>VZRR01008605.1:104893-202705 GCA_013398015.1 Oreocharis arfaki
GGAAACCCAAACCTAAAGCCAACACCAAACCAACCAACCAAAAACCTGCTAGAATTAGGGAAAGAGTCCTGGCCCTTATTTAAGCAGTCAGATTGTACTAGCTTGTGTCTTCTCAAAAAATGCTACAGATCTCTGTTGGCTCAAATGGTACATGATAATTTGTCAGAATTACGTGGTTTGCTCACAAAATCACAGGGAGAAGAAGGGAAGGGTGTCCACAAACTCACTGAGTCAAACCCTGTCTTCCTCTGCCTGTATCACGTGCAGGATCAAGGATTTTTAACTGGTGTTTACCTAAGCTGTTTCTTACAGAGGCTTAATATATGTTTTCTGCAAATATCTTTCACAAATTATTCCAAAGTTTGGCTGTGCTTCATGCTAAGTCTTACTTTAATGGTTAAACTAAGCGCTGTGGTAGATTTGTCTTAGCAGCCAAAATCAGGCAGGTGAAGCTGTTAAAGCACTAAAGTGTTTGTTTCTTCCCCTGTCCCTTAATGCAAGGATGCCTGATACCACAAGTCATCACCTGCTGACTTATCACAGCATTCAGTCCTGTATATTAAGCTAAATGAAAACTAGATGTCTGATTTTAATCTTCTGCCACAAGCCTGTCAGAGTCCTAAGTATCTTTTGCTGCATTATAAGCCTATTGCTTTTTTTGCCCTATCTTCAGTGAGCACAGGCAGCAATTTATTTATTTCTGTTATGCCACTTCTTCTGATGTATGTCTAGGCTAAGAAGGATGCAGAGTTTTTAAAGAGTAGATTTGTCTGACTGCTCTCAAGGAACTCTGTGTCAATACATAAGAATAAGCTGGGAAGAAGAAAATGTGGGATTAAGTCAAGCCGTAGGGGTAGCAAGCCATCCAGGAAGGTTGGGTGTGGAGTGCACTGTCAGTGATGAAGGGGAGGTTTCACACCTCACGTTCTTTGTGGCGCTCACTGTAAGGCAGATGAGACAGGTATATTTTCTTGTGAAAATCTGTGGGCTAGACAATTTGGGCATAACTGGTGGAGTTTTCCTCACAAGATTTTCAAGGAACAATTAAATTGTATCATAGAAACATAGATTATGCTGAGTTGGAAGGCATAATCAGGATCATGAAGTCCAGCTCCTGGCCCTGCACAGGACACCCCAAGAATCACACTATGGGGGTGAGTGCACTGTCCAAACGCTTCTTGAACTGTCAGGCTTGGTGACCACTTCCCTGGGGAGCCTGTTCCAGTGCCCCAGCACCCTCTGGGTGAAAAACCTTTTCCTGATGTCCAACATAAACCTCCCCTGACTCAGCTTCATGCTGTTTCCTCAAGTCCTGTCACTGGTCACAAGAGTGAAGAGAGCAGTGGCTGCCCCTCCGCTTCACCTCATAAGGAAGCTGCAGACTACAATGAGGTCTCCCCTCAGCCTCTTCTTCTTCAGGCTGAACAGAACAAGTGACCTCAGTTGCTCCTCATACAGCTTTCCCTCCAGACCCTTCAGTATCCTCATGGCCCTCCTTTGAACACTCTCTAAAAATGCTTAATGTCAAAAATCACAGATTGTGTGATTTGATTTAGGGATACAGCACTCCTTGAATGAGTCATCCTGGTGCCAGATGTTTGAATGCTCTGGAGATTCAGAGATATCTTTACTGAATGCTTACATTTTATCCATCAAGGATACAAGAGATGCTGGAATATTTCCCTAAAGCACAGAAGAGTGCACTAAAATAAGCTAGAAAGGGACAAGACAAAATAAGTGATGCAGCAATGTTTATTTAGCCATCAGTCCTTAAAATTAAACTGTTGAGACAAAAAAAAAAACCCTATAATGATATATCAGACAGCTGAGTTAGTCAAGGTAAATCAGTATGAATGTCCATGCCATTGACCTGCCACACAGCTTCTCACCAGCACTGCTGCAGTACAAGACCATATCATGGGAGGATCTCTTTCAACATTAAATACTGCTTTTGTCACCTCATCTTAATTTCACTATATTACCCCTTGTCTAATTGTTTAGGAGAATGTATTGTTCACTCAGCTATCTCAGTTTCCTACAGTATTAAGGAAAAGTTTGTTTCAAGAGCATGCAAGTTATTGAAAGGTGTTCGCCTGAGAACATCAGGCTGAGCGATGTGTTGTTTACTTGTATTTCACAGGAGGCCTGTGCAAGCAGAAGCAATGAGTGGGCAGTGTCTGGGGATTCTTAAATTCAGAAAAATCTGTCCTGTTTTGGTAACTGCACTGATATCAGTCACAAATACATACCTTCTGCCTCTTTAGTTATTGCTGTAAAGTAGGGATAGAACTAAACTTACTGTATTTTACACGCCTGTTGTTTTGTTCACTGTGCATCCTGAGAGCATGGTTTTCAGTGATGCAAAGTCTCATTATAAATATGTGAAAGACATTGTTTGAGCCCCTTCTGTCTCTAAGATGCGAGTGACTGCAGGGAATAGCAGAAATTCAGAGCCTCAGTCACAGGGAGATGAGTAGAAGAGGTGGGAGTCCAGCCTTCAGCAGAGATGAAGGTTACAAACCCATCGCAACCAATCACCTGGGAAGTCAAGTATTAAGATGATCATTGATATTAAAAGCTGTCTTACAATTGCTTCCTTAGACATGGCTTTCCCATCACTAATCCCTTTTGCAAGGATATATGCTCAACCTGGAGTCTGAATTGGAAGAAAGGTTCTGCAGGATTTCAGCAAGACACCATCCCAGCTCTTCATAACTACATGCCTTCTTCAAGCGATGGGAGATGGACTGGAGCAGAACAGCCCACATCAGTCACTGTGGACATGTTGTCAAGACTGAAAGTGGATGATGAGGAAGACCTGGCTCAGAATAAGTGATGGAGCAGGAAGTGAAACTCTGCTGGACAGGACACCAGAAGCTGCTGAACCTAACAAGTACCTGTGTGGGAAGTAGGCAAAAGTTAGAGTTGTGAGAGGTGGCTGAACCTCACAGGTGGTTAAGTGGGAGGTATGTGAAAAAATGCCAAACTTCACAGATAATTGGAGGGGATGTTTGAGGGAGTACAGTGTTGTAAGGCGAACAGCACCCAGGTAACCATCAGCAATACCATATAATGCCAAGATTGATGAGCAAATGGGATAAGAAATAACATATTTGTTATCAAAACTAGTACTAACTGAGAAAAAGTGATGGGTTGAGTTGTTTAGCTGGGGGAAAACGGGAGGTGAAAGGTAAATAGGAGAATGCTGCAAAGGAAGGCCAAGAAGGGGAAATGGACCCTTAGGAGTGGAAATGCTATGAAGGTGGTATACGTGGGGGCCTATCACGAGACCTATTCTAGCTGAAGCAGGACATGAAACCAAACCCTCTAGTCTAACCCTGAATCAGGTTCACCCTGCGTCTGAGTCAGTGGGTTTGGGATGGGTGTGGGGCAGGTTATCTACCTGTCCAGTAAGGGAATGCACAGACGGGTAGATTAAGCATCCCAGTATCGCTGTGTCGGTGTGTTCCGGGCCTCACAGCTTCAACAGCCACCCAGATTTTCATAATGGGAGTGGGACTTTTTCTTCACATGACTTCAGAACCTGTCATCCCTTCATTTCAAGGTATCAGCACCACACATCATTTGTGTTTGCCATTAGATCTCAGTTTGCTCTTTGATCTGTACCTTTAATTAACCTGTATCATTCATGGGGATGGCAATGAGATGCTATGGGAACCCTCCCTAAATGGAAGTTTTGGTCCCCAAAGTTCTCTTAAGTGAAATTCTGCAGTTTGCTCTCATGTCCTGTATTCTCAGCCCACTTGTAAGGTACCAGCTTATCAGCTCTGTCTCTGATCTAGCACAAACCAGATTCCTCATCACTTTGAGCGGCCTCTTCAGGAGTTTGCAAAAGGCCTGTGAAAGAGAACAATTTATTAAGACGAGTCTCTGTAAAAAAAAAAACTAAATAAAAAAAAAAAAAAAAACAACCAAACAAACCACAACAACAAAACAACCTCAAAAAAAACCCTGACAAAATACCTTACAAAGACAGAGAGGAAAAAGGAAAAACACAGAAAGACAATATACATATTATTATTTCACTTGGGCTTCATTCAAGTTTATTCAGAAACACTAAATCCCAAATCTTATCTTTAAGAAAAGAGGGTGGAAAAGCAAGTACAGACACAAGCTATGTTTGAATTTGTCTCATTGTAATGCACTGAAAATTCCTAGTGAATTTCAGAGATTATCATTTTACCACCTTCAGAGGCACCCCAGGCTCCCACAAACCCTAAACTGGCCACCTTTACCCATTTCTTTCAGCAGATGAGTCAGTATGAGTCTTCTAACAGGGTTTTTACTATTTAGTCCACTAAGATTCAGTAGCAGAATTACAGTGATGACCTATTTCTGCATAGGCAAGTCAGGCTCCAGAGCAATTAAAATTGCAATACTCCATATAAAAAAACTACAGCACACTCTTCAAGCTAACAGATTGTTATACACTGTTCATGAAAATAATATGTTCTTGATAGATTCCACACTGAAATTCAACCAAGGAAATCCAGTCTTATTTCCTCAGAAAAAGACAGCTCACTTCCGATCAGATGGATTTTATCTGTTAAGAAAGATGAAAAGTTCACATAGCAAGGAAAATTATACTGTGATAAGGGGGAGAATGAGTCAAATTAAACAATTATCTATGCAGACACTGAAAGAGGCCTTTCAGAACTACTGCAGTTTTAGCACAGTCCTGTTAGACCACCCTGCTGCTCACTCATCTGGACACTCCAGCTGTATTTGCCTCTTAGTTCTCTACACAGGTGTTCCTGTGATTCCTTTGGTCTGGGAGTTTTTCTGGCATATTCACAGCACATATGCTTTTGCTGTTTTGCCACAGAAGTACGATTATATGAACCAGGTGGCCTCATCCCACAGAACAGGTACTGATGCCTGTCTCACCCCTCCAGCTTTTAGCTAAATCATGTGTTGTGGGTACCCCAGGCTTGTGAGGATGAAAAGTCAATAAGTAGAGAAAGCTGTAGATGAGTTTTAGGTACCTTTTTCTTTTTATCAATTCAGCTAAAAAGACTTACAGATCTATAAAAAATCCAATGGTTTATAACTCAGGATACATATTTTCCCTGCCTCAGTGTACACATGTTGCACTGCAACTTGGAGCTTCTAAGAATGTGATTTCCCCTGCAAGTAGTTTCCGTAGCTCAGGTTTCTGTCTTTCTCAGTGATGCGTTTTTATCTTTTCATTTCCTCAACAATTGTTGTATAGGTCCCTATGATAATAAAAGTGCATTTCTCTTCTTACCAACACCCTTGTGTTTCCTATAGGGGTCTGTGATTTTAAGTTTTGTAGTAGCAATCCAAGAAAGTGCTTTGCTCTCCCTTATTGGGAACATTTCACTCGCTTGCACTATTCCTCTACAGAAAAACTTACAAATCAAAGAAATCAGATGGCATCTATCCTTTCTTGTTCAGTAACAAGTGCCCCACAAGTATTCTCCAAGCCTCCTGTTCCAGATTTATTCAGTAGTTAATAGCCTTTCACAAACACGTTTATTAATGTAGTTTTATAGATGGCTTTCCTTTGTTTCCTGGTGTAAAAAACATGCAGCAGGTATTAAAACACAGTTAAAAAAGAGCTCAAAATATCCAAAACTTCCTCATGGAGTAAAAAGATGCAGCATAGATCCTAGGGAAGATCAGTACGCTTCTAAAATTGCAGTTGCAAGTCAAACAAGTCCACCTTAAATGACAATAAATGTTTTCATAAAGAAATTGAATTTAATTCCTGGCCTGTACTGCCAGTGGAACCCTGAGAGTACTCCAATCCACCTTAAATGAGACACTGAGAAAGTGATTAATATGCCAAAATATAAATATTTAGCTATGGGGGTTAACTAGAAGTCTCCAACTGCTTTCACTTGGGATTGAGATCTCCAAGATACTCTCCAAGATCACAGATACTTACACCTGATGTGCTTGCATGCTTGGGCACTGCTAGGCAATTATGAAGCAGAGGATTCCCACACTTAGTGCCCGGTAAAATAATTTACAAATTACATGTAATGGCTAATCACCCATGACTACATTGGGAGCTTAGAAAACCAGCTCACATGAATGAACTACAAATAGGCTTTTAAAACAGGGTGATTTAATTTTGAATTGAATCCCTAATGCAAATTGGATTGGTTCAAACCCATGGAATTCATAGCTTGTACATAGGTCAATTTCTTCATTTCGTCTCAGGAACCAAAGCCATTTTCTCTTTTAGCCCAGACAGGAATAGCAGAAAGGTTCAGAAGTTGGTATTATTTTTGGTTTGGAACTCAATAATTGCTCTCCAGGCTTGTTCTTTCTCATCTTTAAGATGTCCTCATTAAATGATGAAGGATTGAAAACTAGAGAGAAAAGATGAACCTCTAATCAACCCAGTGGAAAACATAACTACGAAACAGAAAATAGAATCATGCCATATATTAAACTGATGTTTTCTTTCTAGTGTAGGTTTGTATTGTGCTTTTGTAAACTTAATGCAGACAAAGCTAAGAAAATTTCAGCAATCATCTGATTTTTCCACTGTCCTGCTCCTGTGGAGTCCTTTGTATTACTTCTCAGGTGGGCATAGGAGAACACCTATCTTTAGGTCAGTGCTTTCATTTGGTATTGTTTTCTTCAATCAACTTTTTATCTGGTAAGCTACAAAGTCCATAAATTAATTTTTAAGAAGGCATTTTTAAATGCAAACACAAATTGCATCCTTGTTTTTTTTGTTAGTATACACTAAAGGCACCACCAGACAACTCAGTGTTAAATCAGAGTTAAGAAAAGAAAGATGAAAAAAAAAAAAAATGAGTGTTTGGAGAGGATGAGGAAGAAAGAGATGCGTTTCGCTGAAGATTTCATCTCACTAAAAAAGCTTTTAAAGCTTTTTTATTATCATTGCAGTGTAACAAATTTTAGAGCTTTCAAAACATCACTCAAATGGCTAATATCTCCACAAAGTGCAATCTGAAATTGAGTGAATGTCTGTTATGTTTATTGGGAAATTTCAAAAGTAAAAATAAGAATTTTTTTTCTTAATAATTAATACATAAAAATGCACTTTATATTCTTTTTGCCTGAGAAATCCACACAATAAGGTTTAACAAAAGCCTGTTTCTTCTCATAACTACAAAAACCTATTGAATTTAATGCTCAGACTGCAATAGATTCAGTTATTTAGGTTCTTTGCCAGAGGAATAACAGATGTGTAGAGACATTAAAAAATACACTATTTTTCTGCTAAAGACAAACTTTTAACTCTTTGCTCACAAATCCAGACATTCACATCAATGTGATATATAAAAGGGATATAGTGCTCCAAGGAATCTGAGTTTTATCATTAACCTGTCACCACCAGGATATGGGAGTCTAATCTTTAGAGAAGTCATGTGTAGTAGTTTGAGGCTTTTTTCTTTCACTAAAAATTTCACTTACATGTCTTGCAACTCCAGAAGGGATAAGAAAATTGTCACCTTATTCCTAAAACAACAAGCTTCTATTCAGAGTTCAGCTCCAGGGATGGGGAAATCATTTGCTTTCTACAGTATCACTTAGCAGGTGCTAACAAGGGCAGCTATTAAAAAAAAGAAAAAAAAATCCCTGCGGTGTTTGTTTGTTTGTTTGTCTGTTTGTTTTTTCTTGACTGCTCATGTTCACACTTGCCCACCAGAATTCCTTTTTTCTTTTCCTAAGTCGTCTGCCTCACTATATGGGAAGAAGCGATAATGCTATATTTCACGCAAATGTAAACTGATCTTAATTAGCATGTGCAGCACAACATTTTTATCTTGTATTTCTAGGCACAGTTAAGCAGAGCTATTGTTCAACAAGCTTATGAACAGATCAGCAACTATTTATTTGAAACTGTTTATATACTGAAACCTGTAAATTCATTTACATCGAGCCCTAACAGGAAAAACTCAAGCAAAATGAATGTTTCTGGCTTTTTCTTATTCCGTACTTGCCTGGCATAAGTATTGATTTTCATATGGAGGGGCCAAAAGTTCAATGTAAACAAAGAAAATGTTGGGTAGGGAAACAGTCTTGAGACACAAATATTCAGAAAGCAGGAGGTTAAAGAGGGGCAGTCTGTTTTAGGCAGCTGCTTCCTCATCTCATTCATTATGGTGCAGGGGGTTGGAGGAAGTTAAGATTCCAGTAATGCTGAGGAAAAGGGAATTTTATCTAACACAGAGGCAGAAAATTTCAGAGCATACAAAACCAGCCTTGCTACAGTTGAATGCAATGAGCAACAGCATGCTGGGAAGGCTTCTGCATTTGCCTAACCACGTATCATATGCCATTCATAAGGTAGTATTCCCACATTTATCTTAAGGCTACTTATTGACAAGTGCTCAGCCAACTACAATTCCTCTGATAGCTAGATAGCCTTGACAGATAATCAATATATGTAGCAGAACATGTTCAATGGATTTGGTATTTACCAAATGAATGGACATAGAATAATAGAATCATTGACTTTGGAAAATACTTTTAAGATTATTGAGTACAGCTGTTAACCCAACACTGCCAGGTCCACCAGAACCCCATGCCCCTAAGCACCACATCTACACTCCTTTTGAACAGTTGCAGGGACAGTAATTCCAACACTTCCCCGGGCAGTCTGTTCCTATACTTGACCACCCTTCCAATGAAGAATTTTTTCCTAATATCCAACTAAACCTCCCCTGGCACAACTTGAGGTCAATTCCTCTTGTTTTACCATTTGTTACGTGGGAGAAAAGATCAACCCCACCCCTGGCTACAGCCTCCTTTTAGGCAGTCGTAGAGAGCAGTAATGTCTCCCCTCAGCCTCCTCTTCAGGCTAAACAACCTCAGTTCCCTCAGCTGCTCTCCATGAGACTTGTGCTGAGGTAGGTAAATCTGCGTGGCAACATTAGGGCAGCGTAGGCATCTATCCCACGTGGGGAAACAGGATGCTCAGACCAGTAAGATCCACTTGTACAAGAAGCCCACAGGCCTTTCAGACAACCTGCAAGGAATCACATCACTGTAAACATGACAATGTGTCTGTCAGCAGTCTGTCTGATTTCAGATGGCTTGGTTTGGAGTTATGTAATTAGTTTTCACACTTTACCTGCCCTAAAGAGCCAAAGGACTGAGATAGACAATCCAAACTAGTATGGAAGAGAGTAGCAAGTAACAGATGTCATCTCAGATGTCTGACAGCAACTAACAGGGTGACAGCACAACCTGGGCCTTCAGCCTGACTGATCAATGCTCTTCAATCTACAGAAATGAAATCAAAAAATGAAAACATACTCAAAGGAATGCACAGACAAGTTCTAACCCCCAATGTAAGTATTCAGCATGCATAAAGTGTTTCTTACCCAACAGGTGTCCCCACAGGGAGAAAACAAGTTCAGCCCATCAACTCACCCCAGCAGTTATGGTGGAGTCTTCCCTAACTTTTCCCCATTCTCAACTTACTTTTATACTATTTCTTTATGCTGAGGTGGAGCTTGAGTGAGTCTTGTCATGGACACCTTCGTTACTGATTGGTGTTAAATTCTCTCACCTCGTTTTAAAGACACCATCAAAGAAAATATAGAGCACATGCCCATTGAGGGGTGGTTGTACTCTGGGGGCAGATACCTTTGGGATGGAGGTGTACACTAATATTACAGTTAGGCTATAATGAACCAAGTTCATCTGAGGAGAGCAATTTTGCCACAGTTTCTGGCTCAGCAGCAGGACATCTTCCCCTATCTCTCTTGGTCAACAGCTGCTATGCAGTTTATCAGCTGCAAAGTACCATTGAGTTCCCCTCCCTGCAGGGATTCCAACAGAGCCTGGCTATGGTGTCTGCACTCTGCTCCACCCTCCATTCCATCCCCCTCAGCAGGTGCTATGGTTACAAATGGTGGATATAGGGAATCATCATGGAATAGGTTTTGAGCATGCCAACCATATTCCATCCAGGGAGCAGCAGCTGCATTTTACCCTATAATTTCCATACTTTTATAACTTCTGTTAGGATGTGGATACAACGTCTCAGTTTCCTCTAATTTACCCCCAGCCATCTTTCCATAATGAGCCATAGACTTTACTTTCACACTTTAGTTTTTTGTACCAACTACTACAATCTTTGCTTGTATTTGTATTGAGCAAGTATTCTATTCAACTCAGTATACAATAGATTTTTAATACTAACCAGAGAGTTGGGACTTTGTACATATATATATTTTTACAAGTATATTGATTGTTCTCTACCTCAGCGATACAAATTTATGCCTACACTGAAGTCCTTAACTGCAGTTTAATTCACCAGCAAGAAGTGCAATAACATGCAAAAAAGTCCTTAAAATCATTCTTTTAAGAAAAGTTTCTAGTGAAAAATGTGTAAAATGTAAAATAAATAATGCAATCTATTGAAATGCTTCTGAAGTAAATGAAAAAATATCTTTAGACTGGGTTTGACATTATTTTATGAGGAAATATCTTCAAAGTAAACTTGATGAACAAGAAAATTTGAAGATGACATTTCCTTGTAAGAAAAAAATACTATAAATATCACTACTGTGGCAACAAAATTTCAGTTTACTTTAATGGGTCACAAAACAAGAAATCTTTTATCTCATCTCAGTGTATATCATATAACATGATTTATTAAGATTCATCTATGCAGTTACATTTTTCACTTTTACGAAACCTGTTAAAGCATTACAAGGTTTTATGAGGAATCCTATGTCAACATAGAATTTAAAAATGTTTTTTTCACTCTGTTGCATGAGAGCCATAAAATAGATGCATGAAAATGTTTTGCTGTTACTTCATAGCAAAGGGGAGTCTATAATAACCGCTAGCATTACAGTGTTTACAGATAAGTAATGATCTACAGTTATGAAACTGAGCATTTAACGTCCTTTTGTTTCATAATTAAGTAACTGGTTTCTAAGCTATCACTGCTTACGTTAGACAAATGGATTTAAAATATTATCTTGCAGAATTCACAACAAAATATATTTTTGTTATATGAAAGGTATCATTTGGCTCACGGCTAGAATTCTTTTTTTGCTTACCAATGAAGGGCAGCAGGAAAATTGGAAGTTTAAAATCCCTAGTACAGCCCTGCCCAGATGGCTAAGTTTTGCTCTATTTTTTCCTGGGGAAATTTGTGGTTATTTCCTTTGGACACTTTGAATTCTCAGCCTCTTAACTAAGGCAGTTCATGGGTGAAAGCATCAATTCCAGTTGCACCAGAGAGACCAATGTAATAGATGATGTTTTTCCAGAAAAAAAAAATTTATGTGTTGACCTTATCAGAGTATAGAAAATCCTTACAATCAGAAAATTCAGCTTTGGTGTAGACTTCACATCAATTTTTTAAGAGGTATTCTTATTCATTAAAGAGAAAATGAACATTTCCATGCTTGATGTTTTGAATACATTTTCTTTCTAACAAGAGTTGAGCAGGCCACAGATCTATTACTCTGTCTATGATGATATGTAAAAGAACCCAATTCCTATGGTTCAGTAAGAAGAAGAGTTTTTCCCCACTTATTGACTGTACCACTTGACTGAAATTCCAATAAAAATTGCTGTATTTTTGTAAAAAAATAAACCAAAACAAAAAACAAACCAAAACCAAACAGAAATCAAAATTTCATTAGAAAAAGGAGTAGTGTTTAACAGTGTTATATAGTCACTGTAATCTTGTTTAATATAGACAATATTAAGTAAGACAATGTAAGAAAGTACTGTAGCTTCCTACAAGGTTATATGTGTCAGAGGGGATTGATAATGGACATGAAAAACAAAACTAACAAAAATTTCACAGTGGCAGATTAAAAGCAAAGACTAAATCTGAAAATAACTCTATGAATGAGTTCAATTAACTACCTTTGAGTGAAGCAATTTTAAGAAAATTTGAAATGTCCCCTAATGACTACATTTGTTTTACCTCTATCAAAATTATTCAGCAATGAATAGGGTTTTGATTACAAGCATATAGGCCACAGTTTTGATTAAAAATTGATGGTGCTGGATCTTGACTACATAGTGCATCATTTATTAACTATTCCGTCTGAGGTCTTCTTACATATTCTAGGTAAATCAAATTGTCCATCATACTTTCGTATATATTTACACACTATCTGTTGCCACAGATTTTTGTTTTCTAGAACATTCCTCAGCTCATTGGCAAAAGTAACCATGCACTTAACTGCATGTGTTCCTGTGTTTACATGCAAAAACATAAGGAAGAATTCTTATTAAAACATATGATCAGAAAATTCATATCTTCTAGAAGTGAAAGTTTACTGTAGCTTCCAAACTTTAAAACCCTTAACTTTCATATCATAACATTTTCAAATTCTGTAAAACAGAAAAATAGGACCATTTATTCAAGTGGAAGGTGAAAATGAACTTTTCTGAAATGACGATAAATTGTTGGTCTTGACTTGCTAAGATTTGACACAACGGTGGTACGAGAGCAGAATGAACTTTAGAGCTCCATGTGCATTACTAATACCAACTTACACTGTAACAGTTGGGTTTAACTAACTGTTTTAAAAGACATTTTGTACAAAGGATCACAGGAGCTCTGGGTGAATTAGTATGGAAACGAGTGAAGCTAGCCTGACCAAAGGTCTTGTCTAATGTAACTTTTCCAAGCCTGCAGCTTGGTCATCTGCAACCTCTGTTGCACTGTGACGTGAAGTCTTAACATATATTTTGAACCATCTCCTACAGGATACCGCACTATAGACAACAACAACTAGCAAGCAGTTAGTCACAAAACCATGTACTGGCTTTAGTTGTAGATAAACATCGTTCTGTTGAAGTCACTATGCAACAAATACTCTGGAGAAAACAGCACTCTTGTTGATAGTTTATGGAGATCAAAATTAATTTTAGTTCATGCAGCTTGGGATAGCGCACTACTCAGTGTAGTACCCAAGCAAATTCTAGAAAAGCATTCTGCGGCCCGACTAGTATCTTTGTGATGGATAGAATTTTTTTCTTCAAGATCGAATAGCTAAATACAGTAGGGATACACAAGTCTGGAAAAGTGGATACATTAAACCTGAACTTCAAAGGGGAAACATTCCTTTGCTTGAGCCCTTTACTGATTCTGTATGTAAGTTCTACTGATTCTGTTTTGTAAAGAAAACCAAGTGGCTTATTTATTTATGTATTCTTTGTATAAGATGGTGTTGATTCTGTGTTATTTATTCTTAGCTATGTGAGAACTCCAAATTCCAGGCTTCTTTAATTTTTTTTTTCCCTTAACAGATAAGAAACCATACTGAAATACGACTTCCAGTGTGAACCTTAGACAAAGATACTTTTTTTCCATCTAATTGCCAGTACTTTTAGGTTAGATGATATTTACAATGACAGCAAGGTTTATTTTTAAATGTATACATTACTTTGATAAATATTTCCTTTTTTCTTACTATTTACTGAATTCAGACTTCTGTAAGATTATATTCTCCATGGTTCTTGTCTAAAATCACTAGTGCAAGGGGTCTAGTGCTTGACTATGAAAAGAACGCAGAGCACCCATCCACTTTGCCATTTTTGTCACTTATATACAACTTCAAAGTTTTTCTTATTGACTAAACCGAAGAGAGAAATTAAATCTGGAACACTCACAGTCAGTCCTCACAGTTGATTTATTTATGTAATACTCAAAACACTGAATGAGTTTTTCTATGAAAGTAGGGTTTGTTAATTAATTATTTCAAGCGGGGAAAAAAGATAAAAGCGTAGGAGAAAACCACACTATTTCACTCTATTTTCACTTTCAGAAAGCTTTTAGGCTGTGTCCACTAGTCTGTGGTTCATGGACAATCGTTTTGGTGCTGCTTTGTGAATATTAAATAGTTAAAAGTTAAACAGCAGACTAGGAGAGGACATTCGGGTTGTTTGTAGTGTGTTACATTCAGATGCTCTTGAGCAAAATTTGGGGATCAGTCTGCTGGCACATTATCTGGTCAGTAGAGAAATTCTTCATTGCGAGGATGGCGAGACACTGGCAGGAGCGGCCCAGTTCAAGGCCAGCTTGGATGGGGCTCTGAGCAACTTGGTCTAGTGAAAGGTGTCCCTGCCCGTGTCAGGGGGGTTAGCATTGCTGCCTTTCTCTGGTGTTAAAATGAAAAGCCTGACATGGTTAAAGGGAAAAAGGGTTTTTACCTTGGTATTTATTTAATGATTCTTAAAGGTGCACCACTTTGTCGGGGTGGAATGTGCCGAAATGTACCCCGAAAGGCACACACATGACAGATCGCATATACAATTTATAGACCTTGCACATTAGCATATCTATCAAAGATTCCCCAGTGAGAGGCTTGAGTGAACCCCCCATCCAAGGAAGCTTCCCCCTGGATGGGCCTTACTTTACAAAATGTGTTCTAGAGATGACCTTGGTTTCTGAGGCGTTCTGACCCCTGACTGCCAGGCTTCCAGGATGTTTGGACTCCTGGCTTAACAGAATATTAGGTCTATGCTAAGTTATCAGACTTAAAGAATTACAAGTACGCATGCTAGAAGCACTAAGGATACATAAAAGCTATATAAAAGCGTATATAAAAAGGGTATAAAAGAAAAGGCAAAAAATCATCCTGGCATCAGAATGAGATGATCTTTGAGATCCCTTCCAAGCCAAGCCATGCTATGTTCTCATGATTCTGTAATTCAAGTAACTGATCCGTGTACTGTATGAAGTCATAAAATAGAGTGGCTGGGTTGTCCTATCAGTTAACAATCTGATACTTGATGATTGTGCAGAAGGATAAAAATACCCTTTAATGTAATCTCCTCATGTTCTCTTTCAGATACTTACTGAGCATATTCTGAAACCTCTTCTTAATAGTCTCAATTTAATTAGCCTCCTATTGGCTTAATTTTTCTTTTCCCATTTAAATACTGTATTATAAGCACATTTGTAAATCACATTGTTCTTAGGCCAAAACATTTCATTCAATGAATGATTGCTTATATACTGTAACAATTAACCAAGCAAATTAATGTCTTTGAATAAGGCTGGCACTTAGTGATGCTTTAGTTCTCTAAATTCCAATGTTTATACTCCAGTTAAACAGGATCTGTCACTGCATAGTACTAATAACAAATTAACTCCCACACCATGGAGAAATAACAACCTATCAATGTTATTCTCCCCCTACAAATTACTCCAAAACAAATGATCTTCTGGGCAGTTTGTTAGTTTAAGAGTTATTTTGTTAAGATTTTGAGGAAGAAAGAAAGTGTAAAGAAAAGGGAAATTATTATACACATCCTGACACTGAGACATTGCCACTTTCTGAGGCAAAGATACATAAATTCAGAGCTGCATTTTTCTTTAGACTCTTCCAATCCTGCATTTCATTCATGCTTGCACAATTACATCAGAAGTGGATTATGTGAAGTAGCTGTTTGGCCAAAACAGGATTACCAGGGTGAGCATATAACCTTCTGTAAGTCTGATTTACTTAGGTAACTTTATATTTTCCACAAGGGTGGTCATGGGTAATATGTCATCATCTCAAATCCTGTAAGTAGTACACTTGGTAATGTTCCTTTACTCCAGGGCAGATGGCGAGGCAAGCTTTCCAGAAACACCACACACTTCAGTAAAATGTGACGAAAGAAGGAATAAATTTCTGTTGTTGCTTAAAACCAACTGGAAATTAAGACCCAAGCAGCCACTTCCCTTCTCCTCTCCATTTCCAGTGAAAAAGTGACAAAAAGACAGAAATTATGGGTTGAGGTAAAAATTCACTCAAAAAAACAGCAGTAAGACAAGGAAAACAAACAGTAACAGCAACAATATTATGACAACGGTGCATGAAAGAGGGTGATTACATAAAAAAAAAATATAATGCTTACAAGTGACCCACAGTTACCATAGGCAGTAACACGCAGCTTCTCAAGACGAAGGAGAAAATGGCAGGCACTGCCACAGCGGGCCTTTTTGACCTGAGCCTGAGCCAATGAAAAATAACAGATAACTCCCATCCCCCCCTTCCAAATCGGACAATCCATGCCACCCCACCCCACCACTCTTCTTACTGCTTTCCTCTCATGGAAAAAGGAATTACAACAGCCATGGTTCTGCTGCATGTTCCTTTTATAATCCCACCCAAAGCCATACCCCCAGAGATGATGTGCCAACCTAAACACACCCGCATGGCTGCAGGCTCCGCCTCCATCAAGGCAACTGAAAGAATTAACTCTGAGCAGGATATATCTCTGCTTTTTTTCTGCACTCTTAAAAGGAGAAGAAAAGTATAACTTGGTCAGATAAGTAATGCAGAATTTTTAAACAGCACAGCTGGACGATTAGGATCCAAACAGAATCTGAAATCTGCATTTTTCCAAAATCCAAAGGTGTTCAGACTAGGCGGTTTGGTTGAAGGTCCATTAATTAAGATGCATAATAAACTTTGCAACCCCAAAACATTTCAATGAAACAGAGTACAACTTTTTATATAAGATACAGCTTTTTAATTACATTGTACAATTATTAGGCTGGCCTAAGTTTTCTATGGTTCTTGTTCATTGGTTTTATTATTAATTTTTACCGAGAAGTTGTTCTTTAGAGAAGTTGCATTCTAACACTCAGGTTATTTAACACTTTATGGACCTGATCCAAAAATTTGAACACACTAGACATTATTCTGAAAAGAATAAAAGGGGGGAAGTTTTCCATCTTTGGGAAAATCAGTCTTCACACATGATTCTCTCACATTTTACAAGTTTTTCATAAAAGCTGTTAGTAAGCTTACAGCTACAATTAAAAGCAGGAATGAGAAATATAATATTAAGGATGACCCCAAATTTAAAAAAAAAATAAAAAATATGGAAATGTTTGTCCACCTTGTGGAAACAGCTTCTCCAAATAAGAGCACCTTATGCTCTGGACTAAGCAATGCAGAGTAGAGGCATCGAAGACAGACACCATATTATTAATTAAGGTGCTTATTTAATCACCATTTGATAGGATATAAGACATTCTAGAATTTGGCCTCTTTGTTCTATGGAACACAGATATTCTCTTGCTTAAAATGCTGAGAACACCAGAAGACAATTTTTATAGTAACAGTTTAGAACTGTATATTGCTGGATACATAAATTCCCATGTTTTTCTATATTTTAAAGTTATAAAATTAGGATTACATAATCCTTATTTTTGCAGTCCACTAATACTTAGTTTCAAGCGATGTGCGCACTACAATACATCTTTAAACAAAAAGTAGTGGAAACTATTTCAGCAAAATTTCTTAACTAGGCCACCCAGGAAAGGCAACTTAATTATAGCTCTTAGTTTCACCAATCAACATTTTTAATTAACTTTTAGATATCTCTAGCTAATTTATGTGGTGCTAATTAAAGCATCTGTTAAAAGATTTCTTCGTTCACTGTGTTTATCCATTTGTGTTTGTTTGTATGCTTGTGTCACCTGTGTTCCATAATAGCATGTGTCATTTAATCTCAAAAGTGCAAGCAAATCAAGCAAAGACCAAACAGATGAAACAGAATAACTTAGTAGGAAAAGTGCATTTTAAAGACAAAGTAATGAAAATCAATTACCAAAAAGCCCCGACAAATCCACATCCAAAACTACACCCAACAAACAAAGAAAACAAAGGTGCATTTATAGATAACTTTAAATGGTCTTGATGCCCTCAATGCAGTTCTAGTGATAGCACATTGCAAGTTCAATCCTCTGCTGATTCTAGGGAATTAAATTGACCTGTGCTTGTTGAGTTTTTGACACTGGAATTTTAAAGGAGCTGATGAGATGCTGAGCACCATTCAGAGCACGGATCTTAACCCCTGTTAAAGCACAATGTCTGGGAAAGGTTCTCAGTGCCATCTTGACAGAAGTGGCACAGCAATCGAGCTTTGCACAGACGTTAAACCAAAACTCTATGTAATATTAAAATTGGTGTCCCATGACGTCTAAACTATTATATATCTTGACAATAGAGAAAAAAAATATTCAGCCAAATTATGTGCCTGCTCTTCATGACAATCCTGAAAATCTTTTTTTAGGGTTTTGCATATTGGCATGATGATTGTAATCCAGCTGTTTTAGCACCTAAAATTAGTTTTACTGGTCTCCAGAGCATGAAAAAAATACTGTATTGAACAACTCACTGATTGTTTAGAAGAACAGTAATAACCATACATAAACTTTAATAATCAGTTCAATATAGCAGTCAGTATAGATAGCAATACAGTCTTATTTCTCTGTTCCCAGATAATGAGGAGCCTTAACGAAAACACATAGTAGCAGATGTTAAATCCATTCATTTACTGTCCTGCTCTTAGATGGCTCGTAATCACACTACAACCATCTATTTATTCACACCTCTATTCATTTAAATTTTCTTACCATATTGCAAGAGATAAAAGAGGTGGAAAATAACAAGAAGTTTCAATGTTTACAAAAAAAATTACTCTTGCATTATCCATGAAGAGTAGGATTTTGAAAATTCTATGGTTATTATCCTACTAACTTTTGTTTCTACACTTTAATTTAAGTAAAGATTGCTTTTAGGAAGTAAAAAACAACCCTTGGCTCTGGTAGGGGGTAATTTTGTAATTAATTAGTTCTACAGACTTTTTCTCAGAATCTGTCAGGACAGGCTTAACCTGTGCTTTGAGATGTGTATAAAAAGTAGGTGTATAACACAGATGTTATTGGATGGCCAAAGATAGCCTCAGAGTTCCAAGGTGATTAAAAGGGTGCACAGTCTGAGTTCACCGGGGGCTGAGTTCTGCAAGTGAATTACAGCGCTTATAAGCCCCGAGCATTGCCAAGGCACGTGCAATATAATGGATGTAATTGATGGATGTAGTTCCTTGCAGAGGTAATTATTGGATTAGAATCTAGAAGCACAGGAAAGAGTTGCTTTTCTATATGATACGGGGGGAATTGAATTCTGCTCCAGCGCTCTCGTTCTGCTGACAACTGTAGCAAAGAAGCAACACTGTAACAACTGGTCATGATTAATGCCAAACTGCTGCTTTTCACTGCTAAAATAATTCATTAACACATGCAAAACACACGGTTACTCTCATAGGTAGCATCTTACATGGTCACAAGCACTTTATGAAAAGTTGATAATGGAAATTTTATGCTTTTGTTATAAGCAACCTGTTGATCAGTTAAAGAACAAGGTAATGCAATTGTTCTTCTGAGCAGCCACAAACCTCATCAATAACGGTCAAACGAACAGTTTCTACTATTAAAATATTAAACACTCTGTCGCTATATATTTGTCCAGGTCCAATTCTCCCCTAACAATCTGATTTTAAGTGTCTCTTTAATTATTGACAATTTTTTGACCTTTTTTTTTACTGTCTTTTCAGTTAAGCATGAATATAGAAGTATTCCAGATTAAATAGTTAAAAATTAGGAAGAAAGCAAATGGTCTCTATGAAGCTTGTGGGGAATCCACTGGTCCTATGATGTGTTCAAAACACCAAGCTAAGATAGAAAAGGGTTAGTGTTCTGACTTGGGAAACAGAAAATGAATTGCTTAAATGAGAATAATAAGTATTACTGGCTGTGATTATTTATGTCATAATGGGCCCTCATTTGGAGATTTCTGCATGAAGAGACCATGATTCATGGATGGCTCATGTCCCCACTGTGTTCTAAAACATATCTAGTTTAGGTACAGTTCACTATATTGGTATTGTCTCGAAATAGTTATAGGATGCAATCTTATTGAAATCTTGGTTTTTCAGAATTTCATATTTCTCACTCATGAGGTCTGAAAGTTAGTCCTGGACTTGGAACACATACTTTGGAAAGGTAGAAGCTTAAAAAAAAAAAAGAGGAAAAAATTCCGTGGTAAGCAGTGACTATATTTGGTTTTATTTTGTTACTGTTATCCTCAATGAATACTAAACATGTAAAAAAGCTAGGCAGGCTTCATGTGCCTCACAGCGCACTCTCTTTGAAGACTCAGAATCTGAGTTTTCTTACCAGTACTTTCTTTGCCCTTAGATTTTTTCATGTCAAAAAGTAATTACATGCATGGGTTACATACATGCATCATGTAAAATTTCTTTTTTATGTCATATACATTCAACATCTTTATCCCTTTTACTATTCTGCTCATTTCTAATGGGAAAAAAATGTTTAACATTTCACTATATTTTTAATTCTTCGCGAAAGGAGAAGTCAACAGCAAGGTTTTAGAATTCAGCAGTAGGAGATCAAAAGCTCTTTAAAGAGCATCACCTAAGAGAGAATTTACTCTGAAGGCAAGATAGTACTCTAAATTTTATGAGAGCTTGGCTTGGGTGTCAATCAGACATGGCAACAGCTTAGAAATGAGCTATTCCCTAAAGGGGAAACTAGTTAAAAATCCAAAGATACAGAAAGGTGTAGGGAAAAAAATCTGTCTTGAGAGAGTGCCAGCAGTAAGAGGGAAAGTAAAGAAGCCATAGAGACTACATGTAGCTATCCGGAGCAGAGAAGCAGAAGTCCCACATGAGTGAGGGAGAGCCAGGAGCCAACAGTGGCCCCTGCATGATGGGGCACAGTCCCACAGCAGCAAAGGAAGGCTGGGGTGGCAATATGTTGTGCTGGTTGTCCTGTGATTATCCATCAAAGGGAGTTGGAGCCAGGATGTACCCAGGAAGCCCACTCAGTGCAGCAGTAGAGAGGACCAGAGATAAGGATAACAAGAGCATAGCTCAAGACAGTTCTGCCAAGGCCTACAATAAAATGGGGGTCCTGATCCCATGGGCAAGGGACTCCAGTGAGGATGGCCAGGGCCTTTAAGTCCTGTTAGTGCCCTCAGTGTCCCTACAGCAGCAGCTGCAGAATTTCCTTGGCAGGGGCATGCATTCAGAAGATATTTTTACACATTTTTTTTTCTGTAGTTTCCTTGTGAGGTTCCTTTTATTTTCACAGTTAGGAGCATTTCAATATACTGAATAGAGTTATGAAGAGTGTGTATCATGAAGTTCCAAATGTGCCTATATTTTATCATAGACCTCCAGCACTGCCTCTTCTAGAGCTTCAGTAGAAGTGTTACTACCATGGCACTCAAACTGTATCACAGAATCAAAGAATCAGAGAATGGTTGAGTTTGGAAGAGGATTCTGGAGTTCATCTTGCCCAACACGCATGCTCAAGCAAGACCACCTAGAGCTGGTTTTCCAGGACTAAGTCCAGATAACTTTTGAAGGTCTCCAAGGACAGAGACTCTATGCCTCTCCTTTGCACCCTCCTATCAGATATTTACAGATATTGATAAATCCCCAATGAGCTTTCTCTTCTCCAGCTTTCTCTTCTCTTGTCCACTCTTTCTCTTAGTCCTTTCCCTTCTCTCTTTCCTCATGGGAGAGATGTCTCCAGCTCTGGAGTCCCCAGTACAGGAGAGACACAGACCTTTTGGAGCAGGTCCAGAGGAGACATCAAAAACAATCAGATGAATGGAGCTTCTCCCGTGAGCAAAGGCTGACAGAGTCGGGATTACTCTGCCTAGAGAAGAGGAAGTTCCAGGAAGATCTTATTGAGGTTTTTCAATACTTAAGAGGGGGCTTATAAGAAAGGTGAGGACAGACTATTTAGCAGGGTCTGTAGTGACAGGAGAAGCCATAAGAGTTTGGACAAGGGATAAAGAAGTGTCTGTTCAGTATTTCAGACATGAAAAACTTCATTTTCTTCTCAAAATTCATTCAGGGTTTAAAGAACACATCAGGGCAGACCTGCTGCAGATGAAAACTGCAACTTTAGCTTTATGTCACATCCTGTGAGCTTTTCCAGTTCATCCAACACATGTTCTTACAGGGCAGATGTCATTCTATAGCTTAAACAATGATTAACTGGGAACAAAAGAAATTATTGCAGCAAGTATAGTCTTTCACCTTGAAATTGGTCCTGATATACGTGAGACAGCTGTGCAGTGAATGGCAAAATTAGTTTGCAGCTACCTTTAGTTAGTTGAGTTTTGCCTAAGGGTTAGCTAAAAAGGAGTAAGGAAATGCACCAGTTATGGTACAAAGCAATTTTTTTGTCACTTATCCCTTCTCCCTCACCTATTCAGTTTTTTCCACAGAATCTTTAAGGGTGTTATTGCTGCTGTTCTCCTTTCTTTTTTCCCTTTTCCCTTTTTCCCTTTGCCCAAAGGGCTATTTCTCCGAGCAATGTGTATGTGTGCCGGCTAGGACATTCAGAGGATTTCCTTACTCCTGTGTCTGAAAACTGCTTGTGGCCTTTTCACCCACAGTTTGTCCATCAAAAGGAAACTTAGAGGCGCAGAGAGGGAGGAAACTACAGAGAGCCAGAATGAGTCTCTGGTCTGTGTGAACAAGAAACTTCAGCAGTTGCAAAGGAGCTGCTTATGTACCAGCCAATTTATACTCCAAATTGTCTTTCTAGTAAGAAATCTTTCCAATTATCTCTGTTAATTGCCAGCAACTCAAGTAACAAAACAAACACTGCTCTTCTCATCTTTTTGTCTTTCACCACTTCTAGGGCAGTTTTGGAGCCATAAGGCTGCACAAAGTTATGTTCTTAAGCTGTCAGTTTAACATTTCCATTTAGCCTCATTGTGGGCTAGTGGTTTCCATTGTTTTGGCTTCTGCCAAGCACAGGGTAGTTTAGCTATTCCTTGGTGGACATCATTCATAATTTCTCACATATCAGGTTTAATATTATTAGTAATGGTACATGGATTAAAAAAACTGCTGTGAAAGGTTCATTGAAAAGAATACTTGCAGCTAGAATTCTGAAGCCTTATTGTTGCCAGAAATCCTAAGAGTACTAACAACTTCTGTGGTTTTTTTGAATTTTACGTAGATATGTGTGTCTGTGTGTGCATAGGCCTATGTGTGGGCCTATAGACATAGATAAACAACCTTTTCCTAAGCCTCTACTCACTCTGACGTATGTATTCAAAATCATTTATTTTACCAAAATGTCACGTGTACTTATCAAAGGTCACTCAAATATCAAATTTAGTTTGATTTGCATTTCCCAGGCTTTGACTTCACTAAGTACCAAGATACTAATATACCTGGCACTGCCAAAATATAGTGGAACACACATATTTTAGAGTCATCAAAATTATTCTGTGATTTCTGCATAATAAAAAGTGATGGAAATTTTGAATCAGACAATGAAATTGAACAAAATAGAGGAGAAAATTAAATTTTTATCTTAGATTGAAGCAGATATTTAGATCCTAACTGGGATTTCATGTTGTATTTTCTGAAAGTATCCCTAGGAAATCAGTAAACTTATCTTTGTAACAGCAAGAACTAACTTTTTCACCAATCAAAGCCATCAAAACAATCAAAGTGAAAGAAGATTTTACAGTGGAAGAAGGCAGTGTTTTGTGTCCTGTGCAATTTCACTTGTCATATAAAAGTGGCTCATACAGGTGCAGTATTGCAAACTCAGAGTGTAAGAAAGTTTTTGAAGACAACGTTGGCGTTGTGTTGGGTGCTGGAGAAATGACTTTAGCAACAGTTTCTCATTCCGCTTTCTGTTTTAGGCCCCCAAGACTTTGTGGAACCTGTATATCTGGGTTGTGGTATTCAACAGAATGAAATCCCAAATATTCAGAGCTTATCAGCCCCACACAAACAAATCAACAAGCGAGCAGCAAAGTTCTGACCATGGAAAAGAAACCCTTGATGTAAACCTCTTCTCTGCATGATTCAAAAGCAGAACTCCATTTTCACAGCCTATTGCTCCATTTTGTTGAGAATAGTATCTGAACCTGAATACTTTAATAAAAATATCTCAGTTACACTTTTTAAAAACACTTCAGCTTGACAAACTATTTTTTTGATAGATAAAATTTTATACCTTAAAAAAACACCCTGGACCAGATGGACAACATTTGAACTTCTAATGCAACACAAAGATGCCCATTGCTATCCACTCATAAAAGAGAAGACTTTCCATCATTCCTGATCAGATTTATTCTGCCTACAGAAAGATAGGCTACAAAATCCAGATATTTTCCGAAAGGCAATCAATTTTTAAGCTTTTAGAGTAGGTTATATTTGACCTTATCTTTGCAAGTATATGGATGAGAATTCTTCTTCTTCTTCCTCTTCTTCTTCTTCTTCTTCTTCTTCTTCTTCTTCTTCTGTATCTCTTTTTAATGACTCTTCAGATTCTCTAATAATTATGGAATTCCAGATTTAAGGAAAAACAAAACAGGTAGGGAAAACAAGAGCCAAAAGGATGATCTTCACTGAGTTCTCCCCCTTCTTTTTGTTTCTTACAGGAGCACCTTAAACAATGTCACAATCTCATTTTTTATGCATCTGTCTACTTTTATCACTGCTTCATTTTACGTCTCAGCAGGCCTGACTGCCCTGAAAAATACACCTGAATAAAACCTGCAAGGAACAGAGAAAATATATAAGTAGGGGTGAAAAATGAAAGGACAGCTCTCTGCACTCTTATCACACCTTTTAGCATCTATCGGTTTGAGGTCTCTTGTGATTCATTCACCCTTTCACTATGTAAAAGGCCAAAGCAAAGCTGCAGCGATAGTAGCATCCAAGATGAATATCAAGGAGGCTGGGACTAAGAGGAGAGCGACAATAAGAACACCCACGGGAATAAAGGTCACAGAAAAAGAAAGAGAGTTTAAATTGAGCAGTATAGAGCAATCAGTCAGACAAGTTCCTGCATCAGAGTGGTCCTTGAAAAGCAAATGATAGGAAAGGAATTTTTAAAGAAGAGCACAAAGACAGCATTTTGCAAAGATGTTGCTTATTATTGTTGTGTTTTCAAACCTGGGCAAATCAAAATGCTGTTTTGTAATAAAGTCAAACAGGTTTTTCTTCAGAACAAGATAAAAAAAAAATATATGCAGAGGAAGATGGTTTATGCTTTCCTAAAGGGCAATGCATATATTCTTGAGCCTATTACTGGGTTCACATGCCTAGAGAATTTCCAATGTGTCTTCAACCAGAAGCTGCATGGCAGGAACAGAAGTAGTTTCCTTCTGAGAGCAAATATCTATGTCCTGATGCTCCACAAAATCATTCTTTTGTCTACTGCCATGTGTTTTCCATTTCCTTATTATACCAAAAATGTTATTGCTCTCACTATCAAACACCATCAGTGGGACATCATGAGAAATTTCTCCATGCCCAAGTGTGAAAGTTAAAAAAAGACTAAACAATTCTCTGTTTCAGTTTGTTTGGGTTTTTTGTTTTTTCTTTATTCCTATCTGTAACACTCAGAGCTGTTTTTATTGGTGTGGATTTTTAATTTTGGGAAAAAAAGAAAAGAACAAGTTTTATTACATGTGCGATAGGTAGGAAACATGATGAACTGAGGGAAATGCCAAGGTATGCTGACCATTCATTTTAAATTTCCTTTTCAGATATTTTATTATTTTCCCTTTTACTTTGAATTCTTAAAAAATTGAGTGGAATTTTAAGAGGCTTTTCTTTTTGATCCCCCTATTTGTTTTACAGAATGCATGAAGACTATGTCTTCTCAAAATCAGGTCTTATTTGAATTTGTCACTCGTAGAGAGAATATGCATTAATGAACATGCTACTCTGTGTTGCATGTGAGACTACTGTAGGAGAAAAGATAAACTGTGATTGCCAGCAGATAACTGGAGTCTGTGTATGTGTGTATGTATGGTGAATTTCAAAACCAGAACTTTTGAACTCTCAAGCAGATGCCTGCTATTTGCCAGCAGCAGCTGGCATGGTCTAGGTTTTTTTAACATCTGCTCTGAATAAAAGTAGCATGTTCTGAATCATCCAATTAATGAAGACACGTAAGACTGAGGCCTCCGACCCCAGGCTGTGCTTCTGCACACAGGCTGTACAGGTAAAGAAGACTGGGGGCTAGTATTAGGAAACAAGGGTTCCCAAAAAAGTGGTCTTAGAAGGAAGAAGGGGGACCAGGAAAGAAAAAGGCGAAGACCCTGGCTAGAGCAAAGATCCTAAAAGTGGCAGGATCCTGTGGGAGATGCATGAAGAGGAACCCTAGGGGATGTCTAGGATGACAGGGACAGCTAGGACTGAGCTATGGGTGTGGACTGACATGATTTCTGGCAGAACTTCCCAGATCAGCAGTGAAATCCTTGCTGAGAAGGGAAGTTGAGATCTAGTGAACATGGCACCGAGGACAGTGAGCCAGTGAGTATATGAGATAGACAAATAGGATACAAGCTCTCTTCTCATTGATTCTTGAATAAATCCCCATATCCAGAACCACTATGGGTTGTCTCTTATTTTGTGCTTCCTCTGACAGGTATACTATGCTAGCACCAGAGCTGGTCAGTTTACAGCTTGAATAGTTACCTGTAGATTCATTAGCAGCTGCTGCTATGACTGCAATTAAGTTTCTCACAAAAATACTAAGTTATCTGAAATCTCAATTTTTTAATACAGGAAAACTAAAAATTTTTATATTTTGTAAAGTAAAAATATTATACTTTTTAATATTATTTGATGTTGTAGTACAGATTTTTTTTCATAGGTATATGCAATTTTTCATAAATGTTATACTATTATCTCCTTTTTTTAACCTTACATCCTTTCCACCAGTCTGAAACCCTGCAGACTACTTTCGGAAGCTGCCTTTTTATATGTTTCCCAGCAGGCAGGCAACTCCTGAAATCTGCAAGTGAGAGATCTCCTTCTCAGCTAACGGCGGCACGCTGACTACCTAGAGCTTTCTGACCCTGTTTCCACAGAAACCACCAGAACTTGTTAACTTTAAGCAATCTTATTTGAATAATGGAATGTTTTTAACTCAAGCAATATTGCTTTTAGGGTAGAAAATGCTGGGGGTTTTTCTTCAGTTTTACGTTATGTGCCTCCAAGTCATTTTGTGTTTCTTTGTCATTCTATTTTCTTCCCTCTCTTTTTTTTTTATTTTTTGTTTAATGGTAGGACTCGCATCAAGATTCTTGAACTAATTAGATGTTGTGATATATGGTCTGCCCCTGGTAACACAGAAGTCTGAAGTTTCAAAACAACAAGTTAATTTTAAACCAAGATTCACCTATTATTGTTCTTGCATGGACAGAAAGATGAATAATGACCTTATTCAGAGGTTATAACAGAGAACAATGGAATAGACACCCAAGTCTCAGTACCATCATTTGCTATTGAGGACGAACATGTTGCACAATACCTCTGATAAACTGTAACATCTCTATATGAAAGTACATTTTCCCCCACACATCTCTGAAAGGATGTTTTGGATCCCACTTCTAGAAAGGCCAGGTACTTTCTTTCAATTTTCAGTTTAAATTTATAGGCCTGTTTGTTCTTCTGAATGTTGCATCTTTTAGGTAGTGTAAGCTAACAGTTCTTGGTTTTTTTGGTTTTTTTCCAGGGGAAGCCACAGAGTTTAATCACTGATCCCTTTGAAATATGACAAAAATACCATGATCACACTTATCTTCACGTGTAACCATGCACACTCACCCATAGCAGAAGACCTGACCTGTGATTTCTGTGACCATGTCTCATTTCTCAACAGGTTCTTCTTGTACCTTTATTTCCCATGCCCACCTTTCTCCTTTCTCTCCCACATCTAAATATTGTGTAAAGAGTTTTCTAAGGTGTCAAAGCAACTCACACAACTCAAATATCTCCCTTACTGTCATCACAGAAGACTTGTCCAGTCAAAGAGTGGATAGTGCTCAAGTAATGCTGCAAGAAGACAGAGAAATCGGAAATACCGGTGTTCTATTTATTTCTCTCGGCACATAGTCACCTTCTGAGGTGGACACTGACAATACCCTCTCCACATTTGTCACTCAGTTTAGCAAAACAACTAGCTTACTTGGATTCTGTCTTATAATGGAGAAACCCCATTTGTCTTCTCCTCCTAATAACCTTATCTGTTCTAGTTAGATTAGTTCCTGCATAGAGAATGGGATCAGAACTACACCTATCCTGAAAAAAACATTTTGGTGGTGGTGCTTCATGCAATACACAATATCAGTAATTCTTGACCTTTACTGGCTGCCGCAGGTGAGGTCTTTCATCTTGTCTGCACCATTTTCATGCTTACAATGTAGGGTTAACTCTTTTCTAATTCCCAGTTAAGATACCACCTTTCATAGAAGAAATACTTCTTATTAGATTCCAAGTAGATAATCTTACACTCTGTACTGTAGCACACCATAGAGCCTTTAGTATTTCAATAATTCAGTCCTTCTGATATGCTCTTATGATTTCCCTCAGGATCAATGATGTGCCTTCAGCAACTACAATTATTGCATCACTACTTTTTTTCCTTTTTTTTTTTTGCCAATGTGCTTGATTACAATATTACCATTAATAGGATTGACCAAAAAAAATAAAACAGATACTATTCTCAGATGAGGTGGCCTTACCTCAATTCACTAGAAAATATTGAATGCGAATCAAATAAATGCATTTGAGAGTTATTAACATATAAATGAGAAGATGAGGAATGTAAGCATACCATACTGTGTCTTGCTGAAAGGCATGACTACCACTGCTTATAAAATGGAAAGAGTGATGATATTTAACAGTACCTGTTGGGGTTATTATGCTTTGGTGATTTCTAAGGAGAATTTGGAGCGCCTTTAACACAGCCTATGAGTCTATATTAAAACAAATAGGTTAATAAAACAGAATAAAAGAGCTGCAACAGAAGATCCATGTCTTTTAGGCTAGAACTACCTGAACACTGATATGAGGTAACTAGTAAATTCTGAAGTTAGTACTGCAAGCCACAACAGGATTCAAGATAGAGCAAAAATCAATACAAAGTATAATATCTTATCTTTTGATAATGGCAGATAGTTCATATTGAATTAGTTCAGTTAAATACGATGGTAGGTATCTCCAGTGCTGCCTTACGTCATGGTAGATGGTCAGTGCCTTCATCATGTTCTAGACAGCCTCACAGAGATTGCATTTCCCTTGATGTAATGCACATTTCCAAGTTCTACTGATTCAGTGGGGGCTTTTACAGCAGACGTAAGTTTCAGGGACTATATCCCTTCCAGTTAAATAAACTATGACCAAGAATGTTCCTAGCCATTGAGGACAACCAACAGAGAAAGGTCCACATGGTTGTAGCAGCAAATTCTTTTACTCCCAAAGTAGGCTGCATGCCTACTACCTTATTGAGGAGTTTTACATGTCACAGGTGACTGGAAATTGTTTGAAAAAGTGATGGATTGAATGAACCAAATACATGGTGGAGTACGGCCTAGCAAACCACGAGGACGGACAGTAATTTTCTCAACTGCAACAATGTTCCCACATTAATTTCCTAGGTGAGATGTAGCACAGGTCTGCTGTAGCCCATGGCGATCATGTGGGAGGCTCTCAACAAGCTTTGAGGAGATCATGGCCATGGAGATGGCACACGGGAGAGGGAGAGACCACACCATTTCAAAGTCCCCATCATGATGCAGCCATGCCTGGGCTCATGATGGTTCTGCTGTTCTAGGTGCCATCCCAGGAGCTGACGTCCTGTCGCCATGGAGACACCTGAGGACGGTGGCTGGGGTCATCACCCTGGTGTGCAGGGAGCTGTTCCAGCCCCTATGATGATGATGCCCTAACCGTGACTCAGAAGAGTAAAAGAAATGTTTCAAATCTGGGGAAAATTTATTTAGCTCTGAAATATCTACACAAAGTCAGTATATTTTTGAGTCAATTCCTAAGCTTATGAGAAACAGTCAGCACTTAGAATTTCCATCTTGGTTTGTGGTCCAGACAAGAAGTTTCCTACAAGGAGAAAAATGCCTTTTTTCTCAGTTTTATCTACAGTTAAGGTTTAAAAAGCCAGAGAATAAGAGGAAACTGTCTATCTATGATAAGAAAGGAAATTCCATTTAAAAAAATCCATTAAAAAATATGGTGAAAGAGGTTCCTGAAAGATAGCAGTTGAGTCATTTCCAAATTATGTGTTTTTTCGGAACCACGTCCCTATAACTGGTATATAACCCCTGCCTTTTCTCAGCCATTCCTCCACACAGACTCTTACGGATCTTTATGGGTTTGCTTGGTTTCTGCACAGCCTACCATCCTGCAGGTAACTTTCTAGTAAAATACAGTGAAATGAATACTAATGAAAATGCAAAAATGCTGTCTACTGCTAGTAAAAGTAATTGGGCTTACAAATATACAGTGAAAAATAAAAGGAAAAAATATATATATTCTTAAATAAGTTCATATCAATTTAAAGAAAATATATACACAGAGAATCCAAAATTTTCCCATGAATACCAAACTAAGAAATGCATTTTGAATGACAGAGCGTTAAAGTCCTGCAGCCTGAAAAGCTCTTTTGATGTAGTCTCCATGTAGCTTGACTGCAAAAGTGTTCTCTTTCCAGGAAGGCTTGTACCCCTCTTTTTTTCCTTTTCCTCAAAGGGCTTCCAAGGTGGAGTTTGGAGTATTGCAAAAGAGTTGCTCTCAGGTTTCTGCCAAGGAGATGCAAATGAGACTTCAAGGCCCCCCATTGCTAGGTTCTGCATACACATGTAGTAAAGATTTAAACTACAAGGGCTTGACCCTGCAAATACTCACACAGCTGCTGCTTAACTTTGTGAATTTTAATAGATTCTTTGAATTAGCTGGTATAATCAGGCTGGTGGGTAAAAGGTAAGATTGAAGACTAGTTTACACCACTCAGGGAAGAAAAAATGAATATGTAGACAAAGATGTGGAACTTGATAAGCCATTATTATGTAATTTAGTTACTAAGCTACTATTCTGATGTTAAATTCTTTGGAACAATGACTGTGTTCTTATGTCTGCAGCTTTCTGATCTGTAACAGGAATTATTCATACAAAGAAACTGTGTATACAAAGAAGCCTTTATATGTCCTCTGTAAAAGAAATATTTTTGAATCAAACTGTGTCTTGGCCTAGACCTTCTCAAATATAACATTTTGTTCTCTTGTAGGATAATATACAATCCACACTTATTAAAAGTGTGTTTAAAAGTGTACCATTTAAGGGGTACACATATGAATGTATATAACAACCAGTGTGCCTTATGAAAGTAAGGACTAGTTTTATGGACAATTAAAAATAGCAAATAAGACTCATATTTTGAAGATTAAATTCCTGAATTTGAGGGAGAGTCAAGATCGGAAACCTTATCATTAGGAAATAACACAGTATTGCAATAGAACATTGTTTAACTATCCACACCCACAACGTTTTCTCTTCAGAATAAATAATTTGTTCAGACATGAACTAAGTACAACTCTGTCTTAGATACAAAACTTAATTTTCCAGGTATAAATGTTCAGAGTCCTGCCTCGATACAATTAAGTTTCTGACCTATACAAATATTCTGATTTGGATGAAATATGTCTTTCTCATGAAACATATTTACTTTTTTGTATAACTCTATTTCTAAGGATTTTATCCCTTATATTTTCCTGCTCAATAAAGTTGTTTTCTGCAGGGAAGAAAGGAAAAATTCGATTAATATCTTCAAACAAAGAAAATTTTTTTAGATCTTGTTATATGTAATTCTTATACTATCTTCATAGAATATAACTTTTGTTCTGCAGGTACTAGAAAATAACTTTTGTTTGACAATCTGGCATGCCATCAAGAAGATTTTTCTTTCTCTTGGTTTACATTAATGACACATTGTACCATCTAGTAATGAAAATGCATATAAAATAAATTCTACCAGTCCAATCCATACACATGCACTCTTGAAAATTACCAGGATAAAATAAATCATCTTACCTTAGATGACAACGATGTACTTATTACTTATATCATGTCAAACATTCTGAGTTTATATTTTTTGGGCAGAAATCTACCTGAAATTATTTCCTTCTAAAAAGTTATTCTATGTTGAACATCATAAAAATGGCAGCTGCTAGTTCATATGTGTCAGTTGTCTATTTTGAAATAGTCTGATATTCTATTTTGAAATTTGCCTGATGTCACTGAAATAGATTAAACATTTAAAGAATGACATACCCGCACAATCTATAGTTCAGAAGTGTAAAAGCATGCATGGTAAAAGGAAATGGAAGAAATTACATGAAAAAGTTTTGTGAGTGCAATTTTGGTTCTCCCAGAAGTGAGACTCGTATCAGAATGGCAGCAATATTTTATTTCAATATAGTCAAGCAGCAGCTAGTTTGTAATATGCACTGCAGCTGTCAAAGAGCTGATTAAACAAGAAATTCTTTTCTTGTTTTATGGAATTTTGAAATTTACTAATGTTTTTGGGAGGATTAAAGCTATACAAAAGCAGTTTGTTTAGAATAAACTTGTGTTGAATAAGTAACTTCAGTCCCAGGTACACTTTTTCTCTAAACAGAAAAAGGTATCTTTTTCCAAAAGTAGAACTATTTCAAGAGTTGAGGGTTTCTCTAAGCACTAAGAGGATAAGATTTAAATTCTTGTTCTTTTGATTTTGTTGTGGGATTTGAACCTGGAGGTTTTATGTGCTATGTGATGCTCAGTGCTCCTATGTGAAAAGCTGGTTCCTTACTAGTAAAACAAATTTTGAGCTATTTTTCTTTTTGTCATTTTAATACATTCAGAGAGTCCCTATGATTACGAACCAGCAAGAACTTGAAAATGGACATTTCAAGGTCCATAGAAATTCCAACTCCTAATTATATCTGTTAGCTAGTTGAAGACAAAATATTCTAATTTACATCTGACTTTAAAGAATCCCACACCCTCAAAAAAAATTATATTTGTTTTCATTCCACAAACAAAAATAAACAACAACAAACTCCCTGAAGTTTTACAGAAAATATTTTTATTTTCTGGCCTTTCGTACAGCCAGTGATCAGCTGCTTCAAATGAAGGAGGGCAAGCTCTTTTATTTCTTGGATTTTTTTTTCCTGGGATATACTGGTTGAGTTAATGAAGGTTTAGATCATTAGCTTTCAATTTGTCCATCCTCGCACTGGGTATCAAGCCACAGTTCTAGACTTGGCCAGTGTAACTTGACCTATGCGGGCTCATTTTACATTCAGGACATGGAGAAATACTGATAGATGGTTATGAATCATACATAAAGATGAAAGGCATAAATATTTAGCACATGAGGCTTAAAAAAAGTAAGAATAAGACAAATAAAAGGTCTAAGGGTTGCAGTCAGAATGTATCTGAAAATAGGATGAATTTCAAGAAGAGGGTGTAGAACAAAATAACATACACAGGTCAAACTAATATTAAATTGGGTTGGTAATTAAAAGGAATGCAACAATGGAAGCCTTGGCTATTATGAAAATATTATGCTAGGTTCTGTACATGTCATAACAAGGATCATGCTCTGCCCAGACTACTTGCACAGCTAACAGGCAGAAACCCCAAGGACTGCAAAGAAGTGGAATTAAGGTGCAGAGAAATCAGGTCCTGAGTGTGCAATTATTTTTCTGATCTTGAAGGAAAATGAGGAATAAAGGTGCCAGGCCCTTCTTGAGGAGAGATGTAGGACAGTTTGAGGTGTGCTCCCAGATAATTTCCCTGTGGCTTCTGTCTTGCAAAATGCCCAGAGCTGAGGAGACCTGATTTTGTTCTAAGCTGATCGTACCTTCGTTGTAGCCAAGGAGAAACATGAATTGCAGTACCACAGTTCAGAAAACAGCAAGTTATTGAAGGATGAAACCCCTTCAGGAGTAGCATCAACTCACATTGGTTCTCTTCCTCCTCCCCTTCCTATATGGAAAAACTTTAAGCATTGTGCTTTCCTTCACAAAGAACAAGCGAAAAACAACTTTGTGCAGAATTGAGCTGTTTTTCTGGCAACCAAAGTATCCAGAATAAAACTAGGCAGATCAACCACCTCAGTGGATGTTAAGGTAGAAAAGAACATGCACTGCTGATGTTGAGGCAGAAGGAGAAAGTAAAATTGTCACAAGCCTTCACCCAAATATCGGGGAGGGGGTGCATTGCAGGAAGGGAAGGTCGTTCTGTTGACATCTGATGGAGTGAAGGAGAAAGAGATAAAAGGTCTTTTACTTCCACAACCAAAACACCAAGGCTAAAGGCTGGAAAAGAGCGTTAGAAGGGAGGGGACTCTATGCAACCTTTTTGAAGAAACTGTTCAGGTTTTTCTGATGGGCTGAAGAGGCTGTGGTTATTTCACAACTCTGCCTCAACTCTGCTGAGAACTGAAAACTGAAAGAAAAGCTGCCAAAGCTACCTTAATCAGTCTGAGAACTGCAAGTGGATGCAAGACACAGTTTTTGGAAGTGAGTAGAAAGACAAAAAGTGACACTTTACGCTACACCTAGTGCAAGATATTCTTTAGAGAAGGTGCTCTAAAATATTATTCTTCAAGAACCGTATAGCATTCATCTGTGTTGTAAAAGATTTCTTTACATCTTTAATTGAAATTGCTTTTTAAGCAACTTTATTCCCATTTGTGAGTGTGAAAAATTATCTCCCACAACACCAGGAATTTCAGTATAACTCTCCCAAGTGTTTTCTGTGATAATCTCCTCAAATATGTATCAACTTGTTGCTGTCAATCAAGACTTGTCGGAAAGGATGCAGTGGGAAAACCTGGCATACAGAATAAGAGTCTGTGGTACAAATAGAAACTAAGCCAACATCTCGAGTCCCAGCTTTACCTCAAGTGCAAGACTCCCAGGTGCCTCATATTCAGCAGATGTTTACCTAATCAGCAGGAACTAGCCAATACAATATGTGTTAAATCTAGCACCTGGTGAAATTTAGCTCATGAATATCCACACCATTATATGTTTGCATTTCTGTAGTACTCACAATACTTAACCAGAAGTAGCGCACAATGGTGAAAAGACATCAGTGTTTAGAAAGGCTGAAAGTCCATTAATTCAAGTGAGACCAACTCCTTTTTCTATAAACAGATCCATAAATGAGGGAAGCTTGACAAAAGTACCACTGAGGCTTAATTACTTTTTTGGATGCTACGTCATGCAAAGAACATTGACTACTTTTCATTTTTAATGAAAAATAGCAAGGTTTTCTGGCAGGGTCAGTGAGTTCACTATACTTAATTAACTAATAAGTCCTGGGATGATGAATTTTCATCCATGAAATACTGTTTCTATGAGTTGCTCCAACATACCTATGAAAAAGTGCAGAGAAAAAGGGTGCAAGAGCAACTTTAACTAACACTTCAATTTGCTAAGTCCTAAGCCTAGGATTATACTAGTCTTTTTCCTTGCTGACAGAAAGAACAATTTACAAGCAGCCCTCTCTTGTAACAACTGGTATCAAAGAGTAATCTCGAAGGTGGAGAAATCAGAGTTTTGCTTGCCAAATATTGTTAACTGGAAACAATTCAAGTTCAGGTAACTTCTGCTGAGCTGATAGCTGTTTTTCAATGGAATTCTCTCAAATGTTTTGCAGGTCTGGGACTTTGAAAGATTAGGGGACCCTGGGCCAAGGCAGACATTCCTGAGAACTCCAGTATCTGAAGTATCACAAAACAGTGAATTGAATGTGCTTAAAATGAAATCCAGTTTATATATCATTTTGAGAGAGGGAGTGTAGTTTATTTGTATACCCTGAAATAAAATAAGCTAAAATAACCTGTGGCTGTATCAGTCTGAAATTGATTACTTTGCCTCTAAAATACAGAAATATTTTTTCCTTTCTACTTAGAAACTTAAAAACCAAATTTCATAAAAACCATGAAATATTGCATTAGAGCTGTCAAAATGAGATGTTTGGATCCACACTTTCAAAAAAAATTAAGTATATTTTAAAAAATTGAAAATCTTTTTTTCTTAAAAGTGTAAATAATTTTTATCACTCTGAAATTAATTTTGGGGACCAAATTGCCAATAATTAAAAAGTATGTCTAGCTCTGTGGACAGGGCACAAGGAGCTTTCACAGAAGCAGGATTCTATTTTTAATGTTTTTTAATCTACTAGTATTGTAAATATCTATTAATTAAAAAAATTATCTCTTGATTTATTTTCCCTGTCTCTCTGAGCTCCACTGAGCTTTTCCAGACGATACTCCTACTCCTTTGTTAGGGAACTTAGAGTTTAATTCTTTGTTTCATATAATTTTTTTTTTTTTTTTTTCTCCTGGTAGCAGTGGTCTAGATCTGTGATCTCCTTACAAAGAAACCAACAGACAAACAACCCCTTAACCTGTGCTTACATGGCTCTGTCACCCAGTGCTCGCCATCGTCGATAGATGTGTAATACAAAGCACACTACCACTGTGCTCACTGCTGTGAGGAACTCAAAAGCTGATTCCAAGGAAGGATGGAAGGAAGAACTAATCCTGCCCGATATACAGATATTCTTGGAAGTATTCCAATGTGGCAGAGCACCCAGTTCCTAGCCTGTCTTACCAAGATCGAGATCATGATTATAAAATTCTCTGCACACAGATTTACCTTCAGCTCTAAGAATTCTCAATAATCTCCTGCAGAGCCAACAAATCTGTTTTATCCATCACTTCTGCCTTCCCAAAAGACCACTACAACACTGTATGGAAATGTAACTGCTGGTGTACTCCCCTTTGCTCCTCTGACACCAAGTATTTTAAAATAGTTATAATAGCCATGGACTGCCCTAGTTTGTGGTGTTGTCTCTGTCTTCAGTCAGTCTGAATTATTTTCACCATTATCGTTTCCAACATGGAAACAATATATTTCTTTGACTTTGCATTCTTGCAGCTCTATCTAGACTCCATATCGATGCAAAAGGGGGAAAAGTCATTAAGAAAAGGATTAATTCTGAGAAATGCTAAATTGAATTATTGATTGCCAGGTTTTCTGATACTTTGCCTGATCCCAGAAAAACATAATTTGTCTGCTCTTGAAAAGCTTAGAAGTCCTTTTCAATTACATAAAGGAAATATATAAATAGCCTTAGAGAATATTTCATTTTATCATGTGTAATTACGCGATTGTGTGCCGTGTGTAGCTCTGTGGAGCTGTCCATTACTGACACACAATCATGCCCTCTATAATGAACCCTTCAAGAAAATAAAGAGCTTTCTTCTATTATGCGTTAAACATTTTTTCGTAACAACTAAAATGAAGGCAAAAGGGATCCTTATCATACACTGTTTAATTTTTGCTGATATTCAGATTCCCAGGCCATGAAATTTGCTGAAGAATATGTTCTTTTGCAGGAAATTATGTTGAAACAGAACTCCAAGTAAAAAAGTAAATATTACTAATACCTTGATATGAAAGGGAAGCTACTGAACAAATCTACTCATTTTAATAATTCACTTGCTATAACTCTATCTAACTTTGAATCTCATTGATGTCAACAGGGAACTGCAGTCTAACACAGAAATGCTCCTCTAAATCTCTTGTAAGAGCACATGTACTGCTTGGAACTTCACAGAGCTTTGTTTGTGAATTGCCATAATTGATACAAGATGCAGAGAGGTGATAGTGCAAGAAACAACAGAAAAACTAATGAAATACCTTCGAAAAGCAAACTTGTATAGCATGAAAATTGTCTTTCCAGCTGTGTGTTCAGCAGAAAATTCTACAGGAATTGTTTTCAGCCCTGTATAGAGTAATAACATAGACAACACACAGAGGAAGCTCCCCGGCACTCAATGCATCAGGGCTTAGACTGAGCTTAGCAAGAGCAGGTTTCTCCACATGGTTCCCCTCTGCTTAGTACTGCTCAATGCTTTTCTTCTTGACTGTCAGATGAACTCATGAATATTCTATGAAAGATTAAATTTTAAAACAAAGAGAACGAGACTGTTCTTAAGGATAAGCCTAAGATTTTTAGAAGAATAATTGGCTAGCCTAATCTTGTAATGTAACTTGTAGACAGACCCTAGGAAATAAGTTTATACTACATCTGCCTCACTATTTTAAATAGCTTAAGTTAGGTAACATTAAACTTATAAAAAGGGTAGGCAATAGATTGGTTTTGGAGAATAAAACACCTTTTGGTTCCGCATAGTGGGACTGAGTTGGTTTAGCCTGATCTGTTTCTATACTAATCAACTTCAGCACAAAATTCATGCAATAGACAAAGCCAGACAAAGCCAGAGCTGTGCCTATAACTTGTGTTTGACAGAAGAATTATATCTTTGTGAAGTATATTTCTAGGAGTGTTAGATAAAGTCTGAGATGTTAGAATGCTTATTACCCTACAGAAAATATGTGACAAGTGCAGCTGATGAGAAAACCACTTGCTTTGTTTTTCCTTTCTAGGGAATTCAAACATTTTCTTATTCTGCAGAAGGATACAGTTGGAGGTGAGAAACTAGATGTGATGTTAAAGAAATGTGAGTGTGAGGGGGTGTCATGGTTTAACCATATCCATCAGCTCAGCCCCAGACACCTGCTTATTCACTGCCCCACGATGATATGGCAGAGAGAAACCGAAGAGCAAAGTGAGAAAACTCCTGGGCTGAGATAAAGACAGTTTAATAGGTAAAGCAAAAGCTGCGTGCACAAGCAAGGCAAAAAGAAATAAATAATTCACTACTTCCCATGGGCAAGCAGGTGTTTAGCCATCCCCAGGACAGCAGGGCTTCATCACATGTCAAGAAGACAAATTACTTAACTCCCAATGCCCCTCTCTCCTCCCTGTTCTCCCAGCTTTTTACTGCTGAGCATGATGCCGTACAATCTGGAATATTCTATGAGTCACTTGGGGTCAGCTGTCCCGGCCATGCCCCCTCTCAGCTCCTTGTGCATCCCCAGCTTCCTCACTGGTACAGTGGGGTGAGGAGCAGAAGAGGCCTTGACACCGCGCTAGAGCTGCTCAGCAGTAAGAAAACATTTCTGCATTAGCAACATAGCTTCCAGCACAAGTCCAAAACACAGGCATGTACAAGCTACTGAGAGGAAAGTTAACTCTATCTCAGCCAAAACCAGCACCGGGGAATAGCTGCACAGCTCTCCAGAGACGCCTGCCCTCTTTCTCACAGAACTGTTAGATAGGATACAGTCACTCTGCCAAAGTTAATGCCCTAGTCCTAGATACCGAGCCCTTGGGGACTGTGCTTCAGATTGCTGTGCTTCATTAGTCTTTCCAGGGCTTCCCTTCCACAGGGCCAGAAATGAGATCTGGGTGGAGCTTCAAGTCCCAGAGCCTCTGTCTTTCGCAGTGGCTGCCTGTCCTGAAAATCATCCTCTCCAGCCTGTGCTTCCTGGAAGCGTACATCATGCAGGGTACAGAGGAAATCTTCCACAATTTGAAAGAAAACCTGCAGGCAGGCTGATTCAAAACTGTGAATTAGACATTTACAGGTTCCATGACAAGAACTGGGTTTATTGTCAGACTCAGGTTTTTTCCCCCAAATGTATCAGGTAGAGACACCAATGTTGAGAATGCAGGCAGTGTGCTTAGCATTAGCACATTAGGTGTCCCAGAGCTGCTGCACGAGGAATAGTATGCCAGGAATCTGGGCAGAGTTATGTGGAGCTTTCCTGTGCTTCCAGTGTAGGTTTGCTTGCTGAAAACTCAGGAGGTTTTCAGTGAAATATTTTATACTCCACCAATCCGTATTTTCCAATGAAAGACTGTTTCATCACAAAATATCTCTGTGGTTCTTGTAGTATATGATTTCCTTATACTGCTGTCTCAGCTTTAACTGGTGAATAAATAGTCAGGGAGGTAAAAGAATCTCCTATGTCAGGATGAAGTTTTTAAATTTTTTTTTTTCGGTGACTTTGAGAGTTATGTTATGCTAGACTGTGCCCTTGGGCTTTGCATTACCAACCTCAATGACTACTGCTTCCTGAATGCTAGTGCTGTTACTTCAAAAAGAAGTAAGGCTCTATCTCATTTTTTGTTGAATTCACACCTGGCCGTAGTAGCTTAATGCCTGCCACAGAAGTCAGTACCACTGCAATATAATGTATCTACCTAAATGGATGTGCTTGAGAGTACAAACAAGAGTAGCATTTTTTTTCTTTTAACTGAGTGTGATTTTTTTGTTTTCTGATGTTGGCTAGTCTTCCTAAATGTGGTATCTGCAGAATGAGTGGTTTCTCCCACTTTGAATTTTGTTGTTTTCAGCACAAAGTTGCACAGTCTGACATTTGTGGGCTGTTCACACCACATACTGTTTTCAATTGCTTAAGTTGCCATCTTTTCAGGCTTTTTTTTTGCTTTTTATGACTTCAGGGACTCTTGTAATAGCATCCTTATTATGTTCCATTATTGTCAGGAACAGGCAGTTGCAGAACTTTGCTCATCATCCTACAGGAAAGGCAGGACTCTTAGTAGCATAGGGAAGCTAATCAGCCAATTTTAAAACAGATGTGCAAATCAGAGCTGGAACCCAGGTGCAAAGTTTCTTCTGATATTTTGGTACCTCTATTTACGTCCTAGTAAAAACCTGAAAAGATAATGAAAACAAGTACATCTTGAAGGTCCAGAGTAGTTTCTTTATGAACACATCTTCATGGATATGGATGCCTTTCCCAGCTCATATCGGTAGATTTGCAGTTCACTATCCTAAAGCTTGAATTTTTAGTTAAATCCATCCCAGCTTTTCACATGACTGAGCAGCTCTAACACTGTGCACACTCTCAGTCCGTGGCAAAGAAAGGTCATTCAAGTTAGGCAAGCTAACAATGAAAAAGGGTGAAGGTGAACTGCATTACATGCACTTGCCACAGTGCATATAGGCACAGGTTCTTGTAACCTGTTACATGAAAAATTGCTGAACTGTAGTAATTTGAAAATGCCTTGAAGTCCCCAGAGTTGAACACATTTCGGTACACCTGGTTTATGGCTGAGGCTTTTCAGGCTCCTTAGCCTGGAAGAAAAACTGTGCATGATACCAGACCAGCTCCTAGTTCCCTTTTAAAACAATGCCTATAATCTACAAGATTAAGCTCCACTGGTAAATAGAAAAGGAAAGTTTCTGTAATCAATAATTTATTTGTAACAGAAAATGTTTTGTTTTTCTAAAAATATGGTGCTGTGACTTCACTTCTGATTGAAATACATTCTAACATCATGATTTTGCGTTTCTAATAATAGAGGTGGACTTCTAGGATTTTCTTTAATCTTTTGTTGGAATTGTAGTGATCGAGCACCATGCTGAAGGCAAAAAGTAATTTAAAAACTAATCAGAACAGTTTAAAATCAAAATACAGTTCAAGATTGTCTGTGTCTAAACAATAAAATCAATAAATGTGGTACATTCACCCCTTCTCTATCCTGATCAATTAAAATGAGGATATAGATGTGTGAATATTCTGGCAGAAGAGCAGCCAGTCAAAATTTCTGTGTTTAAATTGCTAAGAATTAGTCCTCATTTCAGTACCCCTATTCCTCTCTATCCAGACTTATTTAGATTTGGATTTCCTTTTCTTCCTTTTAACCATCAGGTGGTAAAAAATCCAGGTACACGACAAGGATTTTAGGGCTTAAACAGGTGAGAATGTGCATGGAATCAGATTCAGCACTCATAAAGCACTTTGCTTCTGAAACTTAAATCATGAAATCTACATTTGAATAAATATGTGGGGTGAAAATGCAAGGGAGAGACCTGCTCTTGGTTTTACCACCTTTGTAACAGTGTAACTTCATTGACCTAAGATTTACAACGGGAGAAAGTAGACAGAAGCTACTCCCCTTGTCTTTACAACGAAGAAAATACGTTTTTATCATCAAAAAGTATCCAGATGCCCAGAAGTTACTTAGGATTCTACATTCCTTTTATTCTCAATTTAAATCAGTACATAGCAAGCAAAGAGTTTATATTTTAATAAACATAGATTCCACAACCAGTTGGATACCTTTAATGTTTTTATGCTGTGTATACTTTGCTCCTCATTAAGAGGTTCATTCTTCACTATCGCTCAGTCACTACAGAGGGTACTCCATATGAGCAGCTAAAATTGCCTTTGAACCACACAGCTCTCAGCTTGATTACTTCTGCAAAGCAGCTCACTTCCTATAAAAAAAGAACTCAGTGTGTTTCCTTTTTCTCTTCTGTTCAGAGAAGGAGTTCAAACCTCCAATCACAATAGATTTAATCCCATTTTTTGCCTTTTCCAAAACTTGGACATAGAGCCTGAGTTCAGTGTACACTGCAGAGCTGCTCTTCAGGGCAGCTCTGAAATGGCACACGCCCCTTTCCCTCTGGTTGTCCCCCTGAACATTTCTTTCACAGTGTATGCTTGCATGACTGTGTATCCTCTCTCAGAAATATTGTCCTCTTCAATGGGATTCTTGATCTTTGTGCTGATTGGATGCAGTGTCTTTATGTTATGCATGATAAAATACCAAACAAGCCAAAACTTTTCCTGAGTATTAAGAGAGGTAATAGTTAAAGGAAGGAAAAGTAAAAGTCTGCAATATGTCTTAGGAAGAGCCAGACAGAGTCCAAGACTGCAATATAAAACTGAAACTCCCCAGAGAAGAAAAAAAAAGGAAAGGAGGGAAGCAGGAAAGGAAGGAAGACATAAGTAAGGGAAAGCATTATGAAAGCTGTAAATCAAATTTAAGGCAAGAAACCAGTGATGAGTTCATAATATAAGACCAGTTCTCATTATGACCTCAGTTGTCATGTAAAGAGTAATTTTTCTTCCTTGCTTCCAGTTTGTACCAGAAAGCAGAGGAAAGAGAGGTAATTTTCTCATTTGATCTAAAACTACTCTTTATTATCATATTTATAAAGCAATTACAGCAATGGAAAAGTGGTCACATGGTATTCTTCATCTATAAAAATAACTCTAATATGTTTACAGCATGTATATGAAGAAACAGATTTCTTCCATTTGCTGAAAGCAGACTGATGCAGCAGCCTCTCGTCTCAGTGAACAAACAACAAAACCCAAAAATACAGCTTATTATTTATACAAGAAAGAAGACCTAGATCAAAAAGTGTCATCCTCAATGTCAGTAGCTGGGTTGCAATCTCAGCTTCTCTAATACTGGTGCAGTAAGAATTGCTATTCTTGTCACATTTGTAGTCGTGCAGAAATTCTAGAAGACATCCTAGGATGCACCACAGCCACCCTCACATGGCCTACTGCAACATTTTCTTGATAAAACCTGTAGGACTACTGCTTATATTTTAAAAGAAAGTTTCTTTCTGGTTAAAAAATATCATTTCGTCGAATGCAATTTTTTTTAAGGAAATAAATTTGACAAATTTCTAGCTAAAGAAATCTTTGACAACAAAAACTTCAAATATCTTGTTTAATGGTCTTGAAAAAAAATGTTAGTTTCAAAATGGATAACATAATTCAAAAAAAAAAATTAAATATTTTGGGGGCATGATAGCAGCTGAACTAGAATCTTCTTTGAATTACCAGTTGGTAAATATGGATATATATTTCAATATAGTTTCTTGAGAGAATTAAAGACAGAAGGACATAAAGACATGGATAGAGGCAGAGATAGAAACCCAGGCAGAGGTAGAAAGAGAGAATTGGGAAAAAGTTGCATGCTGAATATTTTCCAAGGCAATACATCATCTCCCTTTCTGGACAGCTCTTGAAGTGATGAATGCTTCTGTGCCCCAAACATGAGGGCGTTCCTTGATCTTGAAGGAAATGTATTTGAATTGAACTGTTGAGAAGAAATGTTTTCACAAATATAAAGGAAGTTGATATTGCTTACAACATCCACTTAACATCCATCCATGTCCCTGAAGGTGAAACACAGCTGGGATAAGTTTGGTGGGTGGACACAGCAGGCTGAAGGATGGAGGCTGCCCCATGAGCATGACATAATACAGAAACGACTGCTGGGAATCTGATGAGAGCAGCACTACACAGCCACATGGCTTCTTTCCTGAATACATTTCCGTGCACCACAATGACAGTGAAGAATTTGTCTGGTTTGTATTCGCTGCAAGCAGAAATGAAGACTTTGTTCCAAAACTCTCTTGGGTTTTTTGGGGGGGGAAATACAGTCTACCAAGCCTGGATGTTGAGTTTTAGGACTATAAAGAGTGCTGCATCAACAGCCTAAACTGTTAAAATGGCCTTGAATAGATATGACAAGGACTGGAGTGCTAACCTAAATGTGAGACTGTGTGTGTGTGTGTGCAAGGATGGAGAGAATTAGGGTCTGGCTTCTCATTGTAAACAGACAAGTCTCAGAGTATTTTCCCAAGGGAGATATTTGTTAAGTACCTGACTTCTGAGGTAATTGCATCCAATTGTATGTACATTCCAATTGCACTTCAAAAATACTCTGTGACAAAGACAATTTACGTGAAGAAGAGCATTTTCTAGCAGTGACAGAGAAGTCATAGTCCTCCTCACTTAACTCTGTGCTGTATTTTAATTTTTGGCTGTGGCCAGGATTACTGTTCAGGGTGTCACTCCCAGGATTTTGCAGTCAGATACATTCTGACGCCTCTCTCTGAACCTCTATTATTGGCATAGGTAAATTTGTGGAGTCTTTGGCAGACAGGCTTTAGGAAACAACAGCATTCAAAACAGCACGAACCCAAAAAGTTTTCCCGGTGAGCTAGTTCAAAATAAATAAAAGAAAGATGTATTAAAAGTCCAAATAAAAATAAAACTTACACATGATCAAATTTAATCACATCAATTAAATTAATGAAAATCAAATTTAGGTGCCTGTCTTCAGAGACTAGTCCCCTCTGGCTCCTTTTGTCCTTCAATAGAGAGAGGGAGGTTGACACTTCCAGAGGGAGAGAGCCTGCTGAAGGCAGAGCTTAACTCTCACTGTCTCTGTTTAAAAGATGGAAAACCCAGCAATTAACCTGCCCTAGTTACATGGAATTAATCCAGGATGAGCCATCTACTTTTTTTCCATTGATGATAAAGGGTGTTCAGAGAAGGCAGTTTCCTAATTGGACCCCTAAATTAGATACTAAAAAGAAAGCAGAATGAATACTCAGAACAGGAAGCAACTCAAGCACAACTGCTAACTTCTGTAAAAAAAAGGCACCCTTGATCACATTCATTAAATGTTTTACTCAAGCCTACATCCTCGAAATAATTTAAAAACAACACGGGGTCATAAAGAATGATAGATGACAGTTACGCTTAGCCTTGCTTCCCTGAACATCTGGATCACTGCAGTTATTTCAGCAAGTATACTTTGCAATAACATCATGAAATATGAGTAGGACCTTTCTTAATTTTAAGTGAATAGTCATTGTCAGGATGGGCATGGGCTTTCATGCTCTAGCCTCACACAGTGACATAAGGCTGCTCTGAAGTTGTAGAAAAAGCCATAAAAGCATTACATAGCTGATGTACAATCTTTCCGTGACACTGGTGGAAAAGTTTCTCACCCATCTCTCTTATCTGATAGGTAAACAGCTACTACCTCCTGTTGTGGGGCTGTGGTTCATCAGGTACAGCCTGAGTCATTTACATGTGTTTCCACAGGGAATGCTGAGGACAGGTTGTTTCTAAGACACCACACCTTTGCTTAATTGTATAGAGCCTTTAGAATTAGCTGTAACTCAAATAAGGGCAAGAAGCCTTAGTGTCCCAAACAGGACATTGGCTTAAGCCCTTTCTCAAAATGTGTTGTTTTGTTTTAAAGGAATTCAAAGTCCTGTCACATCCACAAAGATATCTTTATGTGTCATTTGTACAGAAGGACAGGGAACTAAATTCAACTCCTCTGTAGGCACAAAATGAGTCAAACCCACATATTTCATTTTCCAAGATCGGTAGATTGCTAATCACAAAATTTCAGGCTTTTCTGGAGGTCAAGGCTTTCCTATGTTAAGTAAACCATTAACTGTTTTGCATGTGGTTTATGGAAATATTTTGCTTCCATATCTTTTTTTTTCTTCCTTTCCTTTTTCTTTCTTTTTCTCTTCTCTACAGAAAGTCTATGAGGCATATCTAGGATGTAAATATTTTCTTATTATTTTGCAGGTGGCAAAAGTTTTTAAAAATTTAAGAAACACAGTTTCTCTCAGCTTAATCTAAAAAGAAGAAAAATCATCCTTGTAAATTTCTCTTCCCAGGGAGAAATTAGTGACTTGTAGTTCCAGCAAGAAAATTTTTTCCTGTCTTTCTTTTCCTTTTCTCAGTTCTGCTAAGTGTAGCTTTGCTGGCCCTCAGCATATTTATCAGTAGCTTGAAAGCGACAGAAAGATTGTCCAGACAATTTGAATTGGCAGGAATTGAAGGAGAATTTAACAGTTAATCTAAGTACAAAAGCACTTAAATTAATTTAGGTGTCTGTTCTAATAAATAGAAAATACAGCCCAAACACATAAAACTGAAATAAATATATTTTGAAGCAATGGATAAACAAAGTTTATCTATTATAAAAGAAATGCTCCTGACAAAGGAATAGGATTTCACAGTTTCAGAAAATTCTCCAAAGCCATTTTCTTCAGAAGGAAGTAAACATTGTTAGGGAGGAAATTACAAGAGGAATATGAGAAATCAGCAGAGCATATCACTACTGTGCAAAGTTACATTCCTGACTTCTAAGAGTAAAATCCCTCTGCAGACCCACTGGCACTGAGAAGCAGACCTCACCAAGGCTTTCATCAAATTTATCCTTAACGCACAGAGAGACAGCACTAAATATTTGAGCACAGAGCTTGGACAGGACTCAAGTGCTCTTGATGTCTAATGAACACAGTAAGTAAACAGCCTGAACTCTAATAGAGAGTCAAACATATGGGTTTTTTTCCCTGATAAGGATGCCTGGGGGCTGGGGATAATTGTATTCTCTAGCTGGATCCATTCATTGACTTGAAAGAACTCAATAACCAGCAAGTGTCTTCAAAAACTAAACGACTTGATGGCAATCAGAATTTCAATCATTGTACAATCTGCTTTTATCCAAGGCAGGTGAAGTGATATGAGCTTACAGAAAGACTATACCTTATCCTTTGTAGAACCAAGATCTGTCAGGGAGATGAAAAGTTCACCCATCTATCAACTCAGTCACCTGTGAATTAGAAACAAGAGGTGAGCAGTGGACAGTGACAAACAGCTACCAAAACCTTCAAACTTAATGGGTATATGGTGCACAGTGCCAGATATCCCTAAACTTGCGTGGGAAGGAGTATTCCACAAGAGCACAAGGCACTGAGGGTAGAGGGCCTTGTCCTCAGACAAATCCAGCCAAGATACTCGTGAGCTGTGATCCGGCTCTGGTCCTTTGCAAGGCTAAATAACACCAATATTCCACTGACTTGCTTCTACTGATTCCAGTTCCGCAACCAGCTTTCTCTGAGCTGTGCTCCACTGCCTGCTGTTCTTACGCCCAAAGATTATTTAGACGTTTAGTGACCGGTGAAATGAAGAGGCTAAAAACAGGTTTAAGTGAAAGTGAACAATTGAGAAGTTCTTGATCTGGTGCTTGGCCCAAGGCAGCCCTGAAGTTCAGTACATCCATGGAGTATATTTGCTTTGGTTTTCCCACCAGTGCTTGGTTAAAAAATTCCAGAAATTTTTTTATGGGTAGATATGGCCTCACTTTCAGCTGTATACAGCTGCTTCAACTCTCCTTACTTTTATTGAACTGCTAACACAATTACCTAGTTCACAGCTATTTAAAACAGATATCTATCCACCCTGAAGTCTCTAGAATTTTATACATGTTTAAAGTCATTGAGATGCTTGATAAAAAAGTTTTAGTAATGTTGGTATTCAGTACTCCACGTCAAAAACCAATGTCCATCTAAGGGCTAGCACTCTTTTAAGAGCACCAGCCTCAACTATATACCTTGTAAGGGCTTGTGTTCTTCTGTTTGACCTTTCAAAACAAAGGCCTTGCCTCTGTAAAGAAGACACCAGGTCACAGCAGAGTTACTAAACAGCAGTTATGTCTTATCACACAATCATGTAAGGCACATGAGCACCTGAGCATCTGCCACGCCACTGTAAAATGGTGAGTAAATACATGGAAAGGCAAATAAGGGGAGTTCCCCCCCAAACAGTTTATAGTCCCTCCACTTATTGCCTCATCTATAATGTGAAGGAAATTAGTGGTCAGAGCCTGGGTGTGTCCAATCTTACTGGGAACGGCAGCAATTCAGAAATGAAAAGCTAGAACAATAAAACTAACTAGGCCACTCATTATGAGTAAAATTCCAGTACAAATAATAATGTTACAGTTTGGACTGTGTTGATCAGGCATTCTTAGAGAGAAATAAAGTATTTTGAACTGTAGAAAATAATGTTATTTGCAAAAGTCAAAATCTTTTATGTTTTTGTCTTGAGAAATATATATTATGATTTCAGGGAATATGAAGGAGGAGAAGAAGTTGATTTGACAGTGTATCCCACAATATTCCCATTTTCATTTTTTACTTTTTCAGTCTGAATGGGTGGACAACCAGGTCAGTTAAAAATATGATTGTGTAATCATACTTGGATGGTGGTAATCACTAGGACATTCTCTACCCAGACTCTGGTAACAAGTGCAGTACCACAGGGCCTTGTCCTGCAAACCATCCTATTTAATATTTTTGTGAGGGATCAGAGTGCACTCCCATCAAGTTTGCAGATGACATTGCTCTAGGAGGAGAAATAGGTGGGCTCTAGCACTCCTCTACCACTTAAAAGCATCCAAGACATGCTGGAGGAATGAGATAGCAAGAACATAAAGAAGATCAATAAGGATAAATTTAAAGCTTCTCACCAGGGAAGGAGAAACCTTTGCAACAGCACAGGCTGGGCATTGCCTCCCTAGGAAGCTGCTGTCCAGGAAAATCTATGAAGGTCCTGCTGGGTGCCAGAGCTGAGCAGGGACCTATAGGTTTCCCTGGAAGCTAAGAGATTAACAGGAATCTGGACTGTAGGAAGAGGGCAGAGCCAGGAGATCCAGAGAAGGAACTCTTCTCCTCTACCCCACATTTGTTAGGTCATAAACACAGTTCACATTATGGAGCTTCCTACTACAAGGAAGACACTGTTAAACTGGACATAGTTCAGCGGAGGACATCGAGATGAGGGGAACAGGAACACTTCTCAGGAGAAGCTGGGAAAGCTGGGTTTGTTCAGCCTGACGCAGAGACAGCTTTGGGAGAACCCAACATCAGCCCCCACTGACCAAGAGGAAGCTCTCCAGGAGATGTAGCTGAGCTCTTCCCTGCAGTGCGTTGAGGCACAAGAGACAATGGGTAGGAATAGAAGCAGTAGAGGTACAGGCTGGAGAAACATTTTGTCCATGAGGACAGTTGAGCACTGGTATCAGTAACCCAGAGAGGTTTTGTAGTCTCCACCCCTGGAGGTTTTAAGGTCTTTACTATATGAAGCCATGAGAAATCTGGTCAGATCTCTTGGACACCCTGATCAGAGCAAAAGGGGGTTCTAGAAACTTCCTGAGGTCTCTTCCAACATGTATTATATTGTGATTCTATGATTCTCTAATTTATAATTTGAAAGAAAAAGACATGGGTTTTGTCATAAAGAAGTGAGAAGTCAAAATGCTCCATCTCACTTAAGACATGAAACTTTGTTTGTTTTGAAACTTTTTTTTTTTTTTTAAATTTCAATCCATATTTCAGCAAAACCAAACTCCCTCAGGGAGGTTTGATGCTGATGGAGCAGCAATCCTGGATGAAGGATGGTCCTTTAGGAAATCTTCAAATGGATCCTGCAGGAATTATTTACATCAGGAGAAAGGACCTTAGTTTGCTGAATGTTTTATTGACATAGATTGGAAGTGATCACTTCATGAGAAAGCTACTAATCTTAAAGACACACAGGAGACAAAACAGGGAAAGAGGAGTCTGACAGTGGACATCAGCACATTTAAGATTTAACTTATCTCCACATAACTTAGCTGCATGTTAGATGCTTTACTTAGGGCAACATGACCCTCAGAACTGGTAGCTTTGGAAATTTGTCTGTTTTTTCATTCTGAAAGACATCTGTTAGTTCTTTATGAAATCTGTAGGAAAACAAATAGGAAATTCAAGGTCCAGTGGCTGAAACTTTCTTTCTTCATATGGCCAGAGGTAGGAAAAAGAAGACTTTTGGGTCTCCCTGTTTCCTGCTTCATTTGCAGTAATAAGGGACCCACAGAGCAACTGCATTCACAAGGGGAGAGATAAGATTTGCTTTTGGTGAAATGATTAAAGCAGCTCTGTGTCAGAAAATATTAAAGAATTCTTCCTAAAGAAGTTCAGCAGTGCTTCAGGAAAGCTGACTGGAATAGCCTTACTCTTAGTCCTTTTTCTTCAGAGTTGGCCTTCTCCACAGTGTCTTTCTGTCTCCTGTTGCTCCTGTTGGAGCTGACTGGTAAGAAAAGCATTTCTACGCCTGTATGGGAGCAAACTAGAAGAGCCACATTCAAAGCATTACTTAAATTGACTGTTGAAAGAAACTCATTTAGAAACCTATGTGATAACCATAAGTTTTTCAAACAATCAAAGCAGAGAAGCAGGTTTCTCAGCAGTGGTCTGTCTACCTACTGGAGGAAATTTCCTCCTTTGGCAGTTTCTCCTGTAGTCACAAAAGAGTAATATGTACTTCCACGTTTTTAGAGACCTCTTTGACCCACTTATTCTAAACGGTCATTTTAAGATGAGATTAATTACCCTCTGGAGACAGGCACCTTTAGAAAGGAAAAATGCCATGGTTTAAATACCTCAGGAGTGTTCTCATATATTTTGGATTTATTGATGTCATCAAACACATAAATGAAAAATCTCTTTCAGATTATATTTGTTTAGCTAATCCAAGTACGCGACCAGTGGATTTGGCTGCACACAGGTGGTAATCATTTATGAGTCTGAAATAGCGGGAGATACATATAAGCAAAGAGCCCTTCATCTAACAGACCTGTACAAATATATCGGTCAGTTTTCCTCAGAGGTGTCCGACTTGTCTTTGTGCCTTAATCAATAAAGTTCTCAAGTGATTAAACAAGTTGATTTGTCCATTGTTTTTAGAACATGTCCTTGCTCATAACTCTTCAAAGTCATATAGAATTTGCACGTGATCTTATATTATCCTTATCTAGCAGGCTTTCTCTTTCCTGTAGGAAAAGTTACCTGTCACCTAATACAACCTTATATTCAGTAACAGCTTAGGTGCCATTACCAGAGATTTTGACAGGGTTTTCTTATGCAGACCTGGGGTTTTTTGTTTTTTGCTTTGTTTTTTTTTCTAGTTCATATGTAGTTAACATTGAATATATGCATGCCTTAGTTCTTTAATATTGAGAAGTATTTTAATGTATCACTGTGGTGTGTTAACCCTGTTTGGAAGCTAAGCAACCACCAAGCTGCTTGCTCTTTGCCCCATCAGTGGGATGGTGAAGAGAATTGGAAGAACAAAAATTGAAAACTTATGGGTCAAGATGAAGTTTTATAAACAAAGTTGTGCAAAGAAGCACACACAATGCAAAGTTTCGAATCCATTCCTCTCGTCACCATGTTCAAGTGAATATTTGGATATAAATCCCACTTCTACCATATTTTCCTTGGATATATCTATTTTCAACCTTTGCTTTTTTAGGTTAGCTTAGATAAAGTCTGCAATCTTCATACAGAGTAAATCCCATTCCTTGGTTTCTATCTGTGTAACATGTACAATATAAAAAACTTAATTGCTTAGTTTAGGCATTTGAAGTACACCCTGAGGAGCACTTGCCTGAAGGTATGTTAAAATTCTTACATTCCTTAGGAGACCCAGGCCTAATACTCGGGGTTAAGAAAACCTTTAAGCAGCAGCATGTCTAAAACTCAAGCTTTGGAATTTTAAAACTTCAATCCCACTGTGAATCTAACCGCAAGGGATTAGACAATTTTTTGAACCCAGATCTTCCAAGATGTGGTGTAGAAAGCATGTTCTCAGCACAAATCGTGACAAAATTTAGAACAGAATAATTTTTTTTTTTCATTAATTAAACTAGCAGTTTAAGAGGAATACTGGAACTCTGTAGTTATAATACAAGGTATCTGAGCAGTTTCCTGGTCTTACTGCAAGGCACTATCGGGATATGGTAACCAATTTCAGCAATAATGATATAATTACAAAGAGATAATATCTTCAAAAAGATACTCTTTTTTAGATAGAAGAAATTGCATCCTTAGGAAAGAAATTAAACTCAGTAGGAATAACCTGAATCTCATGAATGCAGGCAATGAAGAAACTTGAATTTTGAGCCTTTAAAAGCATGCGTAGCTCTGGGGAACCCATCCTATTCAGTCTAACACAAGCAATTGACCTGTGACCAGATAGCTCTCAAGGACAAAAGTACAGAGCACCAAGGCACGAATTTTCTCAGAGCTGACTGAGAAAGACAGTTTGGGCTACAATCACCAGGAAAGATAACTAACTTCTGATATTTTTGAAAGTATATTTCATCTTTGTCTTTCTGATAACTCTATATGTCTTCTCATTAATCTTTGGGGGATGGGTGCGGGGGCAAGGGAGAGTGGAAGTGGAGGTGGGAGTGGGAGCGGGTAATTTTGTCTACATTTCTGGTTATGGGGCAAAACCCTGAAATTTTCAGGCACAAAGAAGGTTCTACATGTTGCAGAATACTTGTTTTAAGGCTCAGCTTCACAGTGAAACTCCCACAGCAGTGTCATAAAGAACCTTTACGTTGTTGTATAGCTGTCTTTGTGTAAGCTTCAGATATAAGGCAAGCAAAGGCAAAGGCAAGCTTGCGATACTTCTTTTGTTGTGTTTCCTTGCATTTGTCACGGATCAAATGCCCAGACATAGATAACACAGATAGAGCAAATATTAAGAAGTTATTAAGCTAGGATTGCTAGATGACAGGTCTGTATCATGCATATTAGGGCTTCGCCTGCATTAATTCTAATTAAAACTTTATTAAGCAATTCTCTCTTTTAGGCACTATGCACTGTCCTGGACATTACAGTAGGTGTAGTTTCTTAACAGTGGAATATTTTCTAAAGGAACAATTTTAATTATTTTTGCTATGTCTTGTTTTGTCCCAGCACCTGGGTAATAAGGGCAAGTTTCATTTTCTTCTTTTAGGATTGGCATAAGGACTTGAGTGCTACCCATTTTATTGAAATTTTATATGCTTTGTATGCTGCCATCCCTTCTGTTCTGGAGTCCCTCCTGCTCTTCTTTCTTTTTCCCACACCCTGCCCCCACGTCTCTCTCAATTTCAACATATAAAAAAACCTATTTTGTAAATGAAAACCAGTCCCAACTGTCACAGGCATTTAAAGCATGACCGTCATTTTTCACAGATCCCAAAATCCTTCCCCTGGGATCCTTGTTCAATCCATTCTTGAAAAACATGTTACGCATTTTGTGATTTTATTTTTTTTTCTTTATGCCTCTTGAAGTACAGTTTGATATTTACATCTACTGAGTATATGACAATGTAGAGGGGTTTTTTCCTCCCTCTTTTTAAGATGGCTTCCCATGAAAATATGGTTGAAGTATCAATCAACAATCTTTTGTCACAGTGATTACAAGCAGGCCTGTTTTCATCTATTTTAATCATTTGTGGGGAATGGTATCTGAATTCTGAGCAGCCGTCTGAGATGATAATCTGAATTCTAAGAGTTTGTGTTTATAGCTATGTCACGTCCATGTAATTACTGCAATGAGAAGTATGTAGAGGCACTAAATAATATTAATTACACTCTGTAAAGTCAGAAGGAATAGTAATTAAAAAAAAAAAACAAACCAAAACACTAAAAGGTCTCTAGAGAGAGGGCTTGGATTTGTTACAAACTGCCCTAGAAGGCAAGGGTAACCTAGGATCTTATTAATAAATCCTTTAGGGTGTAGCCAGGTGAGGGTTAGGACCAGACAAAATGGTCTTTAATTATGCCAGGGGAGGTTAAATTGAATTTTAGGAAAAAAAAATTCTTCACTGAAAAAGTGTGGTTGAGCATTGGAACAGTCTGCCCAACAAAGAGGTGGAGTCATCATCCCTTGAAATAAAAAAAAGACTTTGTAAATGTGGCCTTTAGGGACATGACTTAGTGGTGAACATGGTGGTGCCAGGTTAAGTTGTACTCAATGATCTTAGAGGTCTTTTCCAAACTAAATTATTCCACGATTTCAGGTTCAGAAATTATTGTACAATCCACTTTATTTTTCCATTCAGTCAAACCCTGTCCATGAAGAGCTGTTTCCAGAGGCCTTACATCTTAATTTGGCCACCACAAGCCTTCATCCTCCAAACTTTTCTAACACAACTAATAGATTGCTATTTCTACACAAATTTCTCAACTTCTCTACTTGTAATTTTATTTTTTCATACCACATTTTTATGCCTCATTTGGGCCTAAATCTAAGCCTTTGCCATATTTTTATTTTGGCTGCAATCTGTTGCTACCTCTACCAAAGTCTTGATAAGAGGCATCATGGAAGTTAACAGCTGGGAAGAAATTATTCCATTACCTAAGACCCCACCCATCTTCCTGCCCTTGCTGTCTGGGTTTATATTTGAATTGGTTAGCTTTCCAGAGCTATTTAGAAAAACATAATATTTACATTCGTAATTTTCATCTTCTTTTGTGATTATTGTTAAGACACCAGTATATTTTACCAAACATAATTTTATGACCACAGTTTCTCAACAAGACCTTCTATAAACTCATTATCTCATTCCTTAACCTATAATACCAACAATTAACTGCATTAATAACAAGAGAAAAATGTTTGAAATTTTTTTTAACTTCTTTTTGTAGTTTTTATTTATCTCTGAAAGTGACTAATTAAGCAAAAAGTATTAAAATGAACAATAAAATTGTTTAGAGATTATTTAGGGAGGAGAGATTGAGATACAAACCAATGTAAATGATTTGGCATTAATTGTATTCTTAGTTTAAAATATAATCCATAAATTAAAATGCAATTTGATTACATTTTCATTGTATTAATGTTGACAATATGAATTCCCAAAATATTACAGCTATATCTTTAATAAAACAGAAGTTTGTGATAAATTATATTTATTTACAGACACTTCTAAGAGTGGAAGTTCCTTGACTTTCGGATTTACATCCGTATACAGATTATATATGCAGTCTAAATAGTGAACTCATGGAGTTGAAATTTTGCCAAAGTAATTTGAATTCTGTGGTTTTCAGAATGTCAGCTGCTGTGGCAGTATCCAATTAAGGAGCCACATTAAATCGCAGACATTAGTGTAGCTCTATCTGTTACTAATTCAGCTTTTATGGGCACTATCAGAAAGTTTTATTTCTAACAGGTTGCATATATAAATTACTTACAAATAAAAATTATCTAAGTACTGCTTCTTACAATGCCCTTAGCCAGTCTGAAATAAAGAACTGTGTTAAAGGAAATAGTCTTTTTCGGTAACTGTCTTTAATAGCTATTTATGTGGATTTTAGACCATTGTGGTTTTGATTTAATCATATGGAGATTATGTTTGTACAAAAGGTGACCAGAAGTGAAGCAGTACACATATATCATAAGCTATTTTTAATTTCCCTTGTATTTTGGATCTTTTTCCTTTAGCCATTGAAATATGAATGCTTCAACGTGCCTGTAATACTTTATCCTATTCTTAAGGTAAGGTCACTCTTGTCCAGTAGCAAAACCCCACAGCTGTTCTTTTTAATGCTATTGTAATGAATACACTCATGTACTAGCAAACGACTTAAAGTGAACAGTTTTTTAAGGAATAGTTTTTAGAAACCATAAATTTAAAGATATTCTGGCAGAATAAAAGAGATAAAGTATTGGATACACAAAGTTTGCAACTTCTATAGCAGAAGAAGACTCCTCTAATGAATTCATCAACACTACAGGAGAGATTTCAGTGGCCAAAAATATAAAGGAGTAGTGTATTTATAGGTTGAGATCCACTAATTGTAACGAGGTGTATGTGTGGTCAGTTCTAGAATGCGAAGAATGCAAGATGAAACCTGTGTACTCAAAGAGTTTTTATGCCTGAATATATAGCATACTAAAGTGATTAACATTTCCTCCTCTGCTTCTTCATCTTAGACAATCTACTGTTTATCCTTGTATGGTGGTTCTGTCTGGTCATGTCTTAGGGTGAGACAGAGCAATTAGGACTTTTTTTTTCAAATTACTCAGAATGTTAGTTGTACTTCACTCTCAGATGGGGTTGAAATATTGAAGGGGAGACTACTGTCCCAGGGTTTGAAAGCTATCAATGTCTCATGGCCCAGGTTTACAGAGACTCTGACTTTGCTGGTCAGATTCAGTGTTTATTATTCAGGTCATGACAATGGCCTTCAGGACCATTTCAGAATTGCATGTGCACTTTTGGAAAACAGCTTAGTGGTTGTATAAATGCTTGCACTTTGCAGGATTTCTCAGGCTTTACTGGTGTTGAATGACAGAATTATTATGGCCTGGATGGTCAGTGCTCTACTGCTGTGTGCTTGCTTGATCTCCATGATGTTTACTATATCGTGTCCCCCAAGCAGGGGAGAACCAGTGGCGAGCTGTCGTTGAAATTCTTGGTTTGAGACACAGCTTGGGCTGAAATGCTGTTCAATTTGGTTAACTTGGAGAGCTTTCAACAAGGATGCTCCAAGAGTAGGCACCGAAGGAAGGCCTGTTGCAAGGTGTAAGTAGTTGCATATGAAGTTATATAAGAACATACATTTTTAGGGAATATGTCCGGAAAATAGTCTTCAAGCTGCGTGCAAAGGGGAAAAGATCATAAATACAGGATTTAAAGGTAGCCACACTAATTGCTTGTCAATAATCTTTTCTCCTGTGAAGTGTGACTCTTTGCTTCTCTTTCAAACTTTTTTTGCTGCCAAATGATATTTTGGTTAAGTAGAGGTGAACATACTTTGAATTTATTTAGTAGGACATACTTTTAGTCATTAATTCAGTAATTAATCAGGAGGTTGGGGACCTGCAAATGAAAATGGAATGGCTCCAGCCTTTGTACAACTCAGACTGCTGTAAGCTATTATTCTGTTATATTTTAAAGGTGGACAGGCAGACAGCTGAGTTCTGTAAGGCCTTATATATGTCCTGAATTTAACAGAGATTTGAAGTTGCTTAGGACTTATTAGAAACTAGCAGCCAAATAAAAACCCAGATAGAGTAGGGATATGTTTTTTGGTTTGTTTTCTTTCTTTTTTAAGCTTTCCTTACAATCCCTACAACTGTTGTATGTTAAAAAGAGGACTTCATGCTGAAGACCAGTGAAAGCCTAGCCCAGTGGCTGTAATTATAAGAGCTGACTCTCAGTCTGTGTGTTGTCACAACCCCGGAAAGTTTGCAAATTAACTGAGACAAAATGTCAGGTTCATTATTGTTCTGTTTTACTAGTTTTGATCCCAGCTTTGTGATTCAAAGACAACTTGTAGAGTTGAAGCATACCTACAGAAAATAATCTCTGAAAGAATATCAGAGAATGGATTTACTAATGTTCTTCAAATTGAATGGTTGACATATGTCTTAAATATTTCATTTGAATTAAAATATGCTACAGGAACTATAGTGATAGGAAACAGGAAAGTTTGTAAAAATCCCACCATCACTTTTTCACATTAGGTTCATAGTATTTCATCTCTTCAAGTATCCAGCTATCAGGTGTTCTAACTACAAGTATTCTGCCTCTTTATTTGTAACCTATAATATCTATGGAGATTTCTTCCTGCAGCTGGATAGAAAGAGTTAGTGACTTAAACTAAGAATGATGGGGGAAGGCAAGAGCAACCAGCAGCACTGCAAGAGACCTATGGACAGGGTCAGTGGGTAAAGGGCGTGGGGTGACATGACAAGAAAGCACATGCACATCAACAAGGAAGCACCTAGAAGGCACCATTCTGGGGGGAGATCTCCCTGCCCTTTCCAGGAAGTCACCTTGGGATGGTTCACTGAAGTGCCTGCATACTAATGCAGGCAGCATGGGGAATAAACAAAGCAGGACCTTTGTCGTGTTGGGATCTTGGAGACTTTGCAGGATGGTTCCTATGACTGGAGTGTTGCAATGAAGAGATACAGACTCATTAAGAAGGACAGAAAAAGAATACAAAGAGGGATGTTTGCCCTTTATGTGAGAAGGCAGCTGGAGTGCATGGAAGCTCTGTCTAGGATTAGTCGGGTTGAATCCAGAGATAAAGTTAGAAATACTGGAGTCCAAACGGAACTGAACCTTTTCAGGAATGTCAAAGACAACATGAAGAATAGAGATGACAAAAGGAAGCCTGAATAAACATGGGCTCATTGCTCAAGAAAATGGGGGACCTGATTACGGAGGATAGAACCAGGCTTGTTTCAGTGGTGCCCTATGACAGCACCAGAGGCAATGGGCGCCATCTGGAACGCAGGAGATTCTCTCTGATCATCTGAAAACACCTTTTTACTGTTAGGGTGACTGAGCACTGGCACAGGTGTCACAGAGATGTTGCAGAGTCTCCGTTTTTGGAGACATTCAAAAGCTTCTGGATATGGTCCTGGACAACCATTTCTAGGTGACCCCGCTGTAGCTGAGGAGATGGACTGGATGACTTCTGAAGGTCCTTCACAATTTCAACTTTTCTGTGATTCTGGGATCGTGTGACTCACTGAAATCAATATTCTATATACCATAGTTTTCTGATTCTATGCAATATTTCTGATAAATTGTAGATAATCATTGTGCATTTATTTCTTGTACTTCTTATTCACTGAGTCTTCTATTTAATGATGAGAAACAAATGCCTATTCTCTGGTCCCTGCAGGAAGTTACTAGTCATTCATCTGAACTTTAAGAAAATACGGAATTAATTTCTTACATAGCCAACTTGGTCCATGCATGCTTTCCAGCACTTCAGATTTGCCTTCATATCAACAGGATGAAACACCTTTATACAGCCTTAGTGTCTCTGCACAGGCAATAGTTTCCTATTGTTTTTTTGTCCTTCTTTGAAGAGGATGGATCACTTGGGTTTGTACATTACTTCTAACCAAGATGTTAACAAGCCTCTGTGGCCATTCACACACTCTGGTTATATTTGCTTTGGAAAATATCGCAACGTAATATTTCTACAACTTTTAAATGCTCTGAACTAGTTCTTGGTATCACATAGCATAGATACACATCTTTTTTAGACAAGAAGAATCCTTATGAACTAACATTATTGTGTTTCGGTTTGTTTTTTTTTTTAATAAATACTCTCATGATGAAGTATTCTGGTCACAGTCACTGCTAAGTGAACTACTTTTTAGGCTGCCCTTGTTATTTCATAATGTTTAAACAGCTTCTGGAAATAATTTCATAGCTGAAAGTTTAAATCATTTTTTTTCCCATATCCCTAGTTAACAAAAATAATTCCACAATGGATAGTTAAGGCATAGAATAAGCCAAAAACAATCCAAAGAAGAAGTAAATGATGGACTGTAACTTGATATTTAGAAATAGCACCTCAAAAATGGTTCAATAGTACTCGTCAGTAGATGTTATAGTACATTTTGCTTCTCCAAAGAGATGTTTCTTACAGTCACTGGCAGGTTTCACAGGGTTGTCAACTCTGGGTCATTGTTTCCAAGTTTGTATTAGTATTGACTGATCAACAGTCACTCTCTGAAAGCCCTGGTCTGGCCATGGACCTTATTTCAGGTTTGAATTTGTCATTAGGTAGCTATATTTGACTTTTTCAGGTGGAGTTCTTTTCCTTTTTGATAATATCAAAAATCTCCATATTTTGTATAAATGGTGAACTATATCCCCTTATCTCTGAAAGTCCAACAACCAAAATGCAAAAAGAAAACCTACCATTATAAAAATTATAAACTGCTATTTTTATATATTGAATTTGCCTTTTACATACTTTATAATGATTTTTTCTGCCTGGTTATTTTAATTGGCTAGTTCCTCAGTGTGTATCCTAATCACATAATCAGGTTAAAGTTATTAGCAGTGCCTTGCATTCAGCAAAATCTATGCATTTCTGAATGTATAATATTACTTGATTTTTTAGTGCTATTAGCTAACACCTAATGTCTTCAGTTGCACAGCTGTAATAAATTAGACCTAATGTTTTCATGGTACTGATTTACCATATTCTACGAGGATAGAAAACTAAAGAAGTTCTGCTTGTTCTGTAATCATTTGTAGAACTGAAGGGAACAAGCGTATCCTTGAGGTATTAACCTTTCACTGTTTTCAGTTTCATGGTCATATGAAGGTTCTATTTTTGTACCAGGCAATCATAATCATCACATTAATATTTTTTTCTCTGGTCTGATTAGCACTCCTCCTTTGGTTCTGACAACAACTCCATAACAACTGTCCACATTTTTGACATAATCAGAACTTTAGTCCTATTTTTGAAATAGCCAGAACTCCTCTTGTATCACAGCATGAAGAAAACAATCTGTCAAATAGACATTTTAAAGTTTCTACAACAAAGTTCTGTGATGATCAGTAAAATAATTAGACCTTCTTTCCTATAATTGAATCATTTTGATTGCAATATTAGTTTCTCACCTGTGCAATAATCATAACATAGAATAAAATACCTGCAATATCATCACTGTTTCAGGCAAAGCCAGAGATGCATTACAGGCACTCATACAGCCATTTTTTTTAAATGGCTGTATGAGTGAATGTTTAGAGAATGACAATTCTCTAAACAGAAAGAGATTAATTTTTGGCTTATTCAATTCCATGGCACCAGCATACACTGGTTCTTGTTTCTTCCCTGCACTGAAATCCATTTCTACGTAGCTCCATGACAAATGTGTGCAAGACATGTGCCTTTCACCATGACACAAATGATTGAAGTATCAGACATGTATTCACCATGGATGGAAAAAACCCCCAAATCCCTGTCAAGGAGATATATTCAAGGCAACCATCTAGAACCACAGAATTACTGAATGGATGATGTTACAAGAGATCTCTAAGGTGGTTTACAACATCACCCCTGTGCAAAAGTGTCAGCTGGAGCAGCTTGCTGAGGCCCTTGCTGATTCAGCGGAGATAGAGACTCCAAAACTTCTCTGATAAACCTGTTCTACTGTTCTGGAAACCTGACAGAGACCTTGAGTGGTCCTTGTTTTGTCATAGACACTGTTCTTTGACACACAGAACTGGTGATCCATTGCTTATTTTCAGAGCATGCATCCATACTCAGCTGCAGAAAGCCGCTGCATCCTCTCTCCAAACATCAGGAGTCAATGGCCATCTCTGGGATACAGAGGAACACAACTCTGAGCCAGGCAGACTTCTGGTCCTTTGCCTTACACCAAGAACTTCACCTATCTGTGCAGACATAGCTGCAGTGCCTACTCCTGACACAGGCAGGCCTCCTTCCTAACACCAAGGATGTTTCTACATAGGCAGAACTGTGGCATACCTAGAAAGACAAGAACACACTTCTGTTGCTGGCACAGTTTTAATGAAAGTCACATTCATGTGATGCCATGAGTCACCATTTGTCAGGAGAACAATGTGGCTGATGGCCACCCTAGAAACAGCTGTCTGGCCGATACCATAGCAGCCTTGTATGGCATTTATCCAGTCCATATCTCACCAATCTGGCCTTGCTAAACTACTTTGACTTCTCTTATCAAGGCAATGACCAGCAAGTCCAGTACACTGGGCTGCCAAGATTGTCAGGAGAGTGGGCAATATAAGAAGTGGTTGAGAGAAATTGTTTTCTTCAACCTCAAGAAGAAAATTAAAGGAAAGAGGTTATACCTTTCTTGATCCCTGATGAGAGGATGTAGAGAAGGATTCTTCTAAGTGGTGTTCAGTGATAGGAGAGGCAATGAACCTGAGTTGAAAATTTGGAAACTGATTTGATATATGGAAAAATGGTTTTTTTGTGAGTGTAGTTTGTCCCTGACAGAGGTTTCACAGGAACCTCCACCCTTGCAGTTATTCAGGAGAAGGATCTGAGCAAGCTGCTTCAGGCAGACCTGCTCTGAGCAGTTATTGGATTACAAGACCTCTGGAGGACCCTTTCAACCTACATAGTATCATGATTCCCTGATGTCTGAAGATATACAGAATTGAGATGATCAAAATCATAGTCACGTTTGTTTTCAGAATTTTGCACTTAAGTGTAAGAGTTTTTCATGATCCTGGAAAGACTTATAAACATACATTCACTTTACGTAATTTGAACAATATCATTGACTATTTTACAGGCCTAATTTACAGTGCTCTCAATGAAGTATGAGTGTAAATCTTAAAAGTTGTCTTACTCCCTCTCCTTATAAAGTAAATATGTGTTTATTCTTGAAGTATATATATAATCCCTTTGGACTGTTCTCATTTGCAAATTTTAGTAGTAAATTGCAAAGAATATGAGATAAATCATGAAGCAGTATGTGTTTTGTAGCTTGCAGTTCAGTATATCTGGATTCTTTCATTCTGCTCTTTGAAGAATTAGCAGGCTCTTTTATCAATTAGGATACGAGAGAAAAGTTGAATAAACAGGTTCAAATTCAACCTTGCTGCTTTGCCTTCTGATGTTTCAGGAAAGAGTACTTTCATTATGCAGAGGAAATAGTTTTCACTTTCATTTTTCAGCTAAGCTGCCATTAGCTGGAAAGTTGGCATAGGATAGGAGCCTCCACATTACCAAAAAAAAAAAAAAAAAAAGCACGCTAGGTGGAATTTCCACTGGAATTTGAAAGTCCTTCTAAAGTCTGTTATAAAACATTTCCTGACTCTAAGAATTTTTGCCCAATGACTCCTCCCAGGCCTTCCGTTTTCCAGATTTCAATGTTGGAAAACCAATGGTAAATTCAGAGCTTTCAAATAAGATTAGAACACTACCTTTTTCTTCAGAACTGAAATAAAGAGCTCAATCAAAGTGTGTTCATTCTAAATATTTCCCTGCCTGATCATTTAAAATAGTCCTCAAGATTTTCACCATAACAAAACTGAATTTATTGGTTTATATGTTATCAATGCGCCCCTGCAGTTTCTTTTAAAATGGCATAATCATAGATATGACTCAGTTCTGAAAACTGTTTAAATATAGCTAGAAATACAGAACAATTTTTTAAAGATTTAGATACAGGTTTGGGGCTTTGGTATTTTCTACATGTTTAACCAAGCCTAGCTTTTTGAAAAGTTAAAAAAAACAAACAAACAACCAAAAAAAAAAATCAGCCAAAAAAACCCAACAAACTTACTAACCAAGCAACCAACAAAAAAAATTTCAAAACCAAATACCACAAACCACTAATTCGTGAATACATATTCCTATGCAGCACATTTATTATTTTCTTCCCTAGATATCTTGTATTCAAATCTAAAATTTTGACATGGACATGCAATTATTTTATATATGGGCTTTTTTTGGTTTTGCCGTTTCGGGGTTTTTTTAATACGATAATTAATTTCCATGGAGCAGGTGTTGCCTGTATCTATGTATTCCTTTACTGCTAGCTGAAATTTCCAGAGTTATTTCCTCACTCAGATGAGTATATTTAAACTATGACCTATTTATCTTTGTTTCTTCAAGATCTGAACAGTCTCTCTCCCATCTTTATTCATGACATATTTTTATGTTTATGGAACACACTGATAGGGGTGCAGATGGTGTTTTTAATTCTTCCTACCTTTGGTAAGCCCAGCAGCCGCCTCTGTGCTATGTTTAAGCAACACCTTTGAAAGCAGAGACACAAAAGCATGCTTTTTCAGTGCTGATTTAGTATCAAGTAAGCAGCTGAACCAGATGACTGGCTGCATAGAAATGTATGGAAAAATAATGAAGGCTTCAGAAGCTGTTAAATGTGATAGTGATAGCAATAACATGGTTATACTTGCCAGTGGGTTTACAATGCTGTGCAGGTACTACACGATGTGGAAGATTCTCTCCCCGAAGCAAAGAGACCTGGAAATATGCAGGGAGGCATTCCACGTTCTTCAGGACAGGTCAGCACAGTGAGATGTAGTCTCTAGCTGTTAACACTCACAGAAAATGCTGTTCTTTATCCTGAGAACAAAAGAAACATGGGAAAGGCGAGCTTCTTCCACATCTGATACTGCAACCTGTTAGAGAGGTTTGAGATCCAGTTCTGGCAATCAGACTAAACCATGCTTCCCATGAGACATAATTAAATTGGCCTGGAGCTATAGCTAGAGAAAGTAGGTTTCTTTGTAGGATAAAAATATACATTAATAGTTCTGTTTACAACACTTAAAATATGTTCTATTGCTGGACTTAAGTATATAAAGCCATAAGCCCGTGAATATTCACACATGCTTGAGGTTCTTCATATGCCTAAGAGCCTAGATAATTTGTGGCACTGAGCGTGTTTCTGGATCATGGCCCAAATAGTTTAATTAGCTATTCTAAAAATACTTATAATTGAAAAACTAAGAAATAAAATCAAAGCACTAACACTTTTTATAACAATCAGAAAAAATTATTATCCACCATCATCAGTTTCCAAAAGTCTCCTCCCAATTTTTCCTTACTTCTCTGCTACTCTCTCACAACTGCACCAAACGCTTCCAGCCTTTGAAACTGACACTGTTTTTCAGATTCCTCAAAGACCCCTCTCAGATTCCTTTGTCCTCTCAGCTTCTCAAACCCCATTGTTCTTTTCAGCCATAATATTTTACCTCTGCCAACCAGATTTCCTGCTCTTCCTCTCTTTCAGAACCAGCTCTGTCACCTCTTAAAACCCGAATTTAGTCCATGTTTCAATGCCAATGTTTTGAGCAAAAGCTGCCTTGGGTGGCCTGTCCAATATTAGTCAAACCAAGATTTTCTTGCTGACAAAGAAAGAACAGTGAACAGAAAGCAGAAAAACACAAGAGACATAGAAGAATAAGAGAGAGGAAAAGTATTTCTGTTTTTTCAAACAGATACTAAATAAGATATTGTATATCACTCCTGAACTTTTTGTTTTATGAATCTGTATTACATCTTTATATATTGGTGGACAATTAAAAAGCTCAGGATTTTTGTGAGATTCATCTATTTAAAAAAAACCTTCCTAGCACAGATATGAACTATTATTTTTCTATGTTTCCTCACAGTTCTGACTGTAACAGTCTTTTTAGTAACAGTCTGATCATCAAAATTAATCCAATCCTATACAATTTTTAACTTTTTTTTGTTGAGGACTTGCCTGATTTGTGGAGAATGATGTTGCTGTCTCGTGCTACATCAAGTTTGGTGACACTAATATGGCTCTTAAAGTTGTAGACTAGTCGGTTTTGCCTTAGCATAATCAACTGAAACTCAGAGATTAAAATTCAGTGGTCTTTTCTTGCATAGTTCACGATAATTGTCTGACAAATAATTTAAAATACAAGATTTAGACAGCTTGGAGGGGGTTGGAGGTTTTCTGTCTTCTTTCAGCTCTGTTTTTTCTCTTCTAGCATACTATGAATATTTTTCACTTAGAGATGTTATGGTATAAGCAATTAATTTTGATTCATTGTCTCCAACTTAATCCTTCCTTTCAACTGTTTCTTTTTTCTCCATTCTTACGTACTTTTTCAATTGCTGAAAAAAATCTGGATTTTTGACTTCCTTGTCTAAGCTAAGTTACTGTATATTTAGGCAGTAAATCATTTAAAAGAAGTGTGTCAATTCTTGATATACAAAAATATGAAGAAAATGTGAAGAATTTCTTCTCTAAGTAGCTTAAAAATAGAAACGTGAAAAATGAGAAGACAAAATCTTTACTTAACTAGAGTGCAAGCAATGACATTTCTTCACTGGAGAAGAGCCTGCCAAATGAAAATGAGCTTTCTCCAACTCTTGTGACAATTACAATTGCAGTTTTACAAGTTCTGGGAAATGTGATCAATCCTCATTAGAGACATTAATCCTGTTATCAATCTGGAGGGAAAGAAAAGTGTACCTCTTATGGCTGTTCCGATACAACTTTTCACCCTTGCTTTGCACAGTGCCTTAAGCTGGAATATGCATTCTGGCTGATATCACAAAACAGCATCCACACCTTCATAACAGACCACCTGCACGTGTTCTCCTTTGGCTTTAGTTCTAGACACAGTCCCACACGTTTCTCATGTTCTCCCCATGAAATGAAGTTCGGTTGTTTTATCCTGACCCAGTCTCATGTGTGTCCTGAAAATTTCTCCTCCATTGCCTTGGGCTTCCACACTTTCAACATTTTGATAGCTAAGTCTCTTAAAGAGTCTTCAAATCTGAGCCTACGGCTTTGGCAATTTGTTTTCTCACATTCAGTGAGTCCAGAATACATAGTAGCAGATATTTATTTAGCATCATGGAATAGTTTTTAAAATAAACCTAATTTTGTAGTTGAGTGCAAGACAATATTCAAGACACTGCAGTGGGTTTTGTTTGGTGGTTTTTTTTTTTTTTTCAGATTTTATTTACATATTTTTATATAGTTTACTCAAGTTTCCTCATTAATCTTTCTTTTTAATATTAAAAAGAAGCCTGATATTCCACGAGATTTATCCCATATTAAGGTCAATAGTTTACTTGACCTGTACTATCCTTAACAGAATTCAGACAAGAAACTAAATTCTTCAGTAATAATAGGTACAGTGAAACATTAGGTCTAGCTGAGTTAAAGATACTTTTCCCAAAAATACAGATTTTGTTTTTCTAGGTTCTGTGCAATAGGTCACTTGGGTCAATTACTGGCTCATAACTTGGCAGACTCAAGGATTCCATGAACTAAAACGGGATCAGACACCTGGCTGGGATTCACATGGCCAGATGCAAAGTCTATAATGTGGATTTCTATGTCTGAGTGAGTTATGTCCTTTACAGTCTGATTGGAAATAAACTTTTATAGTTTAATTGGGGAAAAGAACATGTCAAAGGAGGGGTTCATCTCTTTGCAAAGTACTTGCCTAAAATAGGTCAGATGAATAAATGCTTTGTAGGTGTCTAAAGTTAGATGAGGTGAATCATGCCCTGATTCATTAGAGACTTGAGTAAGCTGTGGTCTTCTCATTAACTCGATTGCAATTTAGCCAAGTGCTTGACTGATGGAAAGAGAGAAAAATTGGATGTTTCTGTAAATTAAGTCTTATTCTGGACAGCTGAAATATTTCTTAGCAACAGCAAGCAGAAAAGATAGCTGGACATACAGAAGAGATAATATCATTTGATATTAGATTTGCTATTAGTTTAGAAAAAGTTAATTTTTAGTTCATTTGGATCTTATAGTTTAGGCAGCTGTCCAGATTCCTCCTCACTTTCTCTATACTGTTTTATCCAGCTTTAATTCAAACTCTGTCAGCAATCAGCATACACCTCTTCTTTTTTGCTTCTGGAATATATCAGTTTATAACTTGGTCACAAGAAGGACAATCTCCATTCAGCCCACTGTTCATTCCTGTTTTCATTGTACTGAGTCTTCTGATTATCCTTAATTTTTATGTACTAAGATTATAATAACAACATTGTATATTTATGGTAGCAAACATATTTACTTTTCTTCTAGCTTGTTACATAAACAGGAGAAAGCCTTTGGATTTGCACTTGTTCTGTTTCTCTTCATTCTTCAGATTAGTATTCAGCAACCTCACTTTTCAGAGCTGTTTCCTGCATGTAGAAACGAAGGCAGACTATCTGCTGACTTATGTATACCCCTTGTGGTAGGTTTTTCATCATGAATTATTATCCATAACATGGACACAGGTCCCAGTTTCACTCACAAGAGAACAAATGAAATATAAGGTTTTGTTCAAGCACAGCAACAGTTGCAGTTAGCAACATGGGAAAAAATGAATACAAAATCTTAGTTCTGCTCCGCAGGTCACACTCACATGTAAGTTGTAGAACCCAAAACAAAAATAAAACTGTGTGTAGGTGGAAAACAAAATTCAAATTATTTCAATGTAGAATATTAATGTTGAGATCAGTCAAGGAGTCCTTTGTCAACATTAAGAAATGTATTTTTCATATGTTGTTTATCAGCTTAATGATACTACAAGGTCTGTCAAGCAAAAATGTAAATAGGATTGAAAAATAAGATGCTAGAGCTTTTTAATTTAAAAAAAAAAAAACTGCTGTTGTTCTTTAATCCTTCCTTTAGTCTTAGAAAGGTTCTCTGTCTCCTTAAAATAAGTAAATGTCTTTTGTGAATTAGTCACTGGTGACTAGGAAGTGGACTGTAGCCACCTAACCTCATGGGAAATACAATGGCAACCGGAAAGATCTACATGCATTATGTAATATTAATGTGATTGTGCAATGTACAACCCCAACTGATGGCTGGGCAGGACTTAGACAAATTTTAAAAAAACAGTAAGTCAAAACAACAAAATGTTCTTCTGCATAGTAGGTCTCAATGAGAACAGATAAATCATTTTTAGATCAATTTGTAAAAGTAGATTAGCTCTACTGTCCTACTGCTTCCTGAATAATTGGTATTATTTCTGCAACGATTTAAATAACTGTACTCCCTGAAAGGGAACCATGTGTCAATATTTCATGAAGTTAAACATGTATGCAATTTTCAGTAACATATCATTATATCGATATAAATGACTCAATGACCTGAGAGGTCTTTTCCCACGTAAATGATTTTGTGATTCAGTAGTAATCCCTCTCCATTTCATTCATCACAGATTACGAAACAACATTATGATGAGACATTACAGTTTAGTTTTACTTGTCACACATGCACAGAATCACATTTTCAGTGGTTTGCAATCGCCAACAGTCCTCTTTAAGTCTGAACACTCAAAATCTGGAATAAGGGTTTCTTATGAAATTTTAGCATTTTAAATTTGTCTTCAAATTTAGCAAACCATCCATAAATCATCATGGCAGAAAAAATCACTTAGAGTAAATCTAAAATGAAAGATAATCCATAGGATTCAAGAAGCAGGTAAATAAAACTGATGTTAGCTTTGTATTTTTGTTGCTTCTAACCTTTGCATTGAATCCATCTTTGTCTGCTTCTTTTAATACTTAGTCACTCTGAATTGTCATTTAATTGTCATTTGTTTGTCTGACTTAAACATGAAGAACAGTGACACTGTACAATCTATTTGCTACAAAAAAGCATGTTTTTCATTTTTCTTCTTTACAGTTTGAGAATGAATAATTAGACTTGATACATAATATAATGATGCCTGCTTTAAGACTTGTAATTTGCTTTCTGTTTCTCATATTAGTTAATGTGCTCAATTTTGAAAAATGCACGTGTGATTTAAAACCTTTATTTCTGCTGCATTTCATGCGATTGTTTAGTATTCATTATGATTCAATCAAATTAGGACTTGAACAATAGGAAAAAGTGGGACAAGTTCATGATAGGTTATGTACTTTCAAGTTTTTACTGGAATCATAATAAAATGTATCTACATATCCCTAAAATAAAATAACATATGTTACTGTGCCTTTGTGATAATCTGCTGCATCAGTTTGATATTTCAAGAGTTAAAGTACTGTTTTCACTACCTCAGTAGTCTGTTGGTCTGAAAAAATGGTGTCTCATTCTTAAAAAAAAAAGCTCCATCTTTCTGAAATTATATATAAAATATGTTCAGGTTAAATTACTGCAACATAATTTTCTTTATTCTTCACAGAAAAAACTACACTTGACCTGGAAAAAAAAAGAATTAACATATTTCATCCAGAGAAAATTATCATTGTCTCAAACGAGTCTTATTGAATCTAGAGAAAAAAATGGCAATCTCTCTGGGAAGAAAATAACCACCGATGGGGGAAAAAATAACAGTAAAAACAAAACATAAATGTTCCAAGATAAAAATAAGGTTAATAAAAAACTAAGAAAAACATATGGGCTGGTAGAATGGAAAACACTTCTGACATTCATATTTACTGATTTAGATTTGGTGCAAGATCATATTACACTCTAGTTATGCAAAAAATGTTGACAGATCCCAGGTGTCTTTATTTCCAGAAATTTGTTTGAAAATGGAAAGCAGAAAAGCTTGCATTACTAGAAGCCATATTGCAAGAATGATTACAAATAAAGATATAGAAAGGTTCTTAAGTCAGTCTCTACTATTAGTTCCAATAGTGCATTGTAGAGTAACAGTTTTAATTCTATTCACAGGGGGTTTTTTATTATGTTAATAGGGGGAAAAAAGTTGAAAAAACAAGAAAACAGGAAAAAGAAAATCCAAAATAAATCTGATATCACTGAGAATTAGTCTGAAGCATCCCACTATGTTTGTTTTAAAGTAATTAGTGAGGACATATGCCACTCTGTTCTTTTGTTCTTCATAAGCCTTGGAGAGGAAATCTGTGGAAAACTAGCTCAGGTAAGCAGCACAGTTTTGGTGCAGGCAGCCACATGTTTGTTATTTATCATTTGATGATTTTTTTCTGAAGAACAGTTTCAGTGTGTACAAACTATATTATTTTCTGAGGAAATTAAAATGTAAGATCTGATTTGATGTACAGTGAACACACTCTTATAAAGGCGGAGTTAATTTTCTTCTCGGTAGCTGGTATGGCACTGTTTTGGATCTGTGCTGGAAACAGTGTTGATAGCACAGGGATGTTTTAGTTACTGCTGAGTTGTTCTTGCACAGAGTCAAGACCTTTTCTGCTCCACACACCACCCGAACAAAAAGGTGGCTGAAAGGGCACAAGAGGCTGGGAGGGGACGCAGCTGGGACCGCTGATTCAAAAGGATGTTCCATACCGTATGGCGTCCTGGTCAGCATATGAAACTGGGGGAGGAAGGAGAAAGGAGGGGATGTTCAGAGTGCTGGTGGTTGTCTTCCCAAGCCACCATTATGCATGATGGAATCTTGCTTTCCTAGGGGTGGTTGAGCACCTGTCTGTCCATGGGAAGCGGTGAATGAATTCCTTGTTTTGCTTTGCTTGTGCATACAGCTTTTGCTTTACCTATGAAACTGTCCTTATCTCAGTCCACAAGTTTTATACCTTTTACCCTTCCAATTGTCTCCCCATCCCACCCGAGGAGCGAGCTAGTGCCTGCATGGCACTTATTTGCAGGCTAGGTCTAAACCACAAAACCTAAAGATCTGGGCTTTGATCCTTTGTTTGTTTTCCTACCTCGTTTTTATATTTTTTGTCAGTCATTTGCTTGCTTTTCTGTTTAAAAGTTACATCTGATAATCAAGATTTCTGTGGGAGACTTTCATTGTACATTTTTATTGTTTTCAACCAGTGGCAGATCCTCTCCACAGTCATATAGCATTCACCATTACAGACATCTGCTCCTCACTGTTCCTCCTAGAAAAGACACAGTCTTGGATTCATGTTATTGTCTTTAAAACCCTAGAATATGCTGTCTAGCACTAGTATTTGGATAAGTGCTTCCAAATCTGTCTTGTTAATTATTGTTATTGAAACCAATCATGACAAAATAAATTCAGTGGGAATGAGTTTGCTGATGATGCACCCAAGCCTGGCAAAAGAAGACTTTATATTTAAAAGAATTTTATTTTTTCACTGTTCTATTCATGTTTTTTTTCCCATGATAGATGCTTTTATCTATCAGAAAGGAGGAAGCATATGAGATGTCTTCCAACCACTAGATAAATATGAATACTACACCAGTAGAAGATTTTGGATCCCACATTTCCTCATTTCATTTTCTAATTATTCTATGCCCAAAGGTTGTCAGGCAATCATGTATTTTTTTCTCTACTGACCTGCTAATTATGAAGTCTTTTTTTATCATCCAATTTAAAGACTTCAGGATAGAGGAGAATATTTCTAGAAAGTATTTCTTTCATACTTGATGTATATACACATAGTTTGAACACACGTTTCGAAAACTCTCTGAACGACCAGGCTCAGAGGGTGGTTAAAGACTTCAATAAGTCTTGTTAGAGGCCAGAAACTGGCGGTATAGCTCCAGAAATCTCTACTAGGTCCAGTCCTGTTTCATACCTTCATTCATGATTTGTATCTTGGGGAAGACTGTACCCTTAGCAACTTTGCAGATGACATACCATGAGGAGGAGCATTTGATACATCAGAGGGACCTCAACAGGCTGGAGAAATGGGCTGACAGGATCCACCTGAAGTTCAGCAAGGAGAAATGCAAAAAGAGGAACAACCCCAGGCACCAATATATGCTGGCCACCACCCAGCTGGGAAGAAGTTTGGTAGAAAACACCTGAGGTTCCTGGTGGACCCCGAGTTGAATATGAGTCAACAACAGATCCTTGCTTATCATTGTACATAAACACTTGAAAGGGGGGTTAAAAATCGTTGGAGACAGGGTCTTTTCCATGGCACCCAGTGACAGGACCAGAGGCAATAGGCATAAACTGAAGCACAGGAGGTTCTATCTGACCATTAGGAAACACTTTGTTACTGTAAGGGTAGCTGAGCACTAGAACCAGTCACTCAGAGGAGTGGTGGGGCCTCCAACCTTGGAGATATTCAAAAGCCACCTGGACATGGCCCCCACTGTAGCAGGAGGCTGCTCTAGATGGTCAAGAACCCCTGGTCTGGCTAGTTCAGAAAGGTGGTACCCCTATTGATTAACTCAAGTCTATTTGAACAACCAGTTGATCCACTTAGCTGACATAGTCCCCTGATCCACTGATGCAGGTGACTTCAAAATGTGTCACAAACTCTGTCATGTCTAAAAATTAGTGTTTAGGATTGAAATGTGCTCCCCATTAAACACTGGTAAATGGTAACTTTATTTGTGGGCTCCATTTTTATAATCATATACAACCCTACTGAGGTTTCCACAGCATTTCACAGAATCATAACAGCCAATACACGTAACTTCATTTGCAATTTTGATATTTAATTTTGAAAAAATAAAATATGCTTAATCAACTACAGCTTTGGAATGTATATGGATACACAGAGGATTCCATACGACAAGAGAACACAGGAAAATAATTCATCTTCTGTTTATGTGATAGATTGGCATGAAAAATGACTCATTTACTCACTTTTCGGGTTTTTAAAATCTGTCTGTTTTCACCACTTTTTTCACCTCCTTCTGCTAGGTGGAAATACTTCAACAGCCATAAAAATATCAATCTGAAAGTCAATAGAACACAGTCAATACAAAAAGTCACTTAGTCGCTTTGGAAATTTCCTGGTTTAGCCCATATCTTTCACTGTTTGAAATAGAGTGAGATACTTGTCCCTAAGAAGTCACACCTCTTTTTTGTATATTAGACTTTTTGATCCTCAAGTCTTTATAAACTGCTTTCATTATCCACTATGTATATTTGATAAACATCAAGTCAGTACTCTTCGGAGATTTCAAATCATTATTACACTCCTATTAGTCATGTCATGTTATCCATAATGCCTACAGAGCAGAAAAGACTTTGATTTAATGTTTTATTCAAAGGACAAATCCTTCAGTGGTATAACAGTCCCTAATGCAGGGCAGATATTAGTTGATGCAAAATAGCCAGCTTATTGCAGCCTGGGACGTAGAATTACTTTGACCCTTTCAACCTGGAGGTGAAAGAGTTTTCTATTGATGGCCAGTTACAAAACTATTAGTACTAATAGCATTTTTGACATCCTTTCTTACTCTGAATAATGATTACATATCCATGCAACTGCTTTGTCATCTACACTCTGTTGGCATTCTACAAAGACCTTATTCTCTTTTGTTCTCTCACTGAGATATATGTAAATAAATAAATAAAGATAGTACATTTATTGTTTTCCTAATATTTTTCATAATCGTATCATGGTTACCCTGTTTCATTACATTTGTTCTCTAAATGTGTGAAGAGTACAAGCCACAGAACCAGCAGATATAGAACTCACTAATTTAAGGAGAGAAATGAAATTATCTTGGATATAGTTGTCATCAATATGGGTGCAACTGTGAGATTTCTAAACTCTGAAACATTGGTGTTCACTTTAATGGGAGCAGTGCTGGCTCTAAGTAGAAGAATTTATTAATATTATCCCAAATAAACTGTTCTATTTCATGAGACTATCCATCAAAGTCCTGATGCTTCTAGTGATGTTTTAAGCCTTTGAATTGATCTCAGGTCTGACTGCCAAAGTACATCATTAACTTCGGGAAGAAAATTCACGACTCTGGTTTTGGTGAAATGATTTACACTGTGAAAGAGGAGCAAACAATTTCCACATTGGATTCACAACTCTTGGTAGCTTGAAACGTTCTCATGCCAGAACTGTATCAAATGGAGAACAGGAAATTTATGAAAAGTTGAAGTACAATTTTATTACATGAGTGGTAGAATGTCCCATTTCTTTGAGCAGCAAAAACATTAGCATGGTTACTGATTTGGTCCATTCCATGAGTAACACAGCAACAAAGAACAAGTGCTCGGCATTCCAGTTTAAACAGTGAGACACTATCCAACATCTATTGTGTTCTTATCCACAGAAAAAATAAGTTTAAATAAATGACACATTCAATAGAGTGCACAGCTACTACTGTCAAGATAGTGCAAATAAGTAGTTCATAATACATGTACCGTTTCATTAGCTATTTAAAGGAACTGAATCTAAATAACTATTAGTGCAGCTAGCATACTTCGATGACAAGAGTTACATCTGTGTTAACCTTGACTTACCGATTTTTATCGCAAATTCCATATCTACTACCTCTCCATCATCCTGTTCTGACATGCTCCTGCATCAACCCCAGCTGCAGTTTGCTCTATTAATTCAGGCACCAGAGGCAGCATGAGATGATAAACTACAAGTTGCTACTACAAACTGCTACATATCTCACAGATCAGAAAAGTCAGTAAAAACCTGAAAAACACACAAAAAGTCTGTGATATATAGCCAGGCCATTAAAGATTTGCTTGATATACACAGCTCATCTGAGTAAAAGAAAACTGCACCACCAGATTGTATCTTTGAATGACCTCCAAAAGAAATATACAGAAACTTAATACAAAAAGCAAAACACGTCACTGATAGTAAACTTCTAGTAATCACATATCACTGTAATCTAAAACAAAGGCTAAAATTATTTTTAAAATGCTATTCATGCCTCGAAATACATTTTCATTTTTCCTCTACTATTTTCCAAATGTTGCTCCCCCAGAGTGAAATGGATTCCCTCCAAGGACACCTATATAGGTGAAGCTGACCGACTACACAACGTTGGAGTAACCTCAAAGTGACCTCTGATAAAGCATAAACCAAATAATTAGCCCTAAGTGGGCAATTTCTTCACAAGACAACCTCTTACCAAGATCTCAAAATCCAGATTCTTAAGTGACAGCTTCAAATCCCCTTTCCAACTGCACAAATCTATTGAGTGACCTCACCCATGGACTCAGGACATAGGAACTTCTCTACATTTTACTTGTCCTACCCCAACCCAGCAGCACTGCAAGCAGAGCCAGTTTATGCCTGTTTCTCTCTTGTATATAAACTTAACCAGTCTTTCATCTATTTTACTGTCACCCCCTGCCTTACATCTGCCTATCATCCCTTCTACTCAACTGTTCTGTAGAAAAGCAGCACATTGCACTTAGGGTAACTATCCTAAATATTTATGTCCATTCGACAGTCAGTGTCTCTATTTCAAAGCAGACTACAAGCATGTGAACCTAGGGAGTTACCAGGGATTTTTCCCAATTATATAAATTGATCTAATATAGGATCTGTTTAACCTGTCTCCTCATACCCTCATAAACATGAATTGCAGTGAACACTGACTCTGAACGGTATAATGTCTTTTAAAGGGAATTATTGTCTGTATGGATTTTGGCCCATAAATATAATTATGTTTTTTGTCTTACCATTGACTGTATTGCTACTGAAACTACAAGCCAGCTTCCTGGGAATTCCATATCTCCTCAAAAATGGCCTTAATCAATAAATTTTAACAGAGAAGTGTAACAAGAATAAACCCCAATGTCCAAGCACTTCAGTCTGGGTCTTCTGTCCTTTTGCTATGCTTCTGCTGATCTGTGTCTTCTCTTAAAATTATAAAATACCTTTTTCCTTAATGTAAGTACTTGTGTGGTTATTCTGGGGCTAGAGATTGGATAAAACCATAATAAAGCTGTGGAGTAAAATGCTGGCCTCATTAATGACAAATATAGATTAAAAACTAACCGAACAAAACCAAAAAACCAACATCAAATTACTTTTGTGATGGAGAAAATATAACAGGCATTGATGCACAAAACTAAGAGACATAACAAGATGAGTTTCAGTAGACAAATAATTTCACAGATCTTCACAGCAATTAAGGTGAGCATCTGATTGGTTTTGTGATATCTATATATGCATTGGTTTTCAGAAAGCAGGAACAACCCGACAAGGATTTGGGTTTGTTCCCATGGGGAAGTTTAGAGACAGAATAATTCTGGCCAAACTGGTGGTTGGAAGAAATCTTGTATCTCATTCCTAAAACACAGTGTAATGGTCTGTTGAATTAAAAACCTCTGGGAATGTGGAATTGTAGTGGGTTGACACTATCTGGATGCCAGGCACCTGTCAAAGCCAATCTGTCACTCCCCTCTGCAGCTGGACAAAGGAGAGCAAACATAACTTAGGGTTCATGAGTTGAGGTAAGGACAGAGAGACATCCCTGACCAAATATTGTCATGGGCAGGACAGACTTGAATTAGAAATATTAATTTAATTTATTACTAACAAAATCAGAGCAGGATAATGAGAAGCAAAATAAGACCTTAAAAACACCTTCCTGTCACCTCTCCCTCCTTCCTAGCTCTGCTTTCTCCCCCAGAGGTGCAGGGAGACAGGGAATGAGGATTATGGTCAGTTCACGACTCATTGTTTCTCTCGCTGCTCAGGGAGAGGAGTACTTCCCGTGCTGCACCATGGAGTCCCTCCTATGAGAGATCTCCATGAACTTCTCCAACATGCTGCTGCACCACGAGCAACAGCATGAGTCCATCCCACAGGCAGCAGTCCTTCCCAGACTGCTGCAGCGTGGGTCACTCTTCCACAGGACGCAGTTCTTCAAAGACAGGCTGATCCAGCATGGACTTCTTTCTCCGTGGCTCTCCCATGGGCTCACAGCCTTCTCTCAGGCATTCACCTGCTCCAGTGTGTTTCCTCCAGGGGCTGCAGGTGGATCTCTGAATCCCTGTGGTCCTCCATGGGCTGCAGGGGCACAGCTGCCTCACCATCATCTGGACCACTGGCTGCAGAGAAATCTCAGTTCCGGAGCCTGAAGCACCTCCTCCCCCTCCTTCTCCACGGACCTTGGTGTCTGCAGAGTTGTTCCGCTCACATGTTCTCGCTCGGCTCTTCTCTGGCCGCAGTTAGATCGGCACAATAACTTTTCTTTTTACTTCTTCTTAAATATGTTATCACAGCGGCATTACCATCATTTCTGATTGGCCCAGCCTTGACCAGACACATCTGTCTTTGGAGCCGCCAGGGATTGGCTCTGCTGGACATCGAGGAAGCTTCTGGCAGCGTCTCACAGAAACCACCCTTGAAGCCCCCCACTACCAAAGCTTGGCAATGCAAACCCAATGCAGGGATATCACCATGTTTCAGCCCTGAAATAACATTTTCGCAAAATTTCTTTCAAGTGAAATATTTAATTTCCTTTTGCCTGGAGTAGTATAAGTTATGATATTTTTGGCCCAATAAGAGTCAGAGTTGGAATGCAGTATTGTCAGAAGCGGCTAGTTAGATGTGTAGATTAATATCTTTTGTTTTGGAGACAATATGAAAATGACATTGGCATTATATATGAATGAATTAGTCAGGACAGCAGAAACTTATGTCCCAAACCCAATTTGATTTTTACCTCTCACAGAATCGAATACCAAAATAAGATGATGTCATATTTTCCTAACAACATTAGCTATCCTTTAACAGTTTAAAGAAGTATTGCAATAAGTGTTCAAGGCATGTGTACAAAATCTGTCTGTCTGATGTCTACTCAAATCCAATTTTTCCTGTGACTTATGCTTCTGAATGCTCATGAATTTCACAATGTGAACCATCTGCAAGTCCATGATGGGTGTTGGTACTTTGGTATCATGCAGACAGAAGTATAAGGATGATTTGAATTACAATCATCTCTGTGGAAAAATAAAAGGAGCAAATCCTAAAAAAAACAGGGAGGGAATGAATAGCTTGACCATGGAGACTGTAAAATTTTTGTTATACCCTGAACCCCATCATCAATTTCTCTCTATACTGGAAAAAATTAGCAACCTCCAATTTTCAGTTAATTGTTTAGTTGAAATATATTACACTCACACATTTTTAATACAGTGCTTAACCTGCATATCTTTTGGAACATCGTATGTCGGGGTAAAGCTTGAGACAAACTACAGTTTAGGTTTAACAGTGTGGGAGTAATTACCTGAACTGTTGTATGATTTACATAGCACATGTTGTGTTACAAGGTACAGCCTGTGTCTCAAATTCTTCCTTCCTTTAAATGTTTATTATTTCAACAGTTATCAATATTGGAAGTGTTTGCAGCAACTAATTCTAGTAAAATTTATATAATAAGCATAGTTTCTCTCAATGATAATTGTTTGGAACCATTCTTTTTTAAAAATTTTCTTTCTATATCTGTATGCCTAAAATAATTATAAAATTAGCACTGAGTTTTCAAAAGGTCTCAGAAGTTTCTCAAATACTGTATTGATGAACAGGTACACAATATGCATATAGTGAAAAAAGGGAGGAAAAGGGAAGGGAAGGAGAGCAGGAGTGGAAGGGAGGAGAAGGAGGAGGAGGGAGCCTTGGATCTCACTGTTGACAGGAGTCATGAAAGGGGTTTTCAAATTGCTTTTGAAAACCTCACAATTATTTTATTGTAAGTAATTAAATCTCTTTTTTCACTTTGGCAATTTTTTGGGTTATGTTTTTGTTGTTTTATGTTTGTTTTCTTTGGTTTGACTTTTATTTCAGTACCTATTTTTCAAACTTTGGTCAAGTCAATTGTTTTTTAAATTTTAGTAGGAAATTTTTATTTATTTTTACTTGTCACCATAACATAAAATGTCTTTCTACTACTTGCTTTGTTTCTGTATCATTTATTGCAATTCCAGATGTGATTTGAAGCAAAGCTTATTAAAAAAAGTTTTTTTTTTTTTTTTCATGAACACAAGAATTATTTGTTGAATATTTGTCACAGAGAATTTGTCCATATGTTTGAAAAAATGTTGGGTTTACATGGCAACCCATATATGCCTGTGAGAATTGTTGTACTTTTCAAAAATGTTTTAAATATTTTCTTGGAGCTCAAATGGGGGGAAACAGAGCAATTATATATGTGCATGTGAACTGCTTTTGAAATTCACAGCTTCTGCTAGATGCTAAAATGAACCTTGAGACCTGAGTCCACCAGACAATTCTATTTCCTGAAAACTTCAGGTGTTTCAGATTACAAACCAGATTCTTTCTGACAAAATTAAAAGGTTCACTTCTGGAGAGAACTTAATGCACTTCAACTGCTAAAGGGTGCTCAGTCCAATGCAGCCAAGCACAGCTAAAGCAAATCCAAATTGAACTCTTGTGAAAGACACATGGTATAGACATCACCTCCACAGTGACAATGTTTGTCTCTAGAAAAACAACCTTGTTGGGCCACATAACTTGCTACAGCAAAGACACCCACAAGTTGTCCTGTTAAAGAGGTTTAGGCCCAGTATTCTTTAGACTCATGGTGACAAAAAAAGGCATTTGATCTGGTTTCACAGGAAAGGGCGAGACACAACAAAACATGGGTATAACCACAGGAGATTTCAGTCATTCAGATAATGTGATTCTTATATTATCCATCAGGCATCCTTTTGATTTTCCTGATGGACACATCCACTGATGTTTGTTACAATGCGGTGCTTTTTCATAGGACACATGGTCTTGTTTCGAGCTATCTTTACAATACTGAAAATGGATTGCAAATAAGACATACTAGAGTGTTATTCATCAAGTAGACAGCATTGTGAGTAATGTGATTTGGATGGCTTTGGGTATGCACTTCTGTTTGAATATCCTTAGAGGAAATCTGAAAAAATTAAAATATTGGAATTAAAATCATGATTTTTTTGGAAATCTTTTTACTTAAATACCAACTTGAAGATTTGTCTGTACATGTGTAATATCAGACTAGTTATATGATTACGAAGACACATACCTGTTTATGCTATATTGGTGAATAATTTGTTGCACTTGCCAAATAATGAGGAAAAAATAGAACAATTTTTACTAATTTGTGTTTTGTAACATACTTAAAAGGTCAGTGAAATAACTTAAAATTATTGTGAATCATCAGAAAATACAAGCATCAAATTTTCCAGACGATAACATCTACCTGAATTTACAGAAAGTAACATGGGTTTTTTCCAGACTGCAAATCTTCTGCCTGTATAGTCAGAAAAGAGCAAGAGAACTATTCCAGAGGAAAAACAACTGGGATCTTTAAATGTGCTCCTTACCTTTACCTTTCTTTTTCCCTGTGATCATCCTTCCTGTTTCTATGTTACAGAGAGTTTAGTGCTCTTTTAAAAGTGCTGGTTCAGGCACTTACTTTTTGACTAATCATGTATGTTCTCCATACTGCTGAGGATGTGAACAAGCATGCTGTCATTTCATGTGGCTGGTCAAGTTTATGGCAAGTTTATGATACATTTATGGCTCGATGTATTATCTGAACACATAAACATAGATACACATGCACAGGGAAAACAAGGAAAGATTAGAAGTAATATTTCATTTAATAATTTCCAAAGGGGGCATAGGATCTTAGACTTAATTGCAGGTTTTAATAGCATTTGCTATTTTCTGACTGAAAAGTCTTACAATATTGTATGTCATAAGAGTGATATATCATTTGAGTGTGAATGCATTTTTAAACTTCATTTTGGTAGCGTATATAATACAATTAAACCAAATAATAAACAGAAAGAAGCAATCAAATGATAGCATGGCATGATTTTTAATATTAGGCTGTGGAATCTCTTCAAATATTTTTTTTTTCTCAGTTCCACATGTTTGAAAAATGCCTGGAAAATAAAATTACCTACGGCAGATTATTTATACAATGGTGATTGACACACAAATAAAAACTATTAAAGGTTTACATTTTCTTTTATCATTGTTTGTTTTTTTAAGCCTGAAATGAATCCAAGATTTGAAAGAGAAATACATATTGCAGATTTGAAATTAACAGCCATCAGGAAAAAAACTCTAGAGGTTCATTCACCCTTAAAACATAACTTAATGATGTCTAAAAAAATTTTTATTGACAGTAAAAAATCCAGTAGGGTTCCTATAAAAAGAATGTCCCCTGAGTAGAGAAGCTATTGGAAATGACAGCAATTAAATCAAGCTTATGAAATATTTAGACTCATTCCAAGGTGAATTTGTTTCAGTGAATACCAGCTATTAGACCGGGCAATGGAAGAAAGAGAAGATTGAAAGAAATGTATGTATACAGAATTAATAAATATGTCATTTTCCTAAAAATAACATAACATACATTTATTAGAATGTATGTTAAACACTTTCTGATAATCCTGACTAACCAGATGTGGAAGAACAAGGAACAACAGAATTATTGCAAATAGTGTTACAGATGTGTAAGCAGTACATTGCCATTGCAGACACATAGTCACCAAGCAGAAAACACAGTGAATTTTAGTGAAAAAAAAAAATCACAAACCACTTTAATTACTTGCAAATGCTGTTGATGTCTTTTCTTCTTCATGTGCTTTGCAAAAAATGGATGATTTGTAGATAATAATTTTTATGTATCACCTTTAACAACTCTATTATGTTCTGGAAAAAAGAGAGCATATTTATCCAGCTTAACAGGCCACTCTGGGAGCAGTGATAACAGAAAAATCCACCTGAAGCAAGTAAGGATTTTGATGTTCAGTATATGTGAAGGTGATGTTTTGGAGTCATAAGAAGAGCTCCTAAACAGCTTGTATGGAAGTGAATATTGCAGCTAAAAAAAAGTTGATTTATGGATAAGAATTTCTCATAGCAAATTACATGTTTTTATCTCTACCTAATTAAAATTGCATTTTAGCAAAACAAAGACTGTAATCTAAGGTATTGATAATTGCTATTTCTGATAGAAATTCAAGGATACTGCTCTTCAGTACATTGCCAAGGTTTGCTTTATGCCTACGGGATGTCAAAATGTACACAGCCATGAGAACTGAAAATTACAACATTGAATCATTCTCTCTAAAAATGAAAAAAAAAAAAAAATCCCAAAGCCTAAACAGCAAAAAATTGAAACCTAGGAGCTAAGCCACAGCCTTTTGTACTTCTGCTTGAGAAAGCTTCCAGCTGTGATTGCAGCCTCAAGAACTCTTTCAGTGTAAACTTAAGTTTTACTTTCAAAGGGTCCTCTTCACTTAAATGTTGTTTAGAGAAATGATCTTGCAGCATTTTTTTGTGTTGATTTACCAGCATTAGTATTTGCAAAGACAGCTTATACCTGTTAAGATCATGGCACTCAAATTTAACTAGTTTAATGTTTCTTAACATCTGTTTACATGAAAGCTTTTTCTGCAGGTAGGTAGAAATAAATGTAGGACAACGATACAGTCTACTGCACTCACTGTGATGTTACCTGGATTGTGATCAGTCAGTTCTCCAAAAATTGCAGCCAGAGCTTTAGAAAAAAACCTCTCAGTCTCTTGTGATTTACCCCATCACCAGAAGTTACTACCCTCCATCAGTTTTATAACTGTGTGTTTTCTTCTCATGCATTTCCATGGGAAAACATCCAGGTCTCTGGTTCCCGGTGAAGGTTCTTAAACTGAGTTTTACAAGCAAATTAGAAGCACTCACAAGCTTTCTTTTTACATTCCCCATAAGAATAGCTGAGGGAGGAACAGCTACTCCTTCCTACTTGGTTGAGTTGCATCTAAAATGTCTCAAAGATTCCTGCAGCAATCGTGTCTGTTGGGTTGCAGAGGTTTGAGGGTTGCAACAGGCCAGTCAGTCTCATCTCTGTTCCTGTCAAGATCATAAAGCAGATCCTCCTGGAAGCTATGCTGAGGTATGTGGAAAATAAGGAGGTGGTTGGTGACAGCCAACATGGTTTCATTAAGGGCAAATCATGCTTGACAAGTTTGGTGGCCTTCAATGAAGGCATTACGGTATTGGTGGACAAGGGAACAGCAACTGATGTAACCTACCTAGACCTGTGCAATGCATCTGACACTGTGCTGCAAGACATCCCCATATCTAAACTAGAGAGACATGGATTTGAAATATGGACCACTTGGTGGATAAGGAATTGACTGGATGGCCACACTCGAAGATCTGTGATCAATGATTCAATGTCCAAAGAGAGATCAGCAACGAGCAGAGCTCCTCAGGGATTGGCACAGGGACCAGAGCTGTTTAGCACCTTTGTCAGAGACATGGACAGTGGGATCCAGTGCACCCTCAACATGTTTCCTGATGACACCAAGCTGTGGTGCAGTCAACAGGCTGGAGGGAAGGACTGCCATCCAGAGGAACCTTGACAGGCTGGAGACATGGGTCTGTGTGAACCTCATGATGTTCAACAAGGCCAAATGCAGGGTCCTGCACCTGAGTCAGGGCAGTCCCAAGCACAGATACAGGCTGGGTAGAGAATGGGTTGAAAACACCCTTGAGGAGAAAGATTTGGGAGTGTTGGTTGACAAGAAGCTCAACATGACCCAGCAATGTCTGCTTGCAGCCCAGAAAGCCGGCTGTGTCTCGGCTGCAACAAAAGCCACACGGCCAGCGGGTCGAGAGACGTGATTCTCTCCCTTTACTCAGCTCTTGTGAAACCCCAACTGGAGTGCTGCACCCAGATCTTGGGTCCCCAAAACAAGAAGGATGCAGACCTGCTGGAATGCATCTAGAGGAGAGCCACAAAGATGGTCAGAGGGCTGTAGCTCCTCTCCAATGAAGACAGGCTGAGAGAATGTAGTGGAAGGTGCCCCTGCCCCTAGCATGTGGGGTTTGGAACTAGATTATCTTGAAGGTCCCTTCCAACCCAAACCATTCTGTGATTCCATGATTCTATGGCATCATGATCAGCATACAAAGTTGGGGGAGGAAGGGGAATGGGGGCAGGCGGGGATGTTTAGAGTGATAGCATTTGTCATCCCAAGTAACCATTACATGTGATGGGACCCTGCTGTCCTGGGGATGGCTGAACACCTGCCTGCCCATGGGAAGATGTGAATGAATTCATTGTTTTGTTTTGCTTGTGTGCGTGGCCTTTCTTTTCCCTATTAAACTGTCTTTATCTCAATGCACAAGTTTTCTGGCATTTACCCTTCTGATTCTCTCCCNAGGAGGAAGAGGGGGACATTTGGACTGATGGTGTTTGTCTTCACAAGCCACTGTTAGGCTTCATGGGGCCCTGCTCTCCTGGAGATGGCTGAACACCTGCCTGCCCATGGGGAGCAGTGATTTAATTTTTTGCTTTGTTAGTGTGCACAGATTTTGCTTTCCTCTATTAAATAATGTTTATCTCAACCCACGAATTTCCAAGCTTTTACCCTTTCGAATTTCTCCACGCTCCAGCTGGTGGGGGAGTGAGTGAGCAACTCATGAGGCTTGGCTGCTGGCTGGGGCTAAATCACCACAGACTCAAGGAGCTGAGTGAAATATTTGGCTTTGGGAATAATACGAGAAGTCTACCTTAAAAATACTCCCTAAGTTTAGAATTTGAACCCAATAAAACTGGTGGAGGAGGATTTAAGCTTTCATTTAGGATTAAAAAAAAGTTAAAAAAACCCCATTTATAGCTTTAGGTTCATCTATAGCTACATATATATATATTTATATGTATTTATGTATTTGTATTTATACCTCTGTTTAGGAAAAATAGACACTATTTCCCATATTTCCCCTGTTCTGATTTATTTTTAGTCCATTGTTCTGGTTCATTTGGTCAGTGAATTTATTCTAAAATTTTGTCTCAAATTCTTTCTCCTTATTTTTGCAGATACTCTTCCTAATTACTGAATACTTCCAGGTTGTTTACATCCTTCCCCAGATAGGTCTGAATGTTTCATTCTCTCTCACGCTGCTTGAACATATTGTCTTAGCCAATTTTTTTTCTCTTTCTCTTCCCCACTCCCCCCACTGCCTTTCTTTACTGTCAATTTTAATCTGTATTTTGAGCCCAGGAAAGATTTCCCCAGAGTAGCAGCAAAAATGGTATTATGAATATTCATAGACTGCTATGATCTTGGAGTTTTAAAATAGAGCTGACTATTGTCATAGCAATGCTTATTCTTCTTTTTATAAAATGTTCAGTCTTGCCTATAGTTGATCTTCAATATCTAGGGCACTGGGCCTTTCTTTCTTTTTTTTTGCGACACTTTTTCAAGTCTAACTTATTAATTACTACACATCATACCAAGACATTGTAATTTAGCACTTTAATAGTCTTTTTCCTCTTTGAGGTAAATGACATTCTAGGAGAAAAAAAATTGTTGAAGTGATTCAGTCTGCTTGTGGATGAAAATTGGAATGGTCATTCATTGCATAATCCACATGGGGGTTTTTTGCCCAATAAATTCTATCACCTTTATTAATCAGAGCCAATTCTTTACTAAACCTTTCTGTCTTTTGAAACTTTCATTTCTAAAGTCTAGTCTGGGGAAAATGCTTCATCTTTTTCCACAAATTTAGTTTTCTATTCCTAAAAAGAGAAAGCAACTTCCATATTTGAAATAATGTACTAAGCTATAGGGGTCACACGTTGCTCATTAAATAACCCTGAAAGCCAATTCCTCCTTTTTCTTCCTTCTTCCTCGCCCATCAACTGTTATGAGCTATGCAGTATTAGTACTGGAAAACCTTTTGTTAATAAAAGTTAATGTCTCTCTCCCAAAGAGACAATAGGAAGAGAGACAGTAAATGAGTAAACATATAACAGGTGAACAAAACAACACTGAAATATTTTGTTTAATGCACCACAAAACAATACAGCACAACCACTGTCTGCCTGCTTTTAACAGCTGGGCCTTCCGACAAGTTTTGGAAACTGTTATTTAGAGTCCTCTCAAAGTGCACTTTGGTTTTTAAAGGACTTTTGCCCATACCTAAATACGAGTTCAGTTACCTACTCATATGCCATGTATTATTTGAGATTTCTTTTCTCTTCTTGAGGTCTAGAACTCTCAGCAATGTTACATTTACCATACTGGACAACAAAATTCAGTCGAAGGAGAAACTCTGTGTTGTGACACTTTGTTAGACGCAGCATTTATTCAGATTAACATTTTCTCTAGAAAATTTGGAATTGTATAACAGTGACTTTTTTGACAAAAATGTTTTTACCTGTATCTGTGACCAGTTTTGCTTCTGGGACTTTGATTTGTCTATAAGTCATGCAGACTGTAGTAACTTGCAGTTCAGATACTGCAAGTAAAGACATTTCAAGCACCTAATTTGGCAGATAGAAATATCTTTTCAATTTAAGTTGGACTAGGGGGAGAAGGACTGTCCTAGAAAACAAAATAATGAGCCCAGGGTAGAAAGGATTATTGAAGTCATTGGGATGAATAGTGTCTGCAAGAGAAAAGGAAGCATAAACACAGAGATCTGTGGTGCTAATGAATAATCAACATGTAGATTGTTGTTTTATAACAGAAAATAATGCAGATATACAAAGATTAAACATTTTTTACTGCATTGTGGTCACACTAATCAGTGTGGGCACACAGAATTTTTCTAGGAAAGCCAGAGACAAATGACAACGAAAGTTATAATATTACTGAACTAATAAATATTAATTTGGACTGAAAATAGTTTATAGCTACAGTTAGCAGAGTTGCTTGTTAGTGTTTTCAATCCCTGGTTTCCACTTGGACATTAGGCCATCAACAGTAACTCTTTAGATGTAGCCATGTGGACAAGGTGTTATCCAACTAACAGTCCACTTTTCAAATATATATCTCTCCAATTTAGAGTCAAGAATGTTGTGGGGGACCCCATCAAAAGCCAAGCAGAAATCTAGATATATGACATATGTGTCTGTCTGTACCTCTCTGACTTCTGTATGTTTCAACATCTCTTCCAGGATGATCTGTTCCATGATCTCACAGAAGTGAAGCTGATTGGTCAGTACTTCCCAGGGTTCATCTTCTTTTCCTTTATGAAAATGGACAGGATGATTCATTTTTTCCAATTGCTGGAAAATCTAGATCTGGAATATCCCTTTGGTCAGTTGGGGTCACCTGTCCTGGCTGCATCCTCTCCCAACCTCCCATGCACTTCTAACTTCCTTGCCAGTGTGGTAGCACGAAAAGCAGAAAGGGCCTTGGTTCTATGCAAGCCCTACTCAGCAACAACAAAAACAACTCTATATTATCAACTCCATGTTCAGCATGAATCCAAAACACAACCCCATACTAACCACTGTGAAAAAATTTACACCACTTGAAACCAGCACAGAGCCCAACTTCTTTTCCTTTCTGCTGGTCAAAGAGAAGGGCAATACTCAGTGCCTAAGGAACTGAAGAGCTCAGAGAGCGTGGATACCTACGGGCATTATCTGTCATGTTGTTAAGTATGGGGTATGTGTGAGCAACATGAGGGACATCCACTTGGGCATCCACTTGGGCTAAGGTTTGGAGACCCTTTGCTTTCACCTGGGGAGTTAAACAGTGGGGACACTTAGCAGGAGGAAAGGTGGTTTGTACAGCAAGGTCTACCACAGGTGGTGCAGGGCATAAGCTGCCAGAGCGCAAACCTGTGTTGATGGCATGTGTAGCTCACCCAGACTGGAAGCAGCAGAGTCACACCAGGCAGCCTGGAGAAAAGACAGCATTAATTAGTTCAGTTGCAGTGTCATACAGAGATCCCAGAACCAGGAGCACAGGACCAGGGAGATTGTTAATTTTTTCAGTACTATCTGAGACTCCTCAGTATCATTCTGTTGTGTGAACAAGCCTTAAGAGACGTGAGAGCAACGGAAAGAAAACAACAAAATACTGAATTTTAGTAATGTATATGCCTATTTTCCAGCCCAGTTTGCAATAGAAAGCATGTAAATTTGAAGAGGGTAAGGAAGATGAAGGCACAGGTGGTATACTCCTAAATTCTTGCAGTCAGTGGAAAGTCTCTGTTAGAAGACATGTTTAAGTAGGACTCTAAATGGAGTTGTTATTTCAAACAGCAGAGATGATGAAGAACTTCATGTAACCGACTGGAGATGAAGATTGACTTAATATTTTGTAAAAGTCTCTAGATACAAAAACTACTCTGAATAAGCTATTTGGCTCTCTGAAGCAGAATTAAGGAAAGGATATTAAAAACCTGGCAGGCAATAACTATCTTAGCACTAAATTATTTGGAGTGATTCCTGAAGGAATTAAATACTTACAAATGTAACGGGGCATTTTTCATTCTGAAAGGTATATAATATGTTTAAATTTACTGTAGAGACCATTTTGACTCGTAGTGTCAATGACTGAATTATGTAGTCATCATATATCATGTCGCACTGAGAGCATTTTACCTCAGATAACNGTGGAGAAGTTTTCCCCCAAAAAAAAAAAAAAAAAAAAAAAAAAAAAAGAAGAAAAAAGGCTGAACCAATTCCAGAAATCTGATTCTAGAAATCAGGTAAAAAACACCTGTCAGCGCTCTTCAAAATGGCACTTCTGAAAATTTGGGCTGATTTGTACCAAATGTTCAGGAACCATGCTTTTGCTCAGGTACGATGCTAATAAGGAATAGAATAGTGACGTAATGTGTACAGGAGCGATCAGGAAAAAGCTACATGTTAAAAGTCTGTTCATCATCTTTTCTACAACACAAGGTCATGTCAAGCCACACGGAAGAGAAGCATTCAAATATTTCAATGACAAGCAAGACTTATTATTAGACTAATTGTCGTGATTAGGTCTTCAAAGAGGGAGTAAGAATAGTTGTAGACACGTCTGTTGCAGACAAATTTTGTTGCCCAGAATTAAATTCCAGCCTTTCTTTTTTGTGGGAGAAGGTTTTGTAGTTCACTAAATAGTGTTTCCTATCTATTTAGCACCTTTTGTAGTCTAATGTCAAGATCTTTCTCCCTGATTAGTAAAAGAAAGAGTGTTGTAATAAAGGCTACTTAAAAAAAGAAAACAACCACCCACATGTGAAAAAAAAAAAAAATTCATGCAAAAGAATCTCTCAAAGATAAACAAATATATGCATGAGAACTAAGTCAGCCAAACTGTTACTTGTAAATTCACACCTTAAGTATGAAATTGATGTTTCATAATGAATAAGTTCCTTTTCTCCATTTGTTAACACACTCTTCTTTACCCAAATTCCATTTAAGTAACACTTTTGCGAGTTCTGTAACTGTTAAATTTGGCTAAAATTGATATTAGTTATTTGGTAAAAAAAAATATTATTTCATGAGTTTATTTAAGAAACCGAAGAAAATGATAATGTGAAATTCAATTTCTGCTATCAAGGCCCTTCTGAAGGGTCCTGGACCTTCTCTTCTTTGCAGGAAAAAGAAATATCTATTTCTTTGTTGTGTCTTCCTCACATCAATACTCATTCTCCAGGGCTGTAGAAGAGCAGGTAAAGCCCTATATTTTTCTCACAATGAAGTTTAGAATTGAAACAAGCAAGCAGGCCACCTCTGCCTCACAGATCAGATTACAGCTGAAAACTAGTTGAACACATTTGTCTTCATCCTTGGCTTTCTACATCATGAATACATACAGCAACACGGTATCTCAGGAGGCTCTTACACTCTCGAAAGGAGTTGAGGAGTCTTAACCCCTGCAGGGATGCATCAATGGAAAGCTTCTGCTGGGCCACTGTCCTAGGAATTATTTGAAAAAAACAAAAAGAAAGTTAAAACCAGACAATTATTGAGTTGCAAGAAACACTACATCTAATTTTGGAAAGCGCTTTTAAAGAAATGACTGAAACACTTAATTTTTCAACATTTAATGTGTTGGGTTTACCTAATACCTTTAAATGCTATTGCCATCAGTAAACATGTGTTTGGATTTCTGTCACAAATGACCTTTTATCTCCCAGCTTTCCTAGATGCAAATCTAACTGCAGTGACATTCATTCTCTAGAAGAATTCAGACAGCTCCAGTGAAATGAATCTGAAGAAAGAAAACACTAACTGAGTTTTCTAACTGTATAGGAAATGGGTCATGCAATTTCTAGCTTTTCACCAACTAAGGAGTGACTTGAATAGAAAATGAAAAGGTGATGACAATGTGGTGGTAATGACTTAAAAAGCTTCAGAAGTCTTTCAGATTTATTTTTTCCTTCGTGAGCATTATGGTGTTGCACTTCCTAAAAGCCTATTTGTCTAAAACTAAAAGGAAAGATTTTCTTGCAAGTCAGGGGATGAGCAGTTTTTTCTTATTCTTTTCTTCTTATTTTTTTTTAATTCCATGAGCCATAACACAAATAAAGACAGTTTTCTCATTTCCTCTGCAAAGATAAAACTGAGATAGTGTCCCCCAAGGCATGTTGAAGAAATAGAGACAGAAATTTAGGCCAAAGCATTGTCAGGTTACAAAGCAAGATAGCAGTCAATGTATGATTATCTTTTGGTTAAAATTGTCTGCTGACCTGGATACTGTCAAATGGGTTTTGATATTTGAAGGTGACTCACAATTATTATGGTATAGTTTATGTTCATTATTTCAGCTTATAGTCTTTGCAGTTGCACAAATCTGTAAATGAAACAACGAATAGGAGATTTTTGGTGTTATGAAGAGGATATTTAGCAATTTTATGAGCTTCATGCAGTAATAAAAGGGTAAAAGTCAATCACTAGAACCAGCTTGATTGCATACAGCCCAAGAGTTTGGGATACAAGAAAGGAATGCTAGAATTATGGAAATATTGACCTTTGGAGGTCATTTAGTCCAGCTGTCAATTCAGAGATAAACTCCTGCACTGAGCCTGGCTGGTGTGGAGCTACCTGTCCTCACAGCTGCTAATTTGCTAAAACAGTATTGATAAAACATCATGTTTTGCTGCTTGCACAGCACCAAGGCTGCCTCTCCACCCCGAAAGGCCAGTTGGCTGGAAATGAGTGTGCGACTGGAGGGGACATTGATCCAAACTGGTCAAGGAGACATTGCAGACCATATGATCATCTCATGACCATATCATGACCACAACATGTTATGACATTTGTCTTCCACAGCAGTCATTACATTATACGGAGGCCCTGCCGTCTAGGAAGTGTCTGCACATTTGCTTGCCAATAGGAATTAATGGTTAAATTTCTTCTCATATTTGGTTTTTGTACACAGTTTTGTCTTTTAATAAATCACATCTATCACAAATCATGAGTTTGTCTACCTTATTGTCTCCCCTTGTCCTGTTGAGAAGGTGTGGTGAGAGAACAACTGAGAGGTCTGGCCAATCTGGCAGCCTGTCAAGGTCAACCTACCACAGCTGGCACCAACACAAGTTTAGATCAGCCCTGGCTTTGCCAGCCAAACCACTAAAACCTCACAGGATAGAAATTTTTTATTTGAAGTTTTTTGAGAGTATGAGTTCAACTGGACATTTCATTCCCTCATGGAAACATTGAATTAAATTCTCCTTTTAACTGAACACCAATGAAGTAAAAAAGGACAGCTGATATATAGACATAATTCAGAGCACAACTTAAACTATTTTGTGAGGGAGATACACAAGTGAAAATCCATAGTCTCAACATGCCCCATGGGAAGAGTACAGGCCTTGACTAGTTTTTGACGCAAATAACCCAGATTCTGAGAATAATCTTAAGCATCTTCTTCCCCTCTTCGAAACCATTTTTAAAATAATATTTGACGTAAGTGTTTATGTGCTTATTTGTTTTTCTGGTATTACTGAATCTTCTCCACTCTGAACCTACCTCTATTGAGACAGGTGGGCATCTTTTCATTGTCTTTCTCAAGGTTAATGGTTTAATCTTATTAAAATAAAATTTCTTGTTTCTGTGGTCAAATATATCTTTATAAAGGAAGCACTATAATGTCAAGAGATGAAGTGGCTATGTAGTACTTCTTGTTTGCTAGTCCTTGTTTCACTTGGAACTAGTACGTATCTGACTGCCTACAATTATTTAAATGTGTGTCCAAACATGGGAGTCTTGAACACGAACCATGAAAAGAATGAACTTTATCAAAAGACTTCACTGCAGCCTCTGATTACTACACCTGTGCTTTCTTCTGCTGAAGCTTTCTTGTCTCACAAGCACTGACATATATGTTAGTAGTAATTGCTCCCCTGAGCTTGTCAACAGCTTCTAGGAACAAGTTCTAGAGATACAATCCTCTTGGTGCCTGTGAAATAAACTGTTTCTCCTGAGTTTCCTTCTCTTGAAGAGATCAGGAGATTTTTTTTAAAAATCTGTTTTTCCTTTATATTGAAAATCTTTGTTCTATCTGCACTTTAGGTAAGGGAATGCATTCTATAAGGCAATCTATGAAAGCATGTCTGCCAGCATGAGCTGCCACATCTGCATCATGAGCTCATCTGGCATAGCACATGTTTGTGAGGCTTAGGGACACACCACAGTTCTATTCTCATTTAATGTGCTCTGTTAATTGTCATGTAGCTTTCTTAATTAAAGTAGGTCTGGGGCCATTTCCAGTGGTTCATGTTTGTGCAGAAAGCACTGCTTCTCGAGAACGCCTGAAAATCCACCAAGTCTTACACGTCAGAAAATAAATCTGGTCAACTGATATCAACTAGAGCGCAGTTTAGTTACTCTCCCTTTTTCCTTTGCGTTTAAAAGGTGTCTTGACTCGAGAAATGCATGGATAAAACATCAAAAGCAAGGAAATCTCAGGTCTACAGACAAAGGAATGTAATCCTCTGAGTCACAGTATAACGGGGATTCACAGTCCCATGTAATCTTCAACTTCCTGTATCAGCAGCAGGCACCCTGTGTCCACCGACACAGGGAATAGGAGCCTTCAGTTCTTCTACATGGCAAAATGATGTGCTGATATTACTAAGTCACACAGCAGGCATGATCATTTTATAGAAAGGTGAATGTGTTTGAGCTAACAAAGGTCAAGGGACTAGTTGTATTTTTATAATTTTCTCTGACCCTGATATCCAATAAATAACCTCTACTGAAGAGAGCTTAGTGCCTAGGACTTTGTGAACCAGGCCTGTCAGTTTTGTTGAATTAAACCATAAAGGTTTGAGTCATGCACTATTTTCTGAGATGCAGCTGATCCTACAAAATTCATTTCACTTCACACCATAATTCAGCCACAGTTTTTATTCCCAGAATTTAAAGACTGGTGCACACAACAAGTAAGTGGAAAGAACATTTTGAAATGTGCTTCTACTTTTCATGGTTTTGCTATCAGATGTCTGACACTTAATAGAACATGTCCCTATTTAAATAGAACACGTCCATGGTTGGACAAACATGTCCCTTTTTAGTTACATCAACCTTTTATTTAATTAAATAGCTTCATTATTTCACCTTCTCTCCCCTAGAAAAATATTTAATTTGCTGCTGAGTTTTACAGAAGTGTTTGATTTTTTTATGGATAAGAACTAAGTAAAGGATCTGAAAAGACTTCTAGGCCTGCTTTTTTTTTAAAAAAGCCTGCACTATTTCTGCATCATTTACCAACACCTTTATTTTCCTGATATGATATTAGTAGTATTTCATCAGAAGTGATATTCATCTTAAAAGTTCTTCTCACACCATATTAGCAGTTATGTGGCATTGTTACATGTCATACAACAACCATGTGTCTACTGAAGAGTGACTTGAATCTACTTCCTCAAAAGCAAAAATGCCACTAAAAAAAGAAAAAAAAAATGCAAACAAACAGGAAAATATATAAAAAATTATAAATATTTTCTGTATTTTCCATGAGTAGAAGATTTTCAAAAAGGTTCTACTGTGCTAACCTTACTGGTTTCTCAAACTTGGTATCCTAAGGTCAAACTTTTATCCTTACGCAAAGTTCCGGCAATCAGTGGATGCATTCTCACACCTGCTATACTCATTGGGTACTATAGTGCATTGATGATATCACAGTTTACAGCTGGAAAGATTTCTTCTTTCTCTTCACAACATAATGTGAAATCTTTTTTCTAATTAACAAGTTGCATAATATAACAGTATACCTGTCTTCATGATATAAATGGGAAATATTGCCATGACATCTCAACTGCAGCTAAAAATCTTCAGTCTGAGAGCAAAAGACAATAGTGTGGTGCTGTAGGTTTATCCAGAACAATAAGAGGCCTACTGACTCTCTAAAAATGCAGAAAAAATATTGGTCTACTGATGCCAGAGAAACCTTTACTGGAACTTAACATTGCACAGCACTCGCTTCTGTTCAGGTTCCTGGAAGTTTGAAAGAAAACACTCTTCCCTTCACAGGCTCCTTAAAGCTGTTTGGGGTATTTATTCCCTCAAAGGCGTGTACACTCCTGTAACATTTCCCAGTTTACTGGGAAAGCTATTTTGGTATCCGTGTTGCATCCTCTGTTCACCTCTTCCTCTTAAGATGGGGCAGACTTCAAGATGAAGGATACATTTATTAAGAATCACCTAAACTCGGGGCTCCAATCAGATATCTGTAAAGACAGGGTAACCTGCAAATCAATATATAAGACTGTCTTGTCCTCAGTGAAAAACTTGATACCCCTTTAGTTGAACGGTCTGGAAACAAGCCCCATGTTTTGTGTAACCAGCAACACAGTTCTGCAGGTGGCCCTAAAATGTAAAACTTACACAGCCTTGGGCTCCCCCTGCACTTTTCTGAGAGCCCTCCTTTAGAAGTTTCTCCAGATTTATCCCTATTGGGTTGGGTTTTGGTTTTTTGGTTTTTTTTTTGTCATTTAAACACCTCATCCTCTGAGAACAATCCATCTTTTCAATGTGGTCATTTTAATTCTTTTTTTATTTCTGTCTTCCAAAGAGGCATAGCTTTGCTCTTTTGTCTCCCTCCACTTCCTCTGTCTTTCAAACCTGATTTTTAGATATCAGTGCAGTTATCCTTGCTGGTCTTCCCTGGGGCTGAATGCATTGGGTACTCACAGGTTATTATATTTGGGTCACTCGTACTCAGACTGATAGTCAGCTACCTTAGTCAAACATGGGCTCTTTAATTAATTCCCTAATCCCAGCTGGAACCTCACTACCTTATGCCGAATACTAAACAAGCTGAGACTGTCTTAGTGTCTGGTATAATACCAGCTCTTTGAAAAGACCACACATGATTAATTTTCTATAAAATGAGAGCTGTGGTAGAAAACCACATCAGATACATCTAAGAGACTGCATACCCCACCCCTGTCATCCTGCTAACTTTCTGTTCATAAGTATTTCTTTATCACAGTGATATATAAATTGCATGAAGCAGAAATAATCTGCTGAAAAGAATAAGGAGTACTTTTAATCTATGAAATGCCCCAGATGAATTAGGCACAAGCATGTATAGCAACAGCAGGTAATAATTAAATTATTATGTTTGTTAATACGGAAGTTAAAAAAACACTGATTCTAGGAAATGAAGAAAAGAAAGGAACAATTTTAAGAAATGAACCATAAGAAAGTTGAATCCTATTGGAAAGTATTCGAAGGACACTTCAAGGGCTAGGAGCTGAATACGCAGCAAACTCCCTAGACTACACCAGATTTGAAATGCTGAAAATAAACTCAGCATTATTATGAAGTGTACTTTCAAAAACAGTCTAAACAACGAAAAAGTCTTGCCTTATAATTTTTACAGTCAGAGTGAGTGGTGATGGTATAATTTTTAATTAATTTCCTGGAAGCCAAAAAGAAAAAAAACACGTCTTCTAACCAATACAGATTGTGCAATGAACAGCATCATATTTCCAAAGAACCTCAAGATTTTGCGGGGAAATACAACCAGAATATGTTCAGCTCAGGAAACAAAACAATCTTACTTTGTTTGATAAAGTAACAATAGCAATACAAATTGTACTGAAGGAAAAAAATCTGGTTTCTTTGGTGGGAGCCTTATCAACCTCAGCTCCCCAACATTAGCAGCTCCAATCATATCTTTGGGCATGCCTAGCACCACCATCAGTCCCATGGTAAATGCAGTGTGCACATTCTTCTTCCTCTTATTCTTGTTCTTGTTCTTGTTCTTCTCCTTTTTCTTCTTCTTCTTCTCCTTCTTCATATTTTTTACTTATTTTTATTTTTATTTTTACTATTGCACTGTGCATGCATTAATTATAGGTGCAGCATATGGCTTTTTACTGTCTGAGATTATATTTATGTCAAAACACATTATTTACAAAGGTATTTTGATGTAACATTTTTTCCTTTTCTGCCTTTTTAGTTCCAAAAGAAGTGATCACACCCATTTTCTCATTTATTTTACTACTAAACAGTATTCCAAACCAACCAGAATTGAGGTAATTGGAATAAATAATATTTATCTTTGTCTGTTGTGTAATTATATTGTTGTTTTTCCCCATTGGACCCACACAAGAATTCTAAATTACTGCTTCAGAAGAACTGGGAGAATTTCCATTAATACCAGTGTTTTTCTGGCTCAAGCATGCAGTGTTTCGCCCATATTTCCTAGCACTAAAAGCGTAGCTAAAGGTTTTCTTTATCAGAAAGGATCATTTGAATGTTTTAGATAGAGAGAACACCAATTAATAATAAATGGATTCATTTTTGCCTGTTCTTTGGTGTGCCCATTCCTCTGAGCAGCAAATTAAAAGGAACAGATGTATAATTTTGGAAGTTTTCCAGATTCTGTTTTTTTCTCCTAAGTGAAACATTAAGCAATGATTGCTGTATACAGTGTTCTTCTCCCTCTACAAGTTTCACTAAGGAGCCTAATTCTGTGCTGTATTCACTATGAATATATCAAAAAGAGGGAACATTTTTTTGAATATATATTTTTTCTGGTATTTACGACGTTACCTATATCTGAGCTTGTCATCAAGTCTCACTTTACAGTCTGTGGGGAGAAATAGATATTTTAGGGTGTGGTTCACCTGAAGCTAAAGTAAACATTGGAAATAAGATGGATCAAGTTCTAAACAACCAATTTCCCTCATAACAACTTGTAAATGTTTTTACTAGTCTCTCCTTTCAAACATCACTTTCATAGCTAAGGTTGCGATTTTGTTTGAATATAATCCTGAAGATAATATTCTGAATATAATATAATCATAAAATCATGGAACAGCTTGGGTTTGAAGGGTCCTTAAAGGTCCTCTGGTTCCAAAGCCCCTGACACGGGCAGGGATGCCAAAGACTAGACGAGGTTGATAAGGGTCCCATCCAGCCCTGAACACTTTCAGTGATGAGGCATCTTGTTCCAGTGGGCAAATTGCTCCAGTGCCTTGTTACCCTCTGAGTAAATTTTTGACCAGTATCCAATTTAAAGCTACTCTCTTGCAGTTAAAGCTATTACTTCTTGTCCTGTCACTGCACTCCTAGACACGGAGTCCCTCGTTATCTCTAAGCCCATTTTAAGTCCTGTAATGCTGCTCTCAGGTCTCCCTGAAGCCTTCTCTTCTCTGGGCTAAACAACCCCAACTTTCTCAACATGTCCTCATAAGAGAAGTGTTCCAGCCCCCTGATCCTGATATACCATAGTATCTGTGTACTTTTATAATAACGCTAGAATTATCAGGATGTTCATTGAAATGGGAGTGGATCTACAGTTCCTTTAAAGCTGATAAGTCTCTTTCTGTATTCTTTACTCTCGGAGAATGTCTTAATCCCTGATTTTAGTCACCCTTAGGTACCTAAGAGGGCTAAGTTCCTTCAGATATTGGTGAAGAATGCTCAGGCACATGGTGTGGCTCTTGGACACATCTCTCTCATCTTTTCCAGTGTTTTTCTGTATTTCAGTTTGTACCCATTGTCTCTTGTCTGGTGAACTGAGCACCACTGGCTTTATATTCTTTTCTTTGTCCGTCAGCTATTGACACATACCAACGAGATGTTCCCTCTCAGTAACGAAAGCCTTCTCTCCAGAATGAACAATCTGTTCTTTCTCAGCCTCTCTCATAGGAAAGGTGCTTCAAGCCTGTCAACGTTTTTGCGCTTCAACACTGGACACAGCACTCCAAATGTGTCTCACCAGGGCTGAGCAGAGGGCAAAGATCACATCCCTTGACCCCCTGTCAACTTTTCCTAATGGAATCCAAGAGGCTGCTTTGCCATAAGAACACATTTCTGGTTCATAGTCAGCTTGACTGTACACCAGCTCACCCAGGTCCTTTTCTGCAGAGCT
>VZRR01008606.1:299-98505 GCA_013398015.1 Oreocharis arfaki
GGGGCTGCACGCACGGAGCTCCGCCGCCTGGTATGGAAACATAGCGTAGTTTCCCTTTGCGCGTCACTCACCCGCGCTCCTCCCTTAGCGACGTGTGGCGTGCCCGAGGATTCATTCGTGGTTACTGCTCTGATCTACTTTTTCTTTTTTTTTTTTTTAGAAAAAAATAGTTTAAATCTTCCAAGTTTCGTTTTATTTATGTGTGGAGTATTAAAGCATCCGAAAAGTGACATATTCATTCCACTTTTTTGTTTTGTTTTGTTTTTTCATTGCGATACATCTCATCATTGTTTTGTTACTTTGTGTACAGAATGCTTTTGTTTTTGCATATGAAATAAAAATTCATTTGAATCGTCTTCATTGTTCGGTTTCCTACGCCAGCGTTTTAAACTTTTGTTTTCATGCACCAGATTCTCATAATGCTGTGGCCACATGATGGCTCATTTTAGGCTCATGCCCTGTCCATGCAGCTCTCCAGGCTGTGTCCTTCCTGCCTACCTTGCGATGCTGCATGTCATCCCTTAAGTTCTCAAGGAATGGGTTCATACAAGCATCTCCCATTCTCTTTATGCCCATTGCTTTTTACTGTAGGGCTTTTTTTCCCCGAGGCAACTTCACAAAAATAGCTGGTATCATAACCCCAGGTCTTGGCAGGGAAGTTTTGCCCAGGGCTGCCTGTAAGCCAGAGGTGAGGCTGGTGGAAGCACTGAGAACTTACAGGGTCTTCTGGATTCTATCCCACAGGGACTCATGTTCAGTGGCTGTGTTTTGTGTATCCTTCCAACAGCCTGCTTCTTCCATGTCTGCACACTTCAGTGACATGGGTTGCACTTAGTATTTCATTTCAGGGTTTTCTAAGGACGTTCAGGCTGAAATTACTGCTAAAACAAATGTTACATTGGAGCCAAATATAGGATTTCCATGCCACAACAGCACTTTTCGTGGTTACCATGTGTATTTTTGGTCTGTAAGAGCTTGAAAATGTGTTGGTCAGCCCTGTAGATCTACAGGCTTATAGTTCCGTTGCAGAATGTCCTCACACTGAAAACCTGAAATGGAGCTGAGTTTTTGGCAGCACATAAGAGCAGTTCTGTGAGGGCAGGGCCCCAGAAAGGCCCAGCAGCCATCAGGGATGGGAGCAGATGTCGTGGGAGGTGGTACATGGCTCCCCATTAACTTCTGCCCCTGCACGGCTCCCGACTGATCCCACAGTGGCACCAGATGATGGACTTCGACACACTATTTTCCCACAGCAGTGCAGTCCTTGGCAGTTGTGAATTAATGTTGTGGTGCTTCTCTCTTTGGCTGCAGGTTGATCTTAGAGAGTAACTAGCTTTAAAAAACACGGCAACAAATTTGTCTCCCAATTATTTTCAGTGCCGTCTGACTAATGAATGATGCTTGTACCCGTTCTAGCACAGCCGGCCGTGAGCAGTGCTGTGACAGGGTGTCTGATCACAGCCGCAGTTAAATGCTTGAAAAGGGAACATAAATACTCTTTCCATCCTCAGTATCGTGAATACTTCCCCTCATTGCTGCAGAGATCCCAGGACAGCACAGGTCAGTGTGTGCCTGGTGCAGCACGAGCACCCAGCAGTGCTCCCATTGCACCCCAGGACCTGTCTTTGGCTGAGGATGTAACAACTCACCTCAGCTGATCAGTTTCGGATGAGAGTTTATGGTCCGTATTTTCAGCTTGATAGCAAGGATTTAATTACACCTGCTCCGTAGACCAAACTTTATTTCACCTGAAGTTATTTTTTTTTTATTGGAAGAATAAATCTTGATTGAACCGCTCAATTCATATCTCTGTCATTAGTCGTCCTCTTCGGTGCGCTGATAACTGCAGTTACCTGACAGGAGTTTCAGGGCTTGAGGTAATCATGTCATTCTTGAAGTAAATTAAGTGCTTATTGTAGTCTTGGGGGCAAAATGTCTCTGAATAAAACATGCTTAAAGTTTAGCACCGTTGGTTAGATCTCAATGTTTCCAGAGGGCTTTTTATTGAAAAAGGCTTTAAGCACAGAAATGGCACTTTCTCTAATAAAGCCATTTTCACAGGTCTCTTTTAGGAAAATGGTGGGCACAGAACTGTAGAAGTTAGTAATATCTTCCAGACAGGAATGATGTTCTTTTTTCACATTAATAATTTCATGTATATGACAAAGCTTACTTAAAGAAGTTACTGTGTTTGTATCACTTTCCTGGTTGACCTCATAGACAAGCATTAGAATGTTTATCTTTTGTTAAAGAGGAACAAAAAGGGGGCCTACTAGCAGTTTAAAAAGTACATTTTAAGTCTAGTGTTCATAGATACATGCCATGCATTTTGTAAAGTTACTCTCTAAGTTGGTAATTTCAGAAAAACCTTGCAGCTCCATGACAGTAGCAGGCTCTGCATTCTTATGAACAGCCAAGTTTCATCAGCTTTACAAAAAAACTAGATGACAGTTCAGGTAACCCCTCTGCTCAGCTTGGGTTTGTGCAGTGCATACATCAGTTGCCTGCTGGTGTCTTGAAGAAAATGAAGATTTTCCCTCCAGACCCTTCACCGTGCCTGTGGCCCTCCCTTGGACACTCTCTAATAGCCTAATGTCTTTTTTGTACTGTGGTGTGTGAAACTGAACTGGTAGTGTTAGAAAAAGGAATTATTACTTGGGCTTTCTGTGGGCAGACATGGTGGAGAAATTAGAGGGCGGAGAATAGCAGTAGAAATTACATGGTGGCTTGAAAGAGAATTTGGTTAAATGCCAAGAAAACAGTTTCTGTACAGATTATTCTAGGCTCTTACACCAAACATGCAAGAAAACCTGGGAGGATGTTTTGTCTAGACAACATAAAGTTTTATCATCGAGGAGTCACTGTGTCTTGCTGTATGTTGCCACTTGCAGCTTTAGAACTTGCAGGTAATTCATCTCACTGAACAGAGAGAGGGAGGAAATAAACAGTTCATGGAAATACACTGCTGAGAGGGACTAAAGATTGATTTGAGCGTCCCGAGGTGAAGGCACTGGTATGAATGAGTCTTTATTGGCTTTGACCAGAGAGGGAGGTCCTGCATGGCCTACTCAGCAAAAGCTTTCCTTAGAGGACACATCTTCTTTAAACAGCAACTCCCACACAGCAGGGGAGAAAAATGTGCAAAACTTCTGAGTTCTGGATCTCACTGAAGTGAATTTCATTTCTGATCCCTATCATTGTCTGAAAAAGTGGTGGTTCTCTTTTTCAGTCACTATGATGAACATTTTATCAGGAAAATGTAAATAGCACCTAAGCATCCCTAGATGTGGGAGTCAGAATAGTTTAAGGATAGGTTGGAGGACTGGAATTTACATTTCTGGGGAAGGAGGATAGTTCTGTATCCCACTGTCACGTTTGTTTGTTCTTGGGGGATTTTGTTTGGTTTGTTATGAGTGCAGAGTAAGGAATAGTGAATGTCTTGCTTGGAAAAAACACACTTCATCTTAGCATTTCTAGACCAAAGTTGCGTAACCATAGTTATGGGACGGAAACACAAACCAAAAGGCAGAAGACCTCCTGCAGAGCAAGAGCAGAACTGTGGGTGCCCTTGAGGAGCAGCTTCGTTGAAATTAGAGTCCATGAGAATAGCATTCCGTGCTTTGCTGTCAGCTTGGACAAGTCACATGCCCTTCCCAGACCGACATTTCCCATCTCCAACCCTCCTCCTACACATCTGGGTTCTGAAGAACATGCACATCTTATAAATGAAGTCACGTGTCATAAATCAGATGAAGTGCAAACTTCATGTGGCAACAGCCTGTGTGTACTGCGTGTCAAACTTCATTCGTTTATTAGATGTGTGCATATGTATCTCAGCATTTTACAGCTGGCCAGATATGCCAGAGAGACATAGTACCTAGCCTAAGAGTTGCTGAATAGTACAGTAAAGTAAGACTAAATAACTTTATAAATAGTCAAGTTGGGCTCAGTAGAAATTCCTAAAACCCATTAAGTAGAAGACGTAACAGCTTTCTTGGGAAAAGATGCTTAGATGGTCGGAATATCATCATCTGGTTGGTTGTTGTATTCATTGTGTTGTAAGTACAGTTTTTAAGATTTGCTTCTTTCAGTTGAGTTTTAACATTGTTACAAGATTAGAAACCCCCACAGTCATTCTCATGTGAAAATGCCATTAAGGACTTCATCTGCATTCAGAAACCTACAGTCTGTTTTAAACAACACAAATGTTGGCTGGGGCATAATTTCATTTGTGTGCTTAAAGCTACTGAAGGGACAGGGTTAGGCAAAACATGCTCTGCTTGCCCTGTAACTGGTTTGCAAAGTTGATTTAAAGCATTAAAATTATTAAATGTGTAGCATAAATCCTAGGTAAAAAGATTGCAAAGCCGGGTAGGGTGTGGTTGGTGGAGTTATCACACACAGCGATCAGTCTGCATGACGGCTGCCCTCGGGCTGTCACAGGGGACATGAGAAACATTTCAAAAGCAGAACAGCACTGTGGCACCCTTCAAAGCTAACTGGAGTTGGTGCTCTTCCCACAGCATGGGAAGTGTCCACACCATCCCCACCGGCAGCTGGATGGGGTGGCAAACAAGAAGCCAACATGTGCCCTTCTGTGCTCATCAAGTGTCACTTCATTTTCTTGATGGAGAGTATGTTGTTGTCTCCATTTGAAAGAGGTTTGTTTCATCCCTGGAAATGTGGAATCTTGTTCAGGTCACAAGGAAAATTGTTACATTTTCCATTTCTATGCTGTGTGTTTAAGAGCTTTGTGCATATGTTGCTTTCAAGTTGCCTGTGCCCTCAGTATCCTGTGTAATTTGCGTGTGTTCTTCACAATAAAAAACTATGGAAGATAGTATTTGTTTATTAAGGTAATAATTATAGAAGTTTAAAATCAACAGGGCAGGCTTAGAAATAGGAGCCATGAAATTCCCCTTTACAATTATTTTGATAATGAAATGTCTGCTGTATGTCCCCTTGGCCCGATTATATTTAATTGAATTGAATATTTTAAAGCACAAATGAGGCCTTGTGGATAATTTAGGAAACTATTCACTTTAAATACAGTTTCACCTTTGTCAATTTTTTTCTGCTTTCTTAGTATCTTTTTTTTTTCCCTCAATAAAGAATATTTGCATAAGTATAAGATGTTTTACAAATGTTTACCTACCCTGCTGTTTCATCCCCAGCTCAGTGACACTGCTCTCTGCACGACATCACACTCGTTTCCACAGTGACCTACTGCTACAGGGCATTGCTGCTGGAGCAGGGGGACTTTCTTGTAAATAAGATGCTATGCTTTCCATCACAGACTTTGAATAATTCACTGCAATTTAAGTGCCTGAGAACAGCTTCCTCGAAGTTAAGCTAATCTGAGAGGGGGTTTGGTCAGTGGTGGCGTACCCTGGCAGTTACACTGAAGAACTCATGGAATGTGTGCTATTATCTACTAAGAAAAATGTGGTTTTAATAGTGGAAATTAATGAATTATTGATATCACTTCCTAATAAGTGTTTCCTACAACTTTCTGTGCTCAGGAATTTAGCTGCCTGTGATGGCGTTTCCTAGCAAGACCAAATGTTAATTAAATTTTTCTCTTGTGTCGCATAGAAGTACTTGCAGCTGCGTACTTGCAGAAGTAAAGTTAGTTATTTGCAGTGCCACTTCAAACCTGCTTTTCATTTTCTTTCTGCAAGCACAGGCAGCTCGTCCTGACACCAGGCAGCAGCATCCAGGCCCTGTGTGCCAGGGAGGGGGAGTTTTCCAGCTGGGATCAGGGAGTGAGCTGCAGCCCAGCTTGGCAATCCCTGGCTCTGGTGCTTCCATCCAGCGCCTCCTGCCACCAGATTCCATGGCAAAGTAGCTGAGTAATTCAGCTCAGCCCCAGTCAGAAGGGAGTGCAGGTGCATGTCCAAGCTGGATTCGGAGATGGAAAGCAGGATGTCAACTACACAGAGGAGTAAAATAGTGAATTTTACAGCAAAATTGTTGAATTGATGGCAGCAAGAAAATAGAATAATGCATGAGCTCAAATTTATTGAGATTACTGCGCCTTTCAGTTGCATGAAATCATCTGCAGCACTGTTTCAGGCTCTTTGCAGTCTTCCTCTAGCATCTGTGCATCCATTTATGCTTGCTCTCCTGTCTTGTGTTAAATTAGCTCTGCCTAGAAAGGTTAGAAGCCTCTAAATTTATTTCCCTCTAAAATGCCAAAGATAATATGTCCCAGGCTATATTCAATCTCACATTGGTTTACCTTAGACCTTTTTAAGGAGAACAGCTTGAGGTTACACCACTTTTCTTCATCTTTCATTACTCACTTGGTTGGTAAAATCAAGTAAAACACTATTTCTTACGGCAATAGCCAAAAATCAGTGCTGGGCAAACACTGCAGTCGTGTGTCAGAGTGTTAGGTGGGTAATGGTTTAGACATTAATACATTTATACATTCATATGCCTTTGGGCAATATTGAAAGATCAGCCTCACAGTGGAAAACTGATGTTGCTGGGGGGTTTTGAAGACAGCAACAAATAGGAATTTGGCATTTCATCCTGCTGGAGATGCTCATCCATCGGCTATTTGGAGAAGAATACACCTGTTAAAGTCCATGTTTTGTTAATTGCCCTGCCAGCTCTTCCTCTGTTTAAAATCAAGAGATTTTAGTTGTGTGATTCCACTCCTAACTGTGTAGGAGTAAAATTGCCAGGAGTAAATGTCTTTAAGTAAAACGTAAGTCCTAGCACAGCACAAGAGACTGAGGACTGAGTTTACAGACTTAGTCCAACAAATTACTTATTCATCAGTGGCGGTGAATTTACAAGCAGAGAAAATAGGTCACTTGCACCTGCTGCAGGTTTATGCTTCATGTGAAAGGGTGGAAAGTAATAGAAGGGAAATGATCACTGTGTGTTTTTTTTGCAGGGAAGCTCGGTCGCTTTCCACCGAGGATGCATTCCCACGCCACTCCCGACAGCCGAGCTGTCCCTCATTTTCCAAGGTCTCACCTTACTGAAGCAGTTGCCAAAGCCAAGGCAGGTGGAGGTGGCAGTGGAAGCACTGGTGGAACTGGGAGAGGTCTTGTGGGACAGATTATCCCTATATATGGATTTGGCATCTTCTTATACATCCTGTACATTTTATTTAAGGTAAGACCAACATAAATTGAAAAGTCAGGGAAATAACTCAAAAAACGTTGAAAAAAAATTTTACTCTCATTTCAGTACCTTATTCCATTCCAGCTGTGCTCAAAAAATTGCTTATGCTGGACCTTTGCCTGGTGGTCAAAAGACTGGAGTATCCTGTGGGTTTTGCCATTGCAAAGATTGCAGGGAATCTTGTAGCTAAGAATGCAGGGAAGGATTTCTCTGATCCTGCATTGGTCTCTGACCTCTTACAATTTTTTTTAAGGATTTTTTTTCCCCTGGAAAATGTTCGTATCTAGAGCAATGTTAGATTAATTTTGAATATATGTATTTTCCCTGTTTTACGTGGCTACATATACATATGTCACATGTTGTTATTTGTTCCAAGAGTCTTATGAGAGTTTTCAGCTGGTAAAATCTCCCAGGCATCTTTCATGGTTCTGCAGCTGGGTGTGCTTTTTTGTGGCTGCCTTCTGGCATACTTCAGTTTTCTGTGGTTTTTGCCATTGCCTCTGGGGCTTATCTGTTACTGTTGTTGTAACTCATAGAAGGGCCATGTTTTTCTCCTCATCAGCTGGCTTCCAAGGGAAGAACTACTCCTGCAGAGCGGAAATGCCCGACTGCTACACCTGGGAACACGAAGAGGAAAATCAGTGAGTGTGACTCTGAGTTGTATCTGTGTAGCTGTTGACTCTGTTGTGGTCCAACAGGGTTCTTCAAGTTCTGGGTGCACTGTAAAGCTGATGTTCCCTCCCCGCAAAAAAACCCCAAAACCCCACAGAAACTTCTGTGTTAAACTTCTGTGTTTAACTCTTGTGAGCAAGAGTTAAAAAGAATTACTGCACTGTCACTTTCTAATCTCATTCAGCCAGTGAGGCTGTGACAGCAGCCTGATCCCAAGCCCCTCTGGAAGGAATGGCTTTTCATGAGGTTTGCTGAATTAACTGCATGGATTTGCTGAAAAGCTGTGTTGCTGATGATTAAAAATGGATAATAGGATGTCCATCTGTAATTATTCTATAATCCCTGGTAGTCTAGAGCATAGAAAGATACCATAAAAGCTAGTTTCATTTTTTTGAATGGATGAATTCTTAGGCATCATCAGGCATTTCTCTAATTTGTTCCTTCCCTTGTTTTGCAATGCACAGTTTTCATGCATGCAATAAAGAGAGCAAATAATATTCTGAAATGTTAATTTGATTTCACCTAAAAATTGGTGAGACAGATTCAAGTATTTGTAGGCACTTATTAGATAAATTAATAAGCTTATTACTGAGGATTGGAAGAGCAGTTACCATTACAGCATTTAAATGTGTTGTGTTTAGCTGGCTAAACTGTAACAGGAAAGAAAAGTACTTAGGGCTTTATAGAAAGTGGTAGCAGGAAGGTAATTCTCTTAACATAGCTGTAATTATCTTGACATTAATGCACATATTAGGAATACCTAATGTACTCAGTGCTGTAGATTGTGTCTCCAGTGCACTCATACTGCATTGTGCCTGGCAATTTTGGGCAATATAATAGCAATGGTAATTGTATTTTTTTCTCTGATGCTTGGTAAGAGAAAGTAACTTTGCAGTAAGTTAAGTTAGATATCATTATATCCCAAAGAACTAACAGTGAAAATTATTGTGCCTTTTTCTAGAGCTCTTCATTTATATTCCTAAAGCATTCATGGCAAGCTGTAGCAGAGCAGGAGACAGGTCACTGGATTAGGAGCCTGAAGACTGAGTCACCACTTACACAGTGACTTGGAGGAAGTAACTTCCTTTCTCCTTGCCAGTTTCCCTTCCTCTTTTTTTAGTCTCAGCCATGCAAAATACTTACATCAGTGTTGCATTGAGTAATGACAAACTGTGCAGAATAGAGATCTTTCTAAAAACAGGATGTTTGTGGATGGATTTCTCCATTCCTACCGTGGTGAAGTTCCATTGTGCCTTTGTGCTGCTTAAATGGGTGTGCCTGAAGCAGCTGAATGTTTCTTTCACCCAGGCTGGTGTCGTTTTGTCCTGCAGTGGGGAGCAATGGAGTCTCAGCTGTAGCATTTGGAGCATGAGCTACAAAAGCCCAACAAGGAGTTCAGGCATTTTTTTTTGCATCCATGCTGTTGGATCTTGACTGTCAATGCATTCAAAAAGCCAGTTTGGGTGTTCCTGCATTGTGTCTACCATTGTACTATGGCCACGTATTTTCTAGCAAGGTACAACCATGGCTTTGCTCCCCAGGCAGATCCCATGGGCTCACTGTTAATCATCCCCGCCTGGCACACCTGGGCAGGGCTGGATTCAAGCCATCAAGCCCATGAACTTCATTCTCTTTGAGAAAGAAGTGGCTTCTCAAACCTTGGACTCATTAGAAAATGCTCAAATGACCTTTTGTTTCTGCTTCCAGTGTCCTAAGAGGGAAAGTCCGTGTGAACTGTTAATTCTGCAGGAGGCAGGAAAAAACCAACCAAACAAACACACAAAACTCCCCCACAGCATTTTATTTTCTTAAACTGTAATCTCCAGGGCATTCCCAGTGGCCCACTCCCTCTGCTTATTGGGAGGTAGCTTGGGAACATTTGAACGAAGGTTCTTTCTGTGTGTCCTGTTACCATTGGAAATATTCTTCACCTTCTTAGGCCAGGAAAAGTAGGTGGAACTCTCTGAGCTGAATGTTTTAGTTTCCTCACAGCCGGTTTGGTTTGGTACAGCATTTGCTCCCTGTGATAATGGGATAGGGATACATTTTCAAAGCTCCTGCTGACAGATCTTGGGATTCTTTTTTTTTGCTTTTGTTTTACAGCTGACTATGAACTCACTCAGCTCCAGGAAAGACTGAGAGAGACAGAAGAAGCTATGGAAAAATTAATCAACAGAGTAGGACCTATGTATGACAGGTGTGTTTCAAATTACAGCATTTTAAAAAGAGATTCTACTCTGATTAGAAATTAACCTTTCTTGCATTATCTGTATTAAAATAACATTTTTATTGCTACTTCAAATCACAGAAGTTTGATTTTACACATCACAATTCTTCTTCTGCAGCTTTTCTCTTTTCAGCGTCCATATATAAAATAAATAATTTTTTCCAACTTCATTTTCCTTAAGCAGAAAAGCAACTATCCCTAATTCTCCCCTTTGTACAGAGTGTTATTTGGAAGAAAATGACAGGTATGTATAAAGAGAAGATAAACCCTCTACATTTAATGTACATAAAACAACCTATTTTATGTGACCAAAGTAATATCCTGAATCATTCTTTTCCAGTTCTATGGATTATTTTCCTAAACTGAAATTCTGTCATAATCTATGTAAATTCCTGTTAGAATAACCATAACATATTTCTTTAAGGCAGAATTGTATAATAATCTGATTACATAACTTAGTTCCACCCTGTAACCAGTAAATTCATGCATTTGCTTCTAAATATAGAAGACAAAGGGTTGTAAAATGGGCATTCAAAATTTTATTATGTTTATTAATGTTTCCTACAAATCTGATATCACCAGTCTACATTACAAAAAACCACTGAGAACAAGTCTATGTTTTTTGTATGGAGTAAAAAGAACAGATCAATAGGACCCTGCATAACTGCAGTGTTTGAAAACTGAAATACCATAGATATGGAGGTGAGGTTTGTGAAAAACGAGAGCTGCTGTGGTTGTAAATCATGTTAACTTTGTCTGGATCAGCCAAGTCCTGTTTTAACCCATCCTGTAGGAATTCTGTGCTGAATGTGCACATTTTGTTCATTTATGCCTCAAAGCACTTCTCTCTGAGTGTAGTTTTGCCCACTTTGTGCTGCGCCCTGTGTTGTCTTGGGCAGATGAGGTGCCCAACTTGCCCATGTTCAGCCAGGTTCCAGTGGGAGAGCCCCTATCCTGCCCTGGTTTTGTTACTGAACAGAAGGATCCTGCTTTGACTGCTGCTCATCTATGTTGTGGAGAGCTGACACAATGCTCCACACGTCCCTCTAAGCTGACAGAAACAGGCAGATATTGTGCTGACTCTCAGGATGGAATATTTTTTTTACTGAGAAAATCCGTTTAGGGTCTGATCCAGCATTTGTTCTGCTCTGTGTTATTGGCCCAAAGCCTCTATTTAGTAGAACTTCCCTTCTTTGTTCAACCAGACTATTTATATAGATGGGTCTAAAGGTCTCAGGGGAAATGAAAATCTGAATCCAATGAAGAATTTTGTATGTTGCCTCTTTGAAAAGGAGGGGAAAAGCACCTCTTGATGGAGAAAATTGCTGTTTTCAAACACTTTGAAGCTTTCTTAATCTACTCATTAATTTCACTAATACTGGATAAATCTATTAAAATTAAACCTATGGTTAGAAAGTGTAGTTAGATCAGAGTACTGAGCTCAGCTTATTCCATCTGGATATTGATAGATTTAAATGAAAAGGAAAGAGTAAGAGAATAAAAATGACCTGAGCTTTATTTATTGATGCACAGTTAAACAGAAACCCTCATGCAGACAAGTCAGAGACAGAAATCACTGGTTTAAACTGGTGTTGAAAGACCCCAGGTGAGGCCATGGCCCTTTACACCAGGTATGGCGAAGCAGCAGCCAGCTGATCTGGTGGAGCTTTAGTAACCAAAGCAAAGGTCACATTCTGCACTGTCACAAAACCAGAAGTGTCACCACAACACACAGTGCTTGTCAGAGTGCCAGGGGCTGAGCTCATGCCTCAGTGTCCTCTCACTGTACCTCGGGAGCATTCTCCCAGCTGCACTGCTCCCAAATTCATCCTGGCTTTCTCCTGGAGCAGATTCTTAGACTCCAAAGACATTCTAGTCTTGTAAATTTTTTTCCAAAAAGTTGCTTTTGAAATCGGGATGAATTTGAAAGGGTTGTTTATTCTCAGAGAATGCTGCACCACAGAAAGAAATCCTGTGTCAAAGGAATAATATAACCGTGCTGTGTGATTTTATTCTGCTTTCTTTTGTAGCAAGTGTACACGTTGTATTCTTGCTATGACTTATCCTGCACCATTTCTTTGCCTTTCAAATTCATTTGAATCAAGTGAGGCTGGAAGACCTCTCAATACTATTAGCTGGTTTTCTCAGATGGGGCAGCTACTATAACCCAGCCCTGTGTTGCAGAAAGTAGCAGCCAGAAACTTGGGTTTGCTTTTTTTTTTTAAAGGAGGTTTGAAGACCAACCTCCAAACCAGCTGAGGAGCCCTCCTTCCAAACCAGCATAGCAGTTGGAATTGCTACACCTTTAAGCAGAGAAACACCCTTCCAGAAATGCAAAACTATCAAGAAGTACAAGTACAGATACTCCTAATAAGGCCCAGCATGTTGTAGGAAGAAGCAAGGTAAAGAAAGCAAGAGGAAGAAAGAACTGCCTGCCCAGGTCCTCAACAATATAACCAAAATTTTCTATTCCTGGTAGTTAGGCAAGAAGTAGAAATAAAGCAGCTCACCTACCTGTTTTTAAAGTCCTGTTTACCAGGCTGTCAACTGGAAAAACTTTCCTTTTTATCATAAACTGAGCAAAGGCGGTATGGAAGGGTGAGAGGCTCCTTGGGATGCCATTTTTTGGGATGGAGCTGCATTTTAGTAGTGATTTTTTTAAGATCACGAAGCTAAAAAAATACCAGTTAACGTGTCTGAGATGCCATTTTAGATTATTTTCCATGCAGTCATGATGGCTCTTTAGAAAATGTTCTCATCTCAGAGTAAGAATAAGAAACCTTTACTTTACCTGTTAGTGAGCACTTTGAGACTCTACAAAGTGCGAGTATTGCCATTATGAAAAGCAATAGTTGTGTTGGAGCTACAAATACAGAGAGCAAAAATAATGACCTTTTCTTACACTCTAAACCTTCTGCATCTGTTATCCTCTTAGTGTTCCTAAGTGCATTATATCCTGGTAAATCTCCCTTGTGTAGGCAGCCAGATGTCTTATACACTGCCAGCATTCTGCAGTAAGTCTTCCCAGAGGCCTTAAATGAAGTCAGAACAACACACGGGCTTTAATTTCTTCCTCTCTGCAGGGAAATTTGCCTTTTAAGCAAGGTATTTGGAGGAGGGCTGTGAAATACAGAGCCCTTGTGTTGCAGTAAGACAGTAGTGGTTTCTAGTGAGGGCATCCCACATATTAGGAATTTTCCTGTATGAAATGCCACAGTGATGCAGCTGATTGATTGATCCTGTTATCTGAGCTAGCTTATCTGCCCAATGTGCTAAAGAGATAGGCCTCTCTGTCTTCATCCAAGTGATATATATTCAAATTGGGTACTGTTTTGTCTGTAAAATGAGGATTAGTTTGGCAATTCTGCCACAGCTTTGGTCAAAGGCTGATGAAACCATTCCTTTTTGTGGCCCTCTGAATTCACATCTCAGATTCCACATCTGCATAAGCCAGGCTTTTGGGAAGATTCTGCCCCACACCTTCAGTTGTCTGTGGAAGAGATTGCCACAACCTGGAGGGGACTCAGTGCAACCTACACGTTGTGTTGGGATATCAGCTTTTCAAACGGTGGGGCAAAGTGCTCCTTGGTGCAAATGCAGAGAAGTGATCTCAGTGGAGCAGTTTAATCTGGGTAGGTGCTAATGAAACCAGCTGCTGAGCTAAGTTCAGTTACACACACCTGTGTTTGCAGCTGTGCACAAAATGCAGCCCAGGATCAGCCCTTCCACCACCATCACACCAACCAGCACTAGGGTGCTAGTCTTGCCTTTAAACCAGTGTGACTTTGCTGCCCTTAGTGGAGTAGCCATCGTGTCACCATCATTCCCAGACAGGCAGAGTGGCACAAGGTTCCTCTTGGAGTGCTGCTCCAGTTCCAGCAGTTGGGAAGAGGAAAACCCAAAGATGGACATTGCAAGTTTATTAGAGTTCAGATAACTAGAATGAGGTTTACATAGATACTCCCCACCTAGAGCCAAGATCTGTTTCCAGCTCCTCTCTTCCCATCTCATCCCTACGATTCACTGAGCAGCCTACTCAGTGAATATTCTCTTGGAGATTATCCGTCTGTCTGCTCTCCAGACCAGAGGTCACCAGAGATCATCTGTCTGACCTCACAGACCACCCACAGCTCAGCATTCTGTGCATGCCAGGGCCACCCTGTCCGAGTAACTGGGGGCGACAGATCCTGACTGAAACACAGATCCAAAAGGGCGCTGGAGGAGTGGCTTGAACTGGCATCACTGCTCAAGAGCAACTTAAACCACTTAACCACCAACTTAAACCACCAACTTAAACCACAAGATACCATAATTTTAAACTCAGGATGAAACAAGTACCATCGGTCAGAACTATTTTCACCCCTGGTGGCAGCCAGTATCTTTCTTATTCTGACCTACTGAGTTAGCAGACTGCAGAGCAACCCCTCCAAATACTACTTTTTTGTCCATGAGATTTTTAGGAGTCTTTTTTCTTATCAGAGAAAATAACATGTAATGACTACATGATCTTATCTATTGGAAGCATTTTTGTTACAGCAGTAATTGTATTACCTGAGGAGTAATAATTACTAGATTCAGCAGTGTAGAACCAGCCAAAATTCTGCTTTCAATCTGATAAAAATCTCAGTCCTCTCCCTCTAATTCTAAAGGGCAAGTTACGCTTAAATGTAACACCTTTCTGTGTTTAAATCTTCCTTCCTGTTTCTCCCCCCCTCCCCACCAGGCTGCATTGTTGACTGTCTATAATGTCCAACTTGCAGATTTAATGCTCATAATGAGGGATCAATAGGGCCTTGAGACTAATGACTGTGAGAAATTTTGATCAGCCCCACAAGCTACACATGTAGCAGAGGCTCAGAATTTCATTTCCTTGTAATGCTTCTCACAAGGCACTGCACTCTAATTCTTACCTAGCACACTTTTAAAGGCAAGAAATTTCTGTAGTGTCTTTTGTACCACAACTCTTTTGGGTGTGTCACTTTCATCTTGCTCTCACATTGGCTTTGCCCACCTTCCTATACCTGTTTAAATTGACAGGCTTTTTGGATGAAGGGATAAACTATACCCAGCTGAAGTGCAGAGCATGTGCAGATGTTGAGGAGGGATCACACTCCTCAACAGGTTCCTTCAGACTGTGCTGCATGGACCAAACAGTTGGGTTCAAACTCCTTTCATAGCTTGAAATAACAGTGGACTAAATTCTGGCGTCTAATATTTTCTAGCAGGACTCAAAATGTTACAACAGACCAGGAAAAAATGTTACTTCAACAACTCAGAGAAATTACTAGAGTAATGAAAGAAGGAAAATTGATCGATGACGTCTCTCCTGAGAAGGAAGCTGAGGAAGCTCCTTATATGGAGGATTGGGAAGGTAAGCAAGAGCCTTTCTTACCACTACCCTCCGAGAAAAATTGAATAAAGATTGCTCACAGTCCCAGATCCTTTCAAAGTTTTGGTGAACTTTATACTTCATTTCCTTTCAGTGCTCAAAACTTTGCAAGAGGTTGCTTGGCTTTTTTTTTTTTTTTCCCCTAACCACAATAGAAAAAAATTAGATTTTGAGGTATTCAATATTTCTTTTAGTGTGAACACTGCACTATCTGCTGCCCAAAGTGGCATACGCATATTCACATATGCTCCATCTGCTGATGGGGCTTGGCTGCTCTGGGTTTATATCTTTCCCTGTCTTTGCTGGGCTGGATTTCATGACAATCATAAAACCCCTGGAAATCAGAATCAGTATGTTTTAGATAAGTTACAGTTTTTACTTTCGATTAGCCATTCTTTGTTTGCTCCAGTGTTGTAAAAGTCAACTCCAGGAAGACTCTCTTTTTAAAATTATTTATTTGAATGTCCTTTCCATTCCTTGGTGTTTACCTGCTACATAAATGTGTTTTCAAGATATCTTGAGCTGCTCTCTATCATAATTCTAAATGCAGGCCTAATTTCTTGCTTTTTAAAAAGCTTTCAGAAATGATCCAAAACATAAAGCATAAACAGTGGCCTTGAGCTCTGTTCATAAAGTCAAGTTTATGATGTTATTTGTAAAGTGAAATGCACAAAGTTGTTGATGTATCTGTGTTTTCAACTTTCTAAGTAATGCTGTTTATAGCAAGTGTTCAAACCATGCATCAGTCAATCTATGGGCAGAAAAAAAAAGAAGGATCCATTTAAAGATCTAAGATACACCATTTTTTACCTGTTAGCCCCCATAGCTTCCAGCAAAGCTCAGCTTTCACTCCTGAAAGTCAGGGCTGATACCGCAGCTCCCTAAAAATACGTGAATTTTTTTCATCATCTCCCAAGAAGACATGCTTTGCACATTCTTGCCTTGGATTTAATGCTGTGATGGGTACATGGCATTAAAGAGCTGACACTTGCACTGGCAGTAGAAAAAAGCAACTGTCCTGGCCAACTTTGCATCTCCCACTGAAGTCAGGAATACTTTTAAATGCTGGTAATTCTCCAAGCTGTATATCCCTTTATTCCTAAGGTTATCCAGAAGAGACCTATCCTGTCTATGATAATTCCGATTGCTGCAAGCGCAAACAGGACACAATCCTTGTAGATTACCCTGACCTGAGCCAGCCCTCTCCAGAAGAGCTGGCAGAAAGAATGGAGGGCATGGAAGATGAGGAGTATCCTTACGATGAAACCCTGCTAAGTGATCTCCCCATGGGAACGGGTGGTGAGGATTTAATGCAGAAAAAGGATGGGGTAACTCTCATCGGTGAGGAGAAGAGTGAGCTCCCTCCCTGCCAGAGCACCGGCGAGTGCTGCTGTTGCTGTGATGATGATCCTGCTGTCGTAGCAGAGAACGCTGGGTTCCACTCGGAGAGCTGCAGTGAAGTAGAAGAGACAAGCCAAGAGGACCTGTCTGTGGAGTCAGAAAATGAAAATGCAGCACTGGAAAAGCAAAAAGTCAGTGATTCAGAGGAGACAGGCACACTGAGAAAGCGCAACACCAAAGTACCTGATTGATAGGGACAACAGTGGATGCTATCTAGATGGTAAAAGTAGAGGTCATAAACTGTCATTCATGTGGTTTTTGTTCCCAGTGAAGACTTCTCTGTGTTCATCTCCTTGTACCAATTGCATTCTTGTGGTACCAGTCACATCACCTGCCTTAACTGGAAGCCAATGCCCTGTTTCATGCACTCATCATGGGTTACCATTTTGTTGCCAACAGTGCTTTGTCCTTGATTTTTGAAGCCTTGTATTTTGGAGCAGATACCTGTGACTCGTTCCTTTTCAATTCCAAAGGAGCTGTCCTTGGTTTTGCCCTTTGTCATCCCAGAGTTAACCAAATGTCTCTTCTGACTTTTCCAAAAACATCTGTGTGCTACCAATTAGGAGAGTTAATCAAATCCTTATATATACATGAGTTTTCTGGGATGCTGAAGGACAAAGTATGCCCTCTTTCTCTTAGCTGAATGTTAACTGGTTGGCAGAGCAGGTCATAGTCACACAGGTGACTCTCTCACCTCTGTCATTGCTCCCTACGCTTGACAAACTGCTGTCACTACAATCCACAAAGCTCCTGTGCTACCCCACCGCCCCTTTCCCAGTTATTCCGCGTTGTTGGAATGGCAGCCTAATCCATGTTGTGTTACTTGTGCGAGCAAGACTGAAGCTCTGTGAGTTGTGCTTTAACATTTTGCCTTAGCCATGGCAAAATTCCCAGATGATTGCAGGAAGTGGACCACAATGTGTGAGAGCACTAAAAATATCCCTAGAGACTAAAACCAAAAAAGCAGTGTTAAGGTTTGTCTGTAAAGGAGAGAACAGCATGAGGGGGACCCTCAGACTGAAGGTAGTAGGCAGGCTTTTCCTTCTTCTTGGAAACCTGCAGGGTTTTTATGCTCTTGGAATGTTGTTGCCACTGTCTTGTTGAGGCGACCCTAGGTATGAGATGAGGAGGGTGCTGGAGCCAAGGGCTCCTGAGGGGAGGTGGCAGGCGGTCCCTGTGCCCAAGGGACAGCCTTTCTTGTACAAGCAGCATGGCAGGTGGGATGAGCCCCAGGAAAGGGGCCCTCAGCCCCCATAACCCTTCTCCTTCTCCCACAGCCGGGCATTCTCCAGGCCACAGGCTCACCATAACCCCAGGCACTGGGCCACGCTCCATGGCCCAGTCACAGTGGCTGTTTGTGATGTCACCAGTCCCTGAGTGCTCCGGCACTACAGGAGCAGGGCCCTTTGCAGCTGCCCCCCTCCCCACCCAGCTCTGAGGCCCTTGATGAATGTGTGGCAGGAAGAAAAGCCGGAGCAGTGAGGCGGATGGCAGCCCACCTTTGTACGGGACGGCAGCAGGGCCCCTTCCAGTGATGGCCGAAGAGGAAGCCATGTGCCGGGAGCAGGCGAAGGAGACCGTGGAAGAGGAGGAGCAAAACCAGCCCTCTGCCTTGAGTGGCACCACCCTCAGTTCCCTGGTCATGGCCATGCAGAGCTTGGCTCTGTGCCCACCAGGGCACGCGGTGCAGCCCGGGGACAGGGGCCTGCCAGGGAGCAGCCGCAGCAGTGAGCTGGGTGGCCGCCCACCTTTGCCGGGGCCAGCACAGAGACACGTCCGGCAGCGGCCAAACAGGGAGCCGCTTCCCCTGGGCCTGAAAAATGGCAGTCGGCAGTGCAGGAGGAGGAGGAGGAAGAGGAGGAGAAGGAGGAGGAGGAGCAGCATCAGCCCTTGCACCATGAGAGCCATTGCCAACATGGAAGGGATGACATCCAGCGCGTGCCTCCAGGAATTCTGGCGGCTCAAAATCCGCACCTGCATGACTGAAAAATAAGCAACAAGTCAAGGATGAAAATGCTGTCATCCTCCTTATTCGGTACTTTGGCGACAGCATCTGTGCTCTCATGACCCCTTAAGTAGGAGTGTTTTTTAGAAACATTTAGAAACTTTAGAAACTTTTCTTTTTAGAAACTTTCATGCCCACATCCTGCTTTGCTGGTGCCACCTTATATCCTGGGGGTTTTTAGGCTATAACATCAAAAATTTGAGACTAGGTTTTTTAAACAGAGTAAAATTATCATAAAAAAGGCATGGAGCCCTAGGAATTTCTTCTTTCCAAATGTGCTAGGTTATATTATGGAGTCCCAGCCTCCACATGGGGCCTGTCCTGCTGGCTCACCCGTTCCATCTCCCAATATCAACAATTATTTTGTTGATTGCTATGCATGATATGAGCCCTTCCTTCCCATCCCCTACCCCCACCCTTCCTGGAGCTCCTCTGCTCTGAGCCAGAGGGAAAGGACATGAATTGACTTGGCTTCCACCAGGCTGCTGTGCTGAAGCGACAGGAGTTGTCCCCAAGACAACTCCTGAGGTTCCTGGGGTCTGGAGGTGGGGTTTCTTCAGTCTGAGGACCACAACATTCCCTGATGGATGAGGGAAGTCAGCCTTGCATGACAAATATTGGCAGACAAGGCAAGAATGTGGGCAGCTGTTTCTTTGGAGAAGCAGCAGATGGCAGCTGGGCCAGGAAGAAGTGCTGGCCTTCACACGGAGGTCCCTTCTGGCTGCTTCATAAGAATTTCTTTTCAATGTTGGGAAATAAATTTTAGAAAACCAAACCAATAAACCAAAATAATAACAGCAAAAATTCTTTCTTCCTCTCTTTTTTGGGATTTTGGTGAGTGCCTATGGATTCCCCTGTCCCCTCTTGGTCCCCACAGCCCAGGAAAGAAACTGATGTGTGGGGTATGGGCCCAGCCAGGCCTTGGAGACGGTGAGGAGTTGGGGCCCACGGCACACAAGGGCAGGCTGAGGGAGCTGCCTGTGGCCATGAGGGTGGAGAGGCACTGCAGCAGAGAAAGCGTGGATGGCCCGTCCCTGTAAACATTCAAGGTCAAGCTGGCTGGGGCTTTGACCAATCTGGTCAAGTGTCAGACGCACCCCAGTGTTCAGCCAAGCCCTTAAATCATTCCCCAGTAATCCCAAGGAAAGGGTAGGAGATGTGCTGGTGACCTTGAAGACCTCCTGTGGGTACAGGCACAGCCCAGTGTGAGACTGACAGCCTTTCCTTGGATTGTCACAGGCTGCTGAGTGCTCACTGGGCGTCACCAGAACCATGATGCTCCGTGAGGCACAAACCCAGGAGCACAGCGCAGGCATCCCCCACCACATGTGCCCACCACGGGCCTCTGGGACACTCTGCTTTAATGAAATAAACTGGATTCCCCACCCTGCACCAGCTCCCAGCCATGCTGGGCACTACAAGGTGGGGTGCTGGCCCCACAGAACTGCTCACATCTGGCCCTCAATGCTGGGATGGGGTGTGGGGGGAATGCCCATGGCAGTGCCACCCACCACAGCTGGGGCAGCCCATGGGAAGGGCCTGTGCCACACCCAGAGCCACCACCCGGCCCTGTTTTGTGTCCCAGCCCAATCAACCCAGCCCTCAGAGCCAGTCTGGAGCCCCGATTACGGGTCTGGCCTCACCACCCTTGTTCCAATGTGCCAGGTGCAATCATTCCAAACGTACCAAAAACGTTCCCACATCGCTGTGGGAAGGTGAATTTGTGTTCATCAGGAGCTCCTCGTGATGGCCATCATTCTGCTGAGCTGCCAGTGCAGGTGGGAGCTGCCCAATCCTCTTGGCACAGCGTTACTGTGTGCTCTTGGAACACCTGTGCTGTACCAGACATTTTCTCCCAGGTTTGCAAAACCTCAGCCAAGAGGGACCCCTTTTCAATGCCAGGGCTATTTCCAATTGTTTCAAGCACTAAGAGGGACTTGAACCCCCTTTCTACATGAAAAGCAAAGAGCTGAACTCCCCTTTTACCTGTGCCTTACAAGGACTCTAATCCCTTGCACCTTAGGAGTTGTTAGGGCTCCTTTAACACCTGTGACAGAGCTGAAGGCTTCGATACCAATGCAGGTTGGCTGGGTGGTGTCAGAGAGCCTCAGGAGCTCAGCCCCGAGGTGTCGATGGCCTTGGCAGCCCCAGCCCAGGGACCAGCCAGTGCCAGCCATGCCTCGTGCAGCAGCTCACCAGCAACCTTCAAACTGGGATTCCTCCTGTTCATGGAGCATTTCCTTCTCTCCCTGTGCCCCAGCTTTCCCCCCTCCGAAACACAAATGTCATTTTAGAAAACGACCATCACGTGTGTGTCTCCAGCTTTCTCAGCTATTAACTGCTCACTTCTCATAGAGAACACTCAGAATTTGAAGTAGAGTTTATCTGAACAAAATTAGGATTCTCGGGGAACTGCTATTAAGCAAATCAAAATCATAGGTCAGCACATCAGCAAAGCTGGCAATTTGAGACAAAGTCATAGAAGCTCAGGTGGACACCCACTGGAAGAAGTCAGGCTGTTTAAAAGCACATTCTCCTTTACTAGTGATGTTTCCCAGCTGCCAAATGAAATGGTACTTTTTGTTAAAGCTAAAAGAAACAGCACATGTGTTGTTAAAACGAAATATTATTATAAAATTAGATTTTAAAACCCACGAATGGGCTTAGTTCTCCCTGGATATTTGAGAATGGTTACGGATCGTCCTGGGCATTCCATGGCCTCAGGAAAAAAGCAAAAAGCAAGATCACTGCTGGTCCCAAAAATACTCTAAAGAACTTTAGTTACCAAATAGTATTTGGAAAACAAATATCTAAGAAGTTTATGACCTAACTCTTTGCCTTAGCAATTAGTGTCTATATGTTGGATTTTTAATTTTCCAGCTAAGAATAAGAAAATTATGCTCACCTTTGAGAACACAGAACAATCTAGTGCAATAATCTTCTATTTAAATTATATTTACTTGCACATCCTAATAAAAATACTGTTTCTAACCTCACGTATCACAAACACTGGAGAAGAGCACCCAGATAAGACTTAGAAAACCATCTTTATTTCAATGGTTTTATACTGAACATGTATTTCAAAGCAAATGAGTGCAACACCAGGTCAGACAGACTGAGCATCCCAAACACAGCTGGAAAGGTTGGTCTGGAGAAAAAAGTGATTTTTCCCAGCTTTGGAGCTTCACTAGTTTTTGGGGGGGCACAGATTCCTAAAGAGCAAATAGACACCTCTCCTTTTCCTTGTGATCTTCCTGGGATGGCTCAGATACTGCTCAGAGACCACCCCTCCTCTCTGTTGTGATCAAACACCTGCCCATGTGCAAGATTACCCAAAGTATCTTGTTCTTGACAGAGGAAATTGTAAAAATACAGTTTAAATGGCCCAGGAAACTCCTTATGTTAAATAACTCCACATTCAGTGGAAGTAATTCATTGAGGTGTTTCTGACCTTGGGTAGGGAAAGACATTGTTGTTTCAAACAAATTAAGTTTAATATTTCTGCACAGTGTTCTGTATTCACAAACACTGGAGCCTCTATGACATACACCAGGTAAACTATGTGAGAATACAAAAATCAGTCGTTGCACATACTGGTAAATAAATACATTTACTCCAGAATACCAAAGAGTTTCTTTAAAAAATTTAATTCAGAAAAGCACATTCTTGCAGGTTTATCTAAAACTCCGTAAAGGTCTGAACAAAAAGGAGATGCCTGACTACTCGAAACTACTGTGGTGAAAAAAACGTCTGGTTAAATGTTAGTTCTCATGACTAGGTCATTTTTTGTCAATTTTGATATATTCCATTCTTTAAACCCCACATAATATAAAGAAAATATAGACCATAACATATCCAAATTCTACTGTATAACACTGGTTTATTTAAGAAAGGCAAAGAGATGAATCAGAAAATGTTTACTGTGGGAATAAAAAAAAATTTAAAAATCTAATTAATCTGCTTTTTCATTTTCTAGGGACAGAAACATTCATGTAGCACATTTTCTACTTCTTGAAGTTTAAGTAAACAAGTCAGAAACAAAGGTTATTTTTCTTTACAGGCAGATATAGTCTCAACATATCCTAAAATGGGTATTTCACAGCTGCTCCCAAACACTGGATCTTTCAGGCTGTCATTAGTTGGATGAAGACAGTGTTGGAAAGTACAAAATCAGCTCAGTGTCTACTAGGAACTCTCAGAAATGAACCACCTCAAGATTATGTACTTTCTGAGATACTTCTAGAGGTGCAATAAATTACAAAAAATCCTCCACAGATGTTTTGTTTCCCCACTCTTAAGAAATTGTTCCAAAAGTTGAAACAAAAGCCCCGGTCTTGTGATCACGGGGTAGAGATTGGCTCCCTGCATGGATCAATCCCACTGAAAAGGCAGCTCAGAGGAAAAGCAGGTGGCTCTCTGTAGTAGGTACAGACACTTACATGGAAAGCATGAGAGAGAAAAACTTATTTTAAAATCTTTTCAACAGAAAAAAAAATCACTTGTTCAAAATTATTTTAAAAGGGGTCTCAAATAACTGACTCTCTCAGAGATATTTTGCAATAATTAACACCAAGGCAAATTAGTATCATGGTTTATGCTGTCACTATGAACAGAGGAGAAAGAAGATATCACCAATGGAGTTTTTTTAAGACTGTATCCATATTTGTATGTGTGTGTGCACAAATGTCTGCACATCTAAACCTGGAAGATGTTGGGAAAGTCATAAATTAAACTCACTCCACCCTTAACACTGAGAATCCTGCTAGGCATATATGGACATCCCCTTTGTGCTCTGCACACAACTGTCAGAGGACCTGATTTTCCTGTCATTGAGCACAGGATTTTAATTTGAAATAAACTTCGTTTCAATCACCAGAAAAGATGTTTACACTTTTCAGATACTAAAAATTAATAAAGCTCCAATATTTGTGGTTTTCATACGTGTTTTTCAGCAAGCCACTCTAAGAGGTTTGTTTCTTGCAGACCTTGTTTCTTAGGGAAACTCCCTGTGTGATTTGCTAGTTCTTGTGCAGGTTCAGTTATCCCCCATTTCCTCCCTTAAATCGTGGGCAAGGTTTTGTTTTTCTAAATGCTCTGTGGAGCTGCAGTAATGACATCGCTGAATTTGGCAGCACGTTTAATGGAAAAGGGGAACCTTTTTCACTAACAGATATTCTAGATCCCCCTTTGAGTGTCAGCAAGTCTTCATGGGATGTATGCAAGAGCAGACTTCTGCCTCCCTTCCAAATCCAGTTTTCTGAAGTGTTCATGCCAGTAATGCCCAATTTTGTGGTCCAGTTAAGCCCACATTTAAACAAAGACAGACAAGAAGACATGAGGACTCTGGCAGGGACACACAAGTGTGGCATAATGGAGACAAAACAGAAGTTAGAAAGAAACATTGGTTACACCACAGGCTTGGGATTAGGCCTGACATGGAAATAAATGGGTGAAAATGACATAATGAAGAAATCCGAACAGAAATCAAGCAGTTTAGATGAGAAACAAATGGTATGGGCAGAGCTCTCACCAACAGAACACAGCATGAGCAGTGACCACCAGTCTATCACTGCACACTGGAATCCATGGCTCCCTCGAAGCAGTGCCAAGCAGTGTGCCCATCCTCTGGCAGGAAATCACCCTCCTGCCATTCCCAGCACATCCCACTGCCCGGCCTGCGCGCTGGACTTCCTCCACATCTGCAAATGGAGCTTGTTTGCCCTTTGGTTTGCTTCTCTGCAACTGCACTCCTTGGAGTCTGTGCTGCCTTTTTCTGGGCTCAGGGCTCAAAATAGTGCAAGTGTAACAAAAAGGTGTCATCTTCTCAAACGCAATGCGAGCACAAGGAAAGTTCAAGTAACTTAAAGAGCCACAGGTCCCAGTTTTTGCCTTCAGGAGGAGCTCTTTCTTCAGGAGTGGGAGAGCTGTAATTTAATGGCTTCGGTTCAGTGTTTTCTCTGCTAGGCTTCCATGCACGTCTCTGCAGCCGTGTCCTCTGACTGGTGACAGGCACACGGGGCAGGGGACAGCACACGGGGACAAACATGCACTGGGACAGAGCAGGGGGACAGCGAGCATGTGAGAGCTGCACTGCTCCGTGATAAACCCGCTGTGTGTGCTTTTCTGACATGGAGGCTGCTTGCATGAATGCTAAGAGGGGCTCTCATCCTCCAGATCCAGGCAGACAGAAATGAAGAAGAAAAAGAGAAAGGAAGATTATTTTCTGAGAAACAAGCATACCCTCTGTTGGGCCCTGCAAAATAAACCCAGCTCTACTGGCATCATTTACATCACACTCCTAGAGTCAAGCTCTGCTACGCTAGTAAAGCATCCTGGCAGCCACAAAATCCCAAGTACAAAGCACACTGTTGTCAGGAAGCTTAAATTCATCATACAGGTGGCAATAAATCAGAGAGTGCTGAAAACTACTGCAGTAGGAAAACAGGACTTGGGAAACGTGGCCTCTACTGTGCAGGTGCTGAGCTCTGAGGTACAGTTCAAGAAACCAGGAAATGGGGTACAGCAAATCCTAAGTGCCACCCTGAGAGTGCAGAGGGGTGAAACCCTTTACATGTTCACCAGGGTCTTGCTCAGAAACCTGTTCAGCACTTTAAAATTCCCCAACAACCTTGAACTGCCCAACTTGATGAATACCCAGGCGGAGGATTACACAACCAGAATTGGAGGCCACCCTGCTTCAAAATGAGAACATATACACAGGGATTTAACACACTTTAATTCACAGATACTGAATTTATAGAGCTTTCACTGACTTAGTGTTCTGGAGTGTCCCCATATAGAAAAACCTGCACATGTTTGAAAGAAGAGAAGGTGAGAAAAAGAAAACCAGGGAGCTTAAAGCCAAACAAGGAATTGCAGTAACACGGATTACCAAGAAGCTGAAAAGCACCTACCACCTGCAAGAAAGTATTTGAAGTGATACCAAATAGGAATTCAACCTCATGGACTTGTGCAACATAGTCCAAAAGACAGAATAACCAGTGCTTTTGAAAACAGGGCTTTGGGGTGTTTTTGGAAAGAAAACCAACAAAAACCCTTGTCATAGTGTCAGTGAACTCAGTAACCCTGGAGAATTCATCAGTTAAAGAGTTATATCCCACAATCAGGTTTTTCAGATGACATTGTTACAAATCCTGTAGGAGTACATATCACTGCTGCAGCCCTACTTTAAACCACAAGTTAGAATTAACAGTACACAGAATTTCTATCTTTTCAGCCTACACTATAAAACACTGAATCCCCAACCAAATAGAGTTAGGAATGAAATAGAGCCTCATTGTTTCTTTTTACTTAGGAAAACTCAGTAGCTTGATTTATTATTTTGCTGAGCAACTTTTCAGTTCCTGACACTTGCTCAGCATTCTCGTGTTTGTTTGGGGTCTTTCTCATAAATTAATTTGCATGAAACTCGATTTCAGTGCAGCTTATTTGCCTGATGAGAACTCTGTAGTTACATGGTTTGGTTTTCCAGTATTCTGAAGTGAAACAGTTTGGTCTTCAGGATGGAGTTCAAAACGGAGACCCTCTGTCTCCTCGTGCTCACCCATGGCACCAGCTGGAACAATAAGGAATAATAACATTCCTGGTTGGCAAAGAAAGCCTTCTGCCAATCCAGACATACAGCACTAAGTGTCAGTGATTTTGTCTAGAAATCCTGGGTTTTTTCTTGGATGAAAAGTTTATATTTTTAGCATCAAATACCAAATCTCTGTATGTAAGGCAGCAGGAAATAAGGCAGAGGCCTCATGAGCAAACACTGCTCTACTTGTGTTCAGCACTGGAAGTACTGCACTTCAGAAAGAAGTGCAGTGGTGCACAAACCAGCAGCAACATAAGGCAAAACCCAAGGAAAGCATATTATTATATAATATGTTGAGATATATATATATATAAAATATAATAGCTATGTTATGTTTTTCAGCGGGACTATCAAGCTCTGCTCATACAACAACTGAGGAAATGGCTGGAAAAAGCAGCTGCCTCTCAACTAAGCCAACCTGGTACACCTCTAACTACTTCAAAGACTATTTCATTTGAGCTTAAACCACAACTTCTTAAGAAAAGTTTTTAAAATAGTTTTAAAGTGCTGTAAAGTTTAAAGACACATCAGGATCAACACAGTTCTAATTCTGGAAGGACAGGAGATTCTCCCTAGGGAAGAGAACAGGATGGTAATAATTGGGTTATCTCCTGCTGGCCCAGACTGGATGAAGACCTCCTGCTACGAGGTGCCAGGGCTCATAAATTTGTTGGAACACCGAACTTCAAAGGCTGGACTTAATGCTCTTGGAGGTCTTTTCCAGCCTAACTGATTCCATGAGCAGTGCCCAAGGCCCACCCAACACACTCTGGTTTTGTGTACTGGTGAGATTTTCTGCACTAGCAAAATAAGTGATGCCAGGATATAATTTTCCAGCACATCAAGACTAAATGTTAAGATTACACTTACCTTAATAGAAGGCCTTAAAAAAAATTTAAAATTTAAAGGGAGTGAAAATATTTCTGCTGTTACTTGGTAAGCCAACATAGGAAAGGTACAGGATTTCTTATGTGATGTTCAAGAGCGCCTAAGAGAATTAGGAAGTGCACTCTTGCCAGGACTTTGGAATTCTCATCACTTGGTGTGTCCTCACCACACTGACAGATTGCTGCAGTCACAGTCTGGCAGTCTGCATGGAGCTGCAGGATCAGGAGCTTACTAAAGCTTACGAAATCTTCTAAATGCGAGCTCAAGCTTCAACCCAAGCTTAAGGAAAGGAAATTTTGAACAAATAATCTCCTTGCAACTTCATCCAAACTATAAGCATTGAAGTTAGCTAGATTTTAATGTTCAGATTTATAAAACTGTTTATAAATTACATTCTGTTACTTTCAGAGAGTTCACTTCATAAATTACTGACACTTCTAATGGCATTGTGCCAACTGGGAGAGCCTCAGTAAGGAGCCACAGACACAAGGTGAAATGTGAGAAACACTGTAAACATCCCAGCTCAGTATAAAGGTAGTCACAAATCACGAGCTCAGTGTTTTTAAATCAGATGTGCATGACAGAGTCACAGTGGGAAGTAACAAGTTTTGAACAACTGAGTCACATCCCAGGGAAAGAAAAAAACCAAACAAAAATACAAAAAGGCAATTTGCAGCACAACTGCCAAGTGCCTCAGTTTGCTACATAAAAGCATAAATAGTTGATTGCATTAACTGAACCTCTGCAATGTGTTCAGGAATAATAGTTTTAAAACAACTGATGCTGCAAAGTAAAACACAACCAACAACACATCACTGTCAGAAGGAAAAGTGTATCAGATGGTGTGTCCTTGATGGTTCTTCTGCACTTCTAGTAACCAAAAATAACATGAGGTAAAAAAAAATTGAAGCCTCAGTGGAATCATTGACAAGATTTCCACAGAATTCAACAGCATCAAGATTTTATCCTAAGGGATTGGTTAGTTACGTGGTTTCCACATTGGTGGCAGAAAACTTCATATTTTGGTTGGTTCGGGGAGCATTAAACTGGGTTCTGAGCACGGCAACACCACCTGTCATCCACCAGCCCCAAAGCACTCCTGGCAATCCTCTCAGCAGAACAGAGAGGGACACAGCCAGGCCAAAATCCGGGAGTTCCATCAGCTCGCTGGAACAGAGGCACAGAGAGGTTCCAAGATTCGCACACAGTCAGACACTCACTTGGGATTAAAGCCCAGGTGACCTGATCCCCAGGCCTGTGCTGAATGGGCCTAGAAGACTGTGTTGATTTTAACACAGATTTTGACTCTTCAGGACTTTTTTTGCCTGTACCCAGGCACAGAACAGATCATGAGTATTCAAGGTACTTGCGAGGTTCTGACTCTCAAGTAGGACTTAGTTACACTTCATGTGCTTAACAAGCTTTTGTCAGAGTTATTTTCAAACTGCCATGGCAGACTTAAATAAAACCATGATAAGCTTCCAGTGTTGTTGTATAATCCAATTATGATGTGAATAGGAAAGGTTTTTGCTCCAAAATGTAAGCATGATTTTTCTGAACAGTGTCCTCTTCCTGGAGCCATTTAGCAAACCATTGAATGGCTCCACTAAAGAGTTTCAGGAAAGCCAGTTAATTCAAGTCTTCTCAGTGAAGGGATAGATAAACATACCCTTACTGAAAAAGGGGAATCGAAAATGTATAGGCAGCTAAATAAAATACAACATACAAAATAAGTTTTAATGCATTTTCATCCAATATACAGGCGTTTGTGAGTATCAGCTACTGAGCTATAGTTCACAGCAAAACACCAAAGCATTGAGATAGTTGTGCAAATTCTTTTCTTAGTTCCTTGGCGAGCAACAAAAGGAAATGAAAAATATCTACACGATTAATTTCAAACACTTACAGAGCAGAACCCTGGAAGGTACTTTTTGTACACGAGGATCAACAGGGACCTGATTTCATTAAGTAGCACGTACAAGAGAAGCCTGCACCTACAGTTAGATTAACTCTACTGCAAGATTTATATATATAAAACTACTTTATTCTAGTAATCAAAATGAGGCCTTTTGAGAAATCTGAGTCATCAGCCCATAATTCTAATAAAGGTGACTGCTGTGCTGTCCTGAATTGCCAAGCAAAGATATCTGATTGGTGAGCACAGGCTTCTGTAAAACCAGGAAAAATCTCACTAATGATGTTTTAGGAGAGCAATGAGATAGTATGGGGCAAACAGTATCGGGCAAACAGTTAGACTGCCACGGGATCAAACCCAAAATCTTCCCTCTGACACCTGCAATACATTAGGAGAAACCTTCTCTGCCCAGAACACCAGGCAACTCCCTCGCTTGTCCTAGTACAATAAACAATGACAAAATATTCTGGTACAGGTCTGGATTCATCATCCCTTCAGGGCAAAAACTCTTGTTTCCCCACCCTTGTTTTATCCTTATGTGAAATCACAAATTAATTGATAACAAAATTTGTAAAAAGCTATGATACAAGAACTAGGAATGATTTTCCATTGTAAGGACTGGATTGATTTTCTGATTTTTTAATGGGCATCACCCAGGTAGGAATAAGACTTTTATAGCAGATAAGTAGGTCTAATGCCCAATATGTTTAGAGACCTCACTGGTGTCTCTGCTTGTTTAAAGCCCCTCCTTTGTTCATCACAAGGGAGCAAAACCTCAGAAAGTTTGAATTGATGGCGTTGGTTCACCATGACCGACAAAACTCTGTGGTGTCATTTGACTCCAAAATATTTTCCAGTTGTGCAGCCACCAGATTTTATTACAGAGCCCTTTTCACTCCAGCTTCTTCAGTGCTAGGACCTCACGAGGACAGCCAGCTGGGGACTCCAGCACTATTGTAAGGCAACTTGAATAGCAAGAGATTTGCCCAGTAATTATTACAAAACCATTCTCGCTGATTTCTTAACTGCAGGATTTGTACCAAGAGCCTATGACATTACTATTTTATGTGCCATATATTACCCTACAAAAGGAGCAGAGTGATGCCTAGCTTCTAAAAAATAAACTATTTTAGGCCACCAACACACTTCAGCTCACAAATTCACTTTCACCCTTTTGGGAAAAAAAAAAAAAGAAGGAAAGATAAGGCAGCACTGTAAAGGGAATCTAACAGCCTGCCCCCAGGCTTGTGGACAGCTCTGCTCATTGATTTGCAACCAATGGTTTGGAAACTGAATGTTTACTGAGAAAAATTCTGATTATATTTTAGGCAAGCTTTTTTATCTGCTACCTTTTAATGTGTTAATTTACTCTACTGAAAAGCCAAAGGGCCAAATTCACCCCTCTGATAAGGCTTCTATTGTAGGAGCATCACTGAACAGTGCACCAAAGGCATTATTCATCTGTGGAGAGATCACTGAGCAATATTGTCAAACACTTCTGAGTTGCACATCCTTGAAGAGCAGATAAAGGAATTGTGAAGAGAATGAGAAGGAACAGAACATCAGAGATGAAGAAAATTAGATAAAGGGCCTGGAAGAAACTGTTTGATGTAAACAGAGTGACAAGTTAGATTAAGAACTCTCATTAAAGCATGCAGTATTTGCCCATAAGCGATTCAGGCAAGGAATTTGTTTACAACTCTGCCAAAATCAACAGCAGATGCAAAAAATCATCAATATTGGGATTTTAAATAACATTAAATCTACCGTATCCAAACACTCACTAAGACTGTGTGAAGGAAATACACAGCCTGGGGCCATTCTGTCCTTTGTCACACTGAGTAAACAAGGTTATGCCCTGTTGCACACTGAATGCAGGCCCAGCAGAAGTTACTAACAGGAGTGTACCACTAACTACTCCTTGGTTATTTTAGTGTGCATGTATCTCTGAAAATACTTACTGGTGCCAAGGTTTTATTACCGGCGGGGAAGAAAACGGAACTTTGTGAGGAAAACGTAATTTCATTTAGACTGTATGCTGAGACAGAACGTGGTTTGATTTTACCAAGTTAGGAGAATAAAATTCAGAGAGGTGCTGGAAAACTTGTGGTATCATCTTGCATGTGACCTTCACTAGAAAATATCCAGCAAAAATTATCCATCAGAAATTATATAGATTCAAAATTAATCTTTGAAACTGCTTCCACAGTAGATGGTGAAGGCCAAGTGAATTCAAACCCAGTACCTTGCTCAACAATAGTGACGAGGTAGGGTTTTGGCAAAGGCCATTAGGAACAAATCCCATTCCAAATGAACCAGATTTAATGAGAGTTCTTCATTCCTTACTCCCAGGTTAACATCCCCCTCTAGTGACCTCAATTTGTTGTGGAGTTTTTCCCTCAGCAGCTCGTTGGCTGATGGCCCTGTACGATTCTGGTAAGATGATGGGAATTTGAGTCACCACTTTCCTCCTGGCATGGTTACAGGTTAAAAAAAATACCTGGCTAGGAAGAATATGCAGTGAGAGTGAAGTTACACAATGTGCTGGCAGCAAAATTGTCCCAAGAAGCTGAACTCAAAGCCCTTCCCCAGCCCCTCATTCTCACCCTTGTGCAGGAGTTCACTGCACATGAGTTTCCTTTCATGCCAATTCCCTGGGGGGGTCATGATGTGAGTCAGACCATTGTTATGATCTGGATTAAAAATAACCCTTCCTAAACCAACTCCACCACCAAAGCCAGCAGATTGTGTATTTGCACCACGAGACACTCAGCTCCTTTGACACAGTGTTTTGCACGGACAGAGGCAGAAAACTGTGTCAGGTGCCACGTTCTCAGGCTCTAAAGTAAGCGTGGGACTGACTGGCAAGGCACAGAATTCAAGCCATGCAGATTCAACCACTCCCATGCTGCAGAGTTCTTGAAATCCACATCACACCTAAATACCAGCACTGGGAATCCCCGCCTGGTTTTGCAGTAGTCCAAACAAAAAATTCTGGTGGTCACTGGAGCTAGTTTTTAAAGGCTGACGTGAGGTAAGCAAAGGCCTAAGGGCCTTCTGTGTTAAATCCAAAGTGAGACGACAGATGGGGATGTGAAATTGTGGGAAACCACCAGCTACAGAGAAAAACAAAGCACCCACTTGCAAAGCCAAAGTATCGCCCTGCAGCTCATGACTCAACACTTCGATCATTCATTGAGGGAACTGATGCTCACTTCTCTAAAACAAAAGGTGTCTTTCCATTTTACACTTGGAATATATTTGGAAAGGATTCTTGCAAAAAGATGTGGGGGGAAAAAAAAAAGACAGAGCTTTCTGTTAATTAAGGATAATATTTTACAAGCTGAGTCTATCAAGAAAACACTGTTTAAAGCTAGCAGTTTCTTCCCACAAATTGTTTAAAAGATTAGAAAAAATGCTGGCAATTATTCATTTTCATCTCTTATCTGAAATTTCTTTGTCTGTATACTGGGAAGGACAGCGGGAGGCAAAGGTGAAGAGAGCATATTTCTTTTGTTAGTGGAAATTATACAGTCCAAATGGCACAACCTTAAGCAGAGCTTTATGGCCAGTCCCCTACAGTCAAAAAGGGCCTGTCAACTATGAGACAATCAGACTTGATCTCATTTTTGCATTGCATAATCTCCGGTAGTGCAGTGCAAGAGTTTATAAGGAATAAAAAGGAGGGCCTGAATACACACATTATAAAACACAGCTACTACTTCACTCACATTTCAACACCCTTCTGGTGAACATATAAATTCTATTACTCTCTGTGCCATTTTGGACAACATTGTACAGAACAATGGCAGCAAGACCATTATTTTTAAAGGTGTTTTACAATGTGCTTTCGAGTTGCAGCTCCTGGCTTTTGAGATACTCAGGAGAGAAGATAATAACGACTTGTTCTTTGCTTGTGTTTTGTTTTGAAATGGTATTTGTTTACACATTCCAGATAAATCAGAAAAAAGGAAACACAAAATCTGCAGTATTTTAAGCTATTCTGTGTCCTGCCAGTGTCTCAATTGTATGCAGCATACACTAGATTTGCCTAGAAGGAGTTAGCTCAGTAGCTGGCACGTTTACATCAGAGAACAACATACAGAGTTTCAATCGATTTCAAGCATTCTTACAATGGGAAATAAATATGAAAAGTGGTTGTTGCTCAAAGTTCAAAAAATGCAATCGACAAATTGTAAAAGCTCAAAAGGCCAGACAAATTTAATAAAATATTTCCATTTACCTTCCTCAGCTTTACACAGCCCGTTCAAAATAGTAAGATTCTCTGCAGAATGCCTTTATCCAACTGTTTATATCACTTCATACAAAATACGTGTTTGAATTACCACAGCAATACAAGGATATAAATTCCCAGCCCACGAAATGCCAAATTCAACATAAGTTATGCTTTCTTGGCATCTAGATGTTTTCCTTTTCCCTTTCTGTACTGCGAATACATTTCCATTTGAAACAAATTAAAAAGCATGTAGATGTTAAAACATAATGACAGCTTAGAATTCAAGTGACTTGTGCAACGTTATTTTGTGCTTTCTACTTCTCCATTTCCTCCTACTGCAATTAAAATTCATCATGCCCTACTACATGTACAATAGCAATGCAGCAAGTTCAGTCCAGGAGAGGTTTTCAACCTTCAGACTTGGCTTTATACTACATGAGATCCTTGCACAATCAAAAAAACAAAAAGAAAAAGTGCATCTTTTTTCCTCATCTTTCTCTTACGCTGGATGATGTGAAGCTCTGATTAGTTGATGCAGGAATGCAACCTTGAGGTACGATTGCAGCCTCGGAATGATTCTTAAATGTAAAAACAAACTTTTGGAGTGCTCAGGCCCTTTCTGGATTTTAAAAAATAGACACCACTGTCATGGTGCTACTGGAGCCACGGTACAGTACATCATGGCACACATCCATAACGTAACCAGGGCCGTGAGAGACAACTCCTATTTACAAAAACTTGATGTCACTTCCAGAAAAATATGACAGAAAAAAAAAAAGGAAAATATAATTTCCCAAATGTCCTGAATTTTTAGAAGATTCCTTTTACTTTCTCTTCAGCAACAGAGTGGTCCTCCACAACTGCATTTTTCCCTGACCTTTTCAGTATGGACCATAAGCGACACCAGCAGGAATTGGGGATCATATGGCAAACTGCTTCCTTCGAGAGGATGCTCACCCACGCCCCTTTACTCACAAGCCAGCTTGCTGTCAAAACTGGAAAGGGCAATGGCAAAGGCTTGTAGTGCACACATTGGGTAGTTGTAGTCCATGGTGAACACGTCCTCAGCCACGCGGCCAAACTGCATCACGATGTAGTCAGCTGCAGGAGAGGTCAGAAAAGGCAGAAAGCATTACTGCTGTTTGCAGCCCTCACTAAGTAAGTATTCATCCAACACTACCCTCTGTCCCAGATCAACGAAATACCAACCAAACACGCTCACTCATCAAACGTCACAGCACTTATTCATGCAAGTGGGTGTGCTGATAGCAGAGGGAGAAGCGAGGATAGCTTGAGTGATAAAGGGTTGCAAGACTTGCTACTGTCAAAAAAAATGACGCCTATAAAAACTGCTTTTTGCAAGCACAGGGAGAAGGTGGCTCCTGTACAGAATGTTGAAGCCTCTTATACAGATCTCAATTACACCTGCTCAGGTGACAACTGTCAGGGCAGAACCCCTCCCTCCCGTGCTGTGCACGCAGTGCTGTTCCTACACCCTACAGACAGAGGGCTCTACTCACGATCATTATCATGGATAATCTGGAAGTTCTTCACCGAGGCCTGTGTGACTCGACCATGGAAATTCAGAACATAGGACTGGGTGTCATCATTCCAGACTGGTGTTTTGTTGTGCAGCTCAATGACACTCTCTGTATTTTTGTTCTGCCACCTTGCAAGAAGCGTCTCGTGTTCCTGCACACACCACAGATACACACTTCAGTGTAACATGCTCATGTGACAAAAAATGCACTAACAGGAAAGAAAAAATTCATCAGTCCTGGCCCAAAGACTAAACTCTTACCCTCAACCCTCAAAACAGCTTCAAGGAATGAAACTGAGAACGCTGAGGATCTAAATGCAAATGTGCACTTGAATGTTTTCCTCAGTTTGAGAAACGTTAGTTGTATCTTCTGTTATCAAAATACTTAATTTGTAGTGCTTTTGTGAGTCACAGTAGTAGTCACACATCCCATTGTTCTGGAATTGTTCAAATACCATTTAATTAACCTCTAGACCTTCAGAAATGCAAATAAAAGCCCCCAACTCTACCTGAAAAAGAATTCAAGTAATTTTTAGTGTTGGCTGCTGGTATGACTTACATTTCGTGGTCTGATGGAAACTCTTTCATGATCCATATTCATTCCTGGTATGATCACACTCATTTTACGAGGTCCTTTAAACCCCAGGACATTTGTTTCCTAAAAATGTTTAGAAAATATTTCATCATGTCTTTATTTTTAAAGTTAATTTCTTCAACAGAGAGACACAGTGGCAGCCCAGGGAAGTTATTTGTTAGTCAACTGAAAAAACATCTTGAAACTCCCACCTTCACTGGCACTGCCAAACATTCTAGCTTTGTCTTAGAAGCTCCGACAACAGGAAAAATGAAAATAGAGAGGTTTCCAAAAACACTCCTAGCACTGGCTGCCAGCAACCTTAATATAATTTTTTTTTAAAAATCCCTTTGTTAAAAAAGGATATGAATTAACCAGATTGCTTGGCTACTGCTAGATCCCAAAATAAAGTAGTTGCAATCTAAAAATCATAAAATGCAGTCACACATTTTGATGTGAGACAAAATTACATATATGGGACCAGCTCCATTTATTCCAGAGCCAGCAGAAAAGCAAACAAAATGCTGGTCAGAGCATCTGTTAGCAGTGCTGTGGTTTCCCAAGTCTTCAGGTATGTTATGCTTAGAGATGACCAGGGCAAAAAAAAATCAAACACATTAGCACGAGGGCAAACTTTCTAGCTACGAAGACAGGGAAAGTAAAGAAATCACACGGGTAGCAAAAATAAATCCATGCAAAATACAAGTTCTTCCATTAAACATGGTTTGATGCTTTCCTGACAAGCTTTCCACAAAAGCACTCCAGCGTCCCACTGTCCTCTCAAAACACAACGATTAAAATCTAAACCAGCCTAAAGCCTTATTTTCATCCGACACCTTTTTTCTCCCACAGAAGCAACCAGGGCCAAATATTTCAGTAAATTATCATCTGCTTTTCAACCAGGAAAGGTGAAGAGCAATATTTTCCAGTAAAACCTGATTTTAGCATTAACTCCAGTAAATGAAACAGTGACACCTCAAAGTCCATTTCCTCATGTTTTGTGATTGCTTTTTTTCAGTCACATCTATTTTTTTCCCATTTATCATTTGGAAATAAAGGGCTTTGGAGAGGCACTAAGGAATCTCAGGAAGAACATTTCCCATTGTTCCCAGCAACATACCACAAGATGCCAAGAACCCCTGGCTCCAGCTGGTGTGGCTTTACCACCGGGACATTTAGAAGTGATATATTCAGTTGTCTCTGCATTTATATTTTTAATTAAAGTGTCTTGATTTTATGGAACACTAAACTTATTAAAACATCTCTGCTTTTGCAAGCAAAAATCCACGCATCTCACTCGAAATATCTGAAAATCCCCACCCAAAATACCCACAGCTTTGCCATCATCAGACCTTTGAAACAGCTTTGCCTGTTCAAGCAAACCATCTGGAGATTTTCCACAACTCATTAAAGATTTGCATGCATGCAAGAGAAAGTCTACTGGAGTGTTTTACTGCATGCTCCTGAAGCAATCCAGGCATATTCATGTATCTTCCTAACTCTGCACATTAATGGGAAGATTCTGCCTCTTTTCTGAATCATTTATGTCCCATCCTTTGGCAGAGTAAAACATGTTATCAGTTCAGTCGGTTCTGCATCACGGCAAGATGAAAACTGATATGACTGCCAGCAGATTTTATAAGTAGGAGAGACTCAGCACAGCAGAGAACAAGTTCTAAGAAAAGATTCATGCTTATGCTTATTTTCCACTAAGTACTGACAATTTTGGGCTTCTCTGCTATGCCTTAGAAGCTTTTCTTCTCCTCAAGCTGCAGTTATGCTATACACAATTAATTTAGATGCCGACTGGTTGAAGACATTGTTGAAGGTAAAATTAAATAATAGTGCTGAATCACTTCCCTCCCAACAAGCAGAGGTAAAATCAGGACTATATTCTTTGGGTTTACTCAGAAACACTGAAATTGGTACTTCTGGCACATGGTAAGAGAATGGTTACTAGTTGCACATTACCACCATCACCAATTATCACACACTGTGCTGGCAAATGCTACTCTTTTGCTAAACTCACAGTATGAAACTGAAATTACATAAACATGCAATATGTGAGGAAAAGGATTAAAATTACCTCACCTCCTGCCTCACTCCCTGCTTCTCTTTTATTTCCCTCCTCCACTGTTTTGTGTGTGGAAATTCAAGACTACAAAGGGCATTATTAGGAGACCACAAACCAAATTCTGATTTCACATCATCTTAACACCACTGACAGAAACACGGGTGTTCTTCACTGGCAGAGCCCTGTTGACTCAACCAGGACACCAATGATTTATATCAGCTCAGGACTTAGCCCAGTACTGCTCCGAAGCTGCACTCTCTGCCTTAGCCCATGCAGCCAGTCTCACAGTAAACCGGGCCGCAAGAACACAGAGCCTCTCCCCGGGGCTGCCTTTAAAATCTTACACACTTTCAAACAATTGTGTAAGCATGTTGCTCTAGCGGCAACAGCTGCCATGATGAAAGCAGCAAGGTGAATATCCCAGCAGCTCCTAGGAGAGTCATGATTTTATTACCCCAGTTTTCTTGCAGACACTTCCTTTCCTGGGCTTGTTTCACTCAGCTGTACCTCGTCCTTAACATTTTCTGTAGAACCTACCATTCCAAGGAAGGCCCAAATCGCAGAGCCCACAACCCTGGAGGAGCACAATGCAAGTGACTGAGGCCTGAGTAGGAACACGGAGCCTCGTTACTTTACAGAAACCTGATTCACACCTCAGAGTGGTGTGAGCTCCCTGCCTGGAATCTGATGCAAACTGAACTGTGAGACATACGGATATGAGGAACCCAGCGCAGAAAATCCTGGTACCAGTGGCACAGTTACACCTCAGTGCTCCTGGATGAATTTTGCCAACGATTCTGCAATCAGCCATTAGGTGCTGCTGCAGGTTTATTAATATGCTCGGCTGCCAACACAAGGGGAGCAAAAGTGGTCAACAGCATCTGAAAAAATTGTGTCCTTGCCTAACTCTGTTCCTGTTGCTTGAAACACATCTCAAGGTGAGCTCCACAAAAAGACTTCTCACCACATTTATCCCACAGTCAGCCACAGACGCATCACCAGTTTCTGCCTATTAAAATTAGACCTGCTGAGATGATTAAGCAGGTCATGCTCAGTAAGCTGGGTACAGCTTGATCTCCACATAGGTACTCGCTCAGACGAGCTGAGGGACAGTGAGATGCATAGTGGTGCTTTCAAAGTATTGTTTTTATAGCTTTTGCTGCAGGGGAAATCTCAAGGCAGGAATTAAAAGACTGCCTTAGGACAAGGGTGTTTTGGCTCTGCTCTTTCTGGCACTCTCTGCTCTGGTTCTGCTGCAGCCAGGAGCAATAATCTCACTTCAGCAAATCTGGCTAGTTTGAAATGAAATACAATTCCAATTTCCTTTTGTCCTCTGGCCACAGCACACCCGCAAGCTTGCTGCCTTTCTCCATTAGTACCAAAATATCAATGGAACAAGTAATTTTCTTAAACAAATGTACCTGTTTCAAACTGCTGATTACAAATAGACATGTAAAAGCAGCCTACCTCAGCCCCATTCTCCAAACAGTGGCCATAGTTTGGTTCTTTCCAACACTCATACTTCTAATTACCTCTGCTGATCACAACAGCTATTTATTCGGTATTGTTCACCATTCAAGCATCATTTGTTGTTGACTTAAGCAATGCCTGAATTTCTCAATAGATACATATTTTTTAATTGGCTTTTGTTTTCCTTTTTTGCATTTCCAGTTTGCACCAGATTAGTCGCCTGGCTCTAGGGAATGCCATCCTATATAAACCAGTAAAACTACCTGTATTAAACACGCACGTTCTGCTAGGTTTCTACTGAGACTTCAGTCAAACTGACATCAAATCCTGGAGTCTCTTTTTAAATCCTGCTAGCTCGGTTTTTGGAAATTCTCAGAATTTCAAATCCCACAGAAAGGGAGGGATATGTATCTGTTCATCTGTCTCCAACCACAAACCATGAGTCTGAATAACAGGCACATGAGCACATGTGAACACACACCACTATTTACACTTCATCCACATTAAAACTGCATCCTAAGCAGCAGGAAGAGAACATGCTGGCAGCTAATACTGCCCTCCTTCAGGACTCCCAGCACTTTCCACAGAAAGTGGAAAGACTCCCTGCTTTCTTGTTCACGGAAATTTTCAGATGCATTGCTCCCCACAGCCCAAGGCTGACCTTTCTGGGAATGCATTCTGTGCATACACGGGGTATGTGGTGGAACTCAAACTGACAGATTTCCAGGCATCCTTGATTAGAGCTGGGCAAGAACTCTTGAAAAAAAGTCATTCTTGGGTATTTTTATCAGAACTTGTTGATTTGTGAAACCATACAACTTTCTGTAGCAGTGTACATAATGGTTCTGACTGGAAGGGTTTCTTGGGCCCAAGTATTTCTGGACAGAAAGAACACTCACCAAAAACGTTATTCTTCCAGCAATCATGAAACAACAGCAACTGTGTTTCAAGTCTCGATTGTCTGCACTGCTCCTGACAAATGACACTTACTGTCCTGTAAGAGCCCAGTTTCTCTCATTCGATCGAATTTTGGATTTTGCTTGGGGTTTGGTTGGTTTTTTTCCCCTGTAAAATGGAGTTTTAGAGTTTTTATCCCAGTCTCTCAGCTGCTGCAGACCTAGCTGTCCAGCTACCTACTGTTTGGATCAGAGAGGCCTCCTCCAAAATGCCATAACAATCAATCATACCTTAGAGCAGCAATGCCATGTGCACAACTCTTCCCAGTTCAGGAGGCTCCCTTAGGTGGTGCCTGCAGGCTGTGATCCTACCCCTTCCAGAGGGTTATGTAAGAGCTCCAAGACCTTCTTCTCACCAAAGGTGAGAACTGGGCAACCCTGCTCAGTGCACAACGTTTTTCACCTCCCCTTTCCACCGAGTCTCCTGGTTTCTCGAGTGGAGATCAGCTGCCTGGTTACATCAAAGTCTGAATGCTGATTTACATAATCAGAAGTGAGAAAGAAATTCAGTGTGCTGTTTCAGACACTGAGCTGCCCTTCCTGCACGCTGTGCCTGTGAGCAGTACTTACGTAACAAATAGCAGCTAGCTCCTGACGCAGGGTACTCGCCTCCAGGCTGGATGTTGTTTTCATTGGATTTACTCCATTGTCATAAACTGTAAACTTAGTTCCCATAAGATTTGATCTACCAAAAAAAATGGAAAATCCAATCACCATTTATCAGTAATGCTGCCCGAGATATCCATCCTTTACTGCACTGTGGTCCCAGAGGAAAGGCAAATATTGAGTACAGAGAGCTGTTATTTCTAATCCCAGCTATGTGGCAATTCCTGGATTCAAGGCCAAAATGACAAAAATGTAAAGGTACAGTACAGAAGTGTATATTAAAGGTCCCTCATCATTATGCTGGAGACTTCCGATAACATCTTGCGAGCTAGGAAATTCAAGAGAGCAGTAAGGAAACACTCGGGTGGGGTTATTTTGTTTGTCTGCTTGGTTTTTAAAATACACTTACTCTCTACAAAACCATCTGCTTTCTTACCTGACTACTAAACTCTGTTAGAATACAGGGAGTGACTTTTATAAAGCCACAAGTGAGATCAATCTTTCCTATTGCAATGGAAAGGAGTGCAAAATACAACACGGGCACAGATGACCTGAACATACACCCAGAGGCTCCACAGAAGGATCAAGAGCAGACTGGCTGTGCAATGTGGGGACAGACAGAAAAGGAACATGTGGTTCTGAAATAATTCCACTACCTGTAAATAACTAATTTAGATCTTAAGAAACAGGAGAAACCAAAGGGATTTTCAGACTGTGTAAGAGTGCATTCCAAAGTATTTATATCAATAGAGGCTAGACACAATGTACTCATGCACTTCTGAAAATCCCATTAGGATAAATTGTGCCAGTACACCCTTGAGAATCTGGCCTTTGAGCACTTAAGAACTTCAGTCCTGCTGACTTTTAATAAAAAGTGATCCTGTAAGTACTTGAGACATTTTGAAAACATGCCTTGGATACTGGTGATCTTTAAGACCATGACCACATGATGCAGCCAGACCTCTAGTTAAGAGGACATAGTGGCTTACAGGCTTCTTAATATCAAATAAACTTTACATTATATAAAGAAAATTCTTAGACTTATCACTGTTTACCTCAGTTTTCCAATAAAACTCTCTCCACCCCGAGACAGATCAGTTGGGTCTATAGAGATGAGGTAATTAGAGGTTTTACTCTTCTTTCGTTTCCTTCCAGCCAACAGAAACACCTAAGCAATGCAAAAAACAATATTCTAGAATGCTAAAGAGATTAGCACACACCACTTCCTGCTTTGATATAAGGAAACCATAGGCAATTTTTCTGTCTTCAAGCATCACTATCAAAGGAACAGAAGATCTCCTGAGATTTAGCAAAACCAGGAAAAAAAAAATCTGGTAAGGGAAAATGACTTCTCAACCACTCATTCCATTATTTATGGTTTAAATAATTAAATCTGATCTATTTTGTTAAATGTTTCATTCTAACTTGCTCTGGCTCTTCCGGCTGAATTGAAAGTAGATGTTTTTCAGGTCACAGAATGCAGAGAGCCCCAACTGCTGACAGTCACATAAAGGTGCCATGCATGGATTATTTAAGGCCAAAGATTAGACACATGAAGAAAGGCAGTGGAAGAAAGTGATACTGTTGTTTGGCTTTGGGAAGACTGTAGAGTAGATCTAGTGAAAGCAAAAACTTATTTAAAATACAACATCACATTTTCTTTGTAAAACTCCTTCAGATCTTTATTATTATTATTATTTTTTAATATTCAGATGCAACTGGTATGCCATTCAAGTTATTTTATGACCTTTTTACCATGCTCCCTTTCCAAGTGGAGGTAATAAGTAGGGTACATCCCTCGGTCCATTCCCTTCTTGTCTCTTGTGATCCTGCACTTGACAGTGACCCCCTGTGGAGCAGGTCTGACAGCAAACTCCTCCAGGTCATCCACATCTATGAGAGGCTCATTTGTAGAAGGACTGGGGGCTGAGGCCGCTTCCTAAGACAACAAGCAAAATTTGGGTTTTTTAAATTTTGATTTACAAGGTTATAAGCAAAAAGAAACAGCATTTGATAGAAGTTGCACTTTAAAAAATCAAACCAAGGGACTTACTGTCTTGCTGGTGCTCCATGTACAGACCCACCTGGCAGAGCAGAACTGAGTGGCTGCACAGACAGAAAGCTGTGCAGTGGTTACAGGGCAAACCCTGGCTCACACCTTCCCCCCTCACCACACCCCTTTTGTCAGAAAGGCCATACTCAAGGTGGCCTTCGATGGAAGGAAGAAATGGGATAGGGAGCAAGAGCTTAAGCTCCAGAGAGATCTAACAAAGATGAGAAGTCAGTGCAGTATGTAAAACAGCAGGGCACCATCAATTGGTTTAGAAAGAGCTTGTGATTTAGAATATTTGAACCAGCCAAAGTCTTATTTTATGTTTGGATGGTAGCAGAGAGAATGGGGTGGGAAAATGCCCAGAAAAAGTCAATGGAAACAAAAGATCCTTCTGAGCACCTGCAAGAGGTAGAAAGGTAAATATTTACTGTTTACCTTTCTCTTCATTCAAGTTCAGACAATATTTGCCATTCCTTTCTCCAAGTCATTATGTTCACTGCTTGCTCTTGCGAAGCCTGAGAGCTATCACAGTAAATCACCTTGGAGATACTCCAGTGCATATTAAAAACAGAACAAGAAAGCCAGGCCTGTCCTGAGTGCACTCTGAAATCATGCAGTACGTAGCAGCTTGCACGCCCCTGCTTCAGCACTCTCCCCTTACCTTGTTGGATTTCTTGCTCGTGGCAGAACCAGGCCGGGTGTTACTGTTTAACTGTGAAGAACTGGAGCTGTCTTCATCCTCCTCATCTTCTTCCTCATCAAAATTCATGCTACTTGAAATGCCTGAGGAGAAAGCAGCACACTTACATGAAATCCTGATAAATTAAAGCTGTCCATACTTGCTGTAAAACATCACTTATCAGACTGCTGCACCCTTAGGCTCACAGGTGAGTGAGGGGGTGTGTGAGAGTGGTTCATTGCATGAGGCAGTGAATGAATACACGGGCGAGACAGCATCTGTCCTGAGAAGCCAAAACACTCAAGTAAAAGAGAAAGGAAACATCATGGTTTTCATTCCACAGAGAGGATGAAGTTACCCACTGATACAGGAGCAAAAAACTAAATTCAGATCATCTTCATCCAATCAAGCACTTCAAACACAACACAGAATCATAAAGCTGGAATTGGAGCTGAGAGGACAATGCAGCACAGCCACCTGGAAACCTTCACAATTAAAATACAAGCCCTTTTACAGCACACTTTTAGCTGTTCCTATGTGATCTGCTGAAGAGCACATCTTAGACCAAGAAGAAACATTCACATCAAGGAAATGTTCTCATGCATCTTTATTTCATGTAAAGAACAGTATCAGCCCAGGCCAACAGAACTGCCTTACAGAACTTGAAAATTTGACTCTACAGGAATTCAAAACCTCAGACATTTCAAAGGGAAACACAACTTTGAACATCAAATAGGTCTTAGCAGCAAAAAGCATCAACAGTGAGACATTTGCCAGGCCTAGTTTTTCAAAGAGTATCATGCAGATGAAGCCATCCCATGTTCAAGTTCAAGCTCTCAAAGTTCCACATATTAGAGGCTATATTTTATCCTTTAAAAAAAAACCAAGAAACATCACTTGGTCCAGAATTCCTGTAATGGGCAAGTCCAATGTAGAAGGATAAATGAAATGCAGATTTCCAGAGCCAAGCAGCATGGGCATAGTTAACTTCTTCCCTCTGTACTTACCAGGAACATGATCCAGGGCGACAAGACTGGATTGGGAGGTGGAAGAGGACCAGGATGTATTTGCATGGGGATCTGGGAAAGGAAAAAATCCAAGGGTTTGATTCTGCAAACCCTTAATTGAGTGAACAAGCGTAACCTGGCAAGAGGACTCCACACAGGGCTAAAGGCTTGTGGGATGGGGCCACAATGCTGCTGCTTGGATTCGCAATTTCTGCACTGCGCAATCAAATTCACCTTCTACCTGCTCATACCTGCTGTGATCTTCACTTTCAGGACCTTGAATAAAGTGAACAAGCCCTGGATCACAGAGCTGAAGCTTCGGGAAACATCATCCACACTCAACAGTTGTGCCACCAACACTGCTGTGCATGATGCGCCCTGCATGGTAGGGTTTGGGCCTACTTTTGAATTCTAACAAAACAAAAACCCTCAAACCTGATTGACATAAGTGACACACACAGATTCTACACAATATTGAGTCAATAACATTGAAACAAGGATTCAGATTCATATTCATAGCCTAAATTCTACCTCAATCCCTGTGCCTACTGTGTCCTCATCATCAAAAGATGAAATCAGGCTCCCTAAACTGTTTTTCTGGGAGCTTCAGGGATATGCATAAAGATTTTATTGTAGTTTAGTCTTCTGGAATATGAACTCAGTCTGTAACAAGCAGACACTAAACCAAACTGATTTTCAGAAATATGAACAGCAGATACAGACTCAGTAATGATTTTCTTCAGTTCAAATTTTGGACCACACGAAAAAAAGACAGCAAAAAAGGCATTAAAATACTTAGTTCTTTTATTGCTGCTTCCAATAACTTCACTGCATATCCCTTTAGAATACCCAGACGCACACTGGATAGCAAAACACCACCAGAGTAGTAAGAGTGAGGGTATAAAAGTAAACCAGGAGCATAAGCAATGCTTGCATTCTGTTCAGCTGCCCCGTGAAAGGTCTCATTATCCACTTCTTCAGCTCCCCCAGTGCTGACATACACCACAGAGCACGACAGCAAAACCTTTCAATAGGATCTGGTTATGCAAGGGAGGCCTGAGTTCACAGGTCAACAGATATTTTCAAAGCCTGTAGAATTCATTCACTATTAATCACACACTCATTAATCACAAGCATTATTTCTTAATAAGGACAACCATGTTCTAGGCTCTATGCATGGGTTAATAGACACAGTCCATCTCCTCAGCTGGCAGCTGCACAATAAAGCCATAATTCATATCCACAGACAGAACCAGTTTATTTCCACACCTGTGCTCACTATTTCACCACCAGTATTTTAGCAGTGAAAATTCTGTGCCAGCCTTAGAAAAGTCAGCACTCATGGCCTGCGGGGAAAAATGCTTCAGGGAGCTCCTGTTTTGGTTTTGAATCCAGAAATGAAATCGATCTCTTCCCTAAATCTTAAAACTTCAGGTGGCAAAGAAGAACTAAGACCCAATTGCTCATTCCATGTCCTTTACAGAGACATATTGGAAACTGGTAAGTGTGAGGACTACATGTTAGTTATTCAGTGTTAAAGCTTACGGAAGTCTGACTCTGTCCTGGTGACTCATTTGCCAAGGAGGAACTCAACAGATTAACACTTTGGAAATCAAAATTTCCTGCAGGAGGAAAATTATTCTAGGATGGCAATTTCCAACAGATGGAGAAATCAAATAAAACATTTGGCATTTTCTTGCAAGTGGCATATTCTTTTCACACTTGGTAGCCTATAACCTCTTGTCTTGTAACAGAACTTGACTCACTGGGGAAGCAGAGACACGTGCTAAGAGAAGTTTCTCTCTGCCAGGTTAGTGACAAAGAGCGGAACAGGCACAAACCAGCGCTGTGCAAATCCAATGGGATTCAGCTTTTCCCATGAGACCAGTTAGCATTTCACACAACCACAGAATATGCTGAGTTGAGAGGGACCCTTCAGAATCATGGAGTCCAGCTCCTGGCCCTGCACAGGACACCTCAAGAGTCATACCACGTGCCTGAGAGCATTGTCCAAATGCTTCTTGAGCTCTGTCAGGTTGGTGCTGTGACCACTGCCCTGGGGAGCCTGTTCCAGACCTAATCGACCTCTGGGTGAAAAACCTTATCCAGGCATCTAAGCTAAACCTCCCCTGACTCAGCCTCAGGCCATCCCCTCGGGTCCTGTCACTGTCACCACAGAGCAGAGATCAGTACCTGCCCCTCCTCTTTTCCTCCCATGGAAGTTGTAACTGTGACGAGGTCTCCCCTCAGTCTCCTCTTCTCCAAGCTGAACAGACCCAGTGCCCTCAGCCACTCCTCATACACCTTCCCCTCCATACCCTTCACTATCCCCGTGGCCTCCTTTGCACACTCTCTAACAGTTTAATGTCTTTTCTGTATCGTGGCACCCAAAACTGCACACAATACTCACAGCGAGGCCATCCCACTGCAGAGCAGAGCAGGACAGTCCCCGGCCTTGCCCGGCCGGTGATGCTGTGCCTGATGCTCCCCAGGACATGGCTGGCCCTCCTGGCTGCCAGGGCACTGCTGGCTCATGTTCATCTTGCCAGGGACTAGGGCACCCAGGTCCCTTTCTGCAGCACTTTATCTCTGTGTTCCCCTCCTTTTGCTCCCACTCCATGCAAGGAATGGCCTGATGGGAGACAGCAACTCTAAACACCTTTCAGGTGACATGCCAGTAAGAACATGCCACAAGCATTGAAGTGGCAGTGGGAATCCACATGAAGAGCTTTATCTCTGCATAAAATATCACACAAATAGTGGGATACTCAAAACTTTCTAACAAGCCTCCTCTGCTGGTATCAAGAAGCAAGCCATACACACACAGTAAAAATAATTTACAGAGATGCTGCTGGCATTGTCTTAATACCTGTCTTTGTGTCTCACCCAGCATAGCTCTGCTGTTAATAAAAATGAAGAAACCTCAGTATTCCCATTTAAATAAAAGTGTCCCCCTCGCCTCAACTTGCAAGGCTAGTGGTTCACTCTTAGCAGTGTCTGTCCTGATCAGGAGTATACTCAGACCTAGTAAGAAAGGTCATATCATATATTTGAGAGTATACAGAAACAAAGAAAACAAAAAAATTTTCGCTCACCGCTTCCATTAAAAATAAACACAAATTTGGAGAGAATTAAAGTATATCATAACCTGGCAAAAACCCATCAAAACTAGAAGTGTCCCCCAGAGAAAAAATCTGAGCTCTGTGACCTAATTTGCGAAGTCTGTGGGTACTTTTTAAGTCAATCAGCTTTAGTTTAGTAAAGCCTGATGATTAAATATTCTGAGCCATGGTCTAAGGCAACACAATCACCACACAGATCAGAACTTGTTAGTCATGCCCAACACCCCTGCAACTCAAATGCCCAGGAAATAGTGCACTTGGAGCAAATCTGCCCATTTCAGTTGGAGCTGCTCACATCTGCAGGGTAACATCCCAGAAAAAATGAATCTTAGTGAGAACTGCTCTGCAGACAAGAGGCAGCATTTAGGTATGAATAGCCCATTCTACACGAGTCAAGTTTGCACTTACATTTTCCTCTTTATACACAAAGAGTTTATTCTTAAAGCATCAGAACACTCTTGGCTTGAGCCATCTTTGCTTCAAAAGCTGTACACTGAAGAAGAACAACTCCAAAGCAAACGTCTTCAGAAAATGCTTTGTGAGGGTTTGGGGATTTTTTTTTCCTTCCTACGGTTAGTGTCTAAGGGGAGATAACAACAGTGCAGGAAGGAAGAGACGGATGCATGAATGTGTACATACACAATCCACCTCCCAAGGCATGCATGCCTCTGGAAAAGAAAAAATATTCCAGAACATTTGAAGACTCTGCGTGGGAAATGCTGCAGAACGCACAGAGGTGTACTTTTCACCTCTGCAACCATGAGCACACACTATGAAAATATCAACAATGTGTAACTGACTGCATCACCAAAATTAATATTCTAGTTTGAACGTTGCTGTTTCATGCTGGTTTTTAGCCATCAAGTAAGTGATTTCCAGAGCTGTACGTTATAAAAATGTGAACAGATGGGTGAGAGCATTGGCATCTGCCTGGTACTGTAATAATGGCACTGCACTGCAGATGGGGAAGCCACATCCCTGAGAGCCTGCAGAGCTCTTGCTCCTTGGGACAAGAGAGAATTTAATTGTTCTATATTTTTTTAGGTTTGGGGGTTTGGAGTTTTTTAGGTAACAGAATAGAGCCCAACAGACTCTGAGGAGAAGACACACAGAGCTAACAAACTCTTCTTAGGCTAGGGCTGAGAGTGAGAACGGGAAAAGGAGTCAATGTACATCAAGCAAGCAGTGAGAACATGAAGGAAGCTTTAGTTACGTACCTTTTTTCTGCATTGCTGCTCTAAGGTCTTGCTTGCTTTGCTGTTGCTGGCCACTAGCCACTTTCTCTCCATCATCTTCATCATGACTAGACTGTCCAACAGTGAGAATCTGCACTTGACTTCCTATCTTCTGAACATCATCTTGAAAAGCAGCTGGGCCATCGATCCCTGTCAGACAGCAGCAAAAGCCTTAGTGGTCTTTCTGTCAAGAAGTTACTGAAAAGAGAATTGCTCACTCGCAGAAAAAGCAGCTTTTCTAGGAATCAGAGATTGGATGTTCACATTCAATAATATTTCTAGACATAAACAAGACTAAGCTAATCTCCAAGGCAAACATTTTACTTCCCACACGCTGTACTAGAGAATCTCCAGGAGAGGATCAGATTTCACTGTTGCCCTCCCCAGCCTGAAGCACACCCACGCCATGCACCAGAAGCAATGAAAACTAAGCAGAAGAGAGATACACTGGAGAGAACTGACAAAGAAAACAGATCAAATTTTCATAAGGGCACATAGGTGATCCAGAAACAGATGAACCTGAGTCCCAGGTTATGCCATATCCCCATATAAACACCACTGCTGTCATAAAATACTTTAAAGCTCCAAAAACCTGGAAAATTCACAAGTAGATCTGGCAGTTTATCCAACAGCATGTTAACAAGCCTAAATACACCTTCTGAGCTAGGGAACTGCCATGCAGTTAATACATCAGAGCAAAGCTATAAGGAAGATATTACATATTCCCTGGAACCTCCATCGTCTCGAGATGCTTAAATCCCAGCCAGGGACGGTCCTGAGCAACCTGCTGTGAGCAGGGATGTGGGACTAGACTGTGCCCAGAGGCACCTCCCAGCCTCAGCCATGCTGTGATCCTGTGGCTCCTGACCACAGCCAGAAAGAAACCATTTACCTCCTTATGGCTGTAAATCACCTCTGAAAAGAGAAAAAGAAAATAAAGGGTGGAGGGTGTTCTTAGCACAAGCCAACTTCATTTTGTATCTTCAGGACAGCGAGGTAAAACATCAGATGGCAAATGTACTTCAGCTCTTAGTTAAGACACAGAGCTGGAATGTGTTATTAAATTAGCTCTATAAAAATGCACTTTGGCATCAATAAAAATGGCAATATTTTCATGTATAGATAAAATAAACAGCATGAGCTGTATACTGCTGCTGTTGCAAAATTTTTGTTAACAAGCAAGCAACATTGTGGAGAGTTAGCAAGCACTACAAAGAGCTAATTCAGTAATGGAATATGGTGCTTCTCACACCAAATAGAGCTGAATAAACCCTGTGAGAAGGAGCTGCAGGGACTGGGATTTTTTTGGACTGTGATCTGTAGCAGAAGTCTCCAAGAATACCATTTCATCCTGCTTTGCCGGCAGCTGTCAACTTGCATTAAAAGACAGCTGGAGTATACATTTAGCATGCTTAACTGTACTTTGCAATATCTGCTGTCGCTGCCACTGCAATACGAAGCACAAGTGGAAAAAAGAATGGTCCACACCCCCAGGAACAGCACTGGCTGTGCAACCACCCAAGGAGATGCAGTCTGACACCGCAGAGGTGTTAAACTCACAGAGTTCAAGACCACAAGGAGTCATCGATTCACCGGCATTACACAGACCCCGGCAATTTCTGCACCAAGCCTGCAAGTTCTGATTTATTTGCAGCAAAGCTAACAACAACAACAACAACGACTAACAGCAAATAAATAATCTGTCCATCCAACCTTGAAGGACTAGATAAAGTCCATGGAAATGTCTCTGTGACCTTGCCAGGATGACAATCTCAGAAGCAGCTCTGCATGATACAGAACAAACAGTATCATTTCCCATGCTGTGCGGGTATAATATGGCAGCAAAGAGAACAGCATTTTTCTTAAAATTTATCCTAGGAGAAGCACCACTGCAAAGGTGCTCTAGAACAGACAGGTAGCTGCTCAGACCCTCTGTGGTATTTTTAACAGCTTCTACAATATTAACCATTATCATTAAAGTGGCTGCCTAAAGTTAGGTTCTAACCTTAATACTCTGAATTTCAAAAGTGTTAAGCATCGATAAGTTTAACAAATGCCTCATGAATATCATATCTAGCCCCTTATTAAGCATTAGATGATATAAACCTAATTTTGAGAACGCTTTTGAGAAGGAACAAAACACTTTAATTATTCCTCTTCAAAGCAGACATTGATCTGCAGCAAATGAAATGCCTTCAACAGCACTGGAGATTGCACTGAGGCTGCTTTTTTTGGATGCTGCAGAACATCTGCACTCACATCCCATGCTGTCAGGAACATCGTGTATTATTAGGAGTCAAGACAAAGGCTACACTGGCAGGTCGCAGTTTTAGAGAAGAAAAATCAATTTCAGTATTCTGAAGAGTGCATCACTGGTAGAGTGTGTTATTAAGCGTTATGAATGGTTCCACTGGCGAGCACATTTAAGGGAATGAAATATGTAGCAACACAGAGAGGATTAAAAAAAAAAAGAAAAGAAAAAGAACCTCTGCTGCATTAGAACACTGTAGGTGGTTCATGGCAAATACAGCATTAACTATTTAACACTTGTGTGTGTGCATAATCTTTGTAGCTATACATGCATGTGTAAAATGTGATTAAATGCAGGCATACATACACATTTTTCTATATCATGAGGTAGAAGTGCTTCTTTCAAGACATAGTTCAAAGAGCAGCTTTACCACCACCTAACATCTGAAAACACTTCCAAGCTTGTGTTAGCATGATATTCAAGGTGGATCTCTCCCTCTCTTTGCCTCACTGACTCCTTTCCACCCACTTCCTAGAAGGATGGTTCTCCGTGTAATAAAACAAGCCACTCATCTATAGTTTCTGTGCTTAAGGACAGGGTCAAAAGAAGTAAAAACATCGAGTGGGTTCTGCCAAAAAAGGAAGTTTTTATTGCTGTGGTCAGCGTTTTTTACAGTGCTTCCCAAAAATCAGGTAGGGAAAAGTCTGACAGAGATGGCCTTGAATACCTGCTAAGAAGAAAGGGGAATTTTTGAGAGGCAAATGTGAAGGAGGGCAGAGAGGAAAGAAGAAGATTGGAACAACCCTCAGAATATCAGTCCCTTCAGTAAAGGCCTGTGGTGCACTTTGACATCGACATGTGTCAGATGAAAAGCAGAGGTACCAGAAATGAAAACAAAGCAATACTGGGGAAAAACAAGCACCAGTAAATGAGCATTGCTGGCATTTACATCCTATAAACTACTGTTCATCAATCTCTGTATTCTCTTAGCACCTAAAATCTTCTAGACAATATTTATAAATAGGCAGCACCGATCTCTTAAAAGCTGGTAATCTAAACTACTGAATGGCAGACGAGATTACGTATCAGGAAAGAACATAACGTAGAAAACGGGTAATTCTGTCCCTGCTTTACAAATGAGGAGCCGCAGGATAGAGAAGGTCTTGTTCTCATTTTACAGAGCACTTAAGGCACAAGTTTGATGTATGAAGCTGGGCATACTGCTCATAGACTAAGAATATGATTAAGCCCTTTGCAGATCAGACCTGGAGAGCTGACCAAGGTCAGGCAGGAGGCCTCTGGAAGAGAACACCATTTTTGGAGCTCAGTTACTGGTCTGACAAAGGAGTCACACCCACGTGGATAACACCCAAGGCTGTGGGTGCAACTGCTATTCAAGACCACTGCAGAGCAGCTCTCCCTCCAGCTGAGGGACAGCAGCACAACCCTTCAAAGGATGGCCTGCTCTGAGGTCAAGGATAGGGAATCCCGGGGAGATCTGACACCAGAACAAACAGTTTCCATCCTGTAGAGAACCTGGCTTAAAGCAAACCCTGCTGTCAATATTTTCTATCATCCATTTCCCAGTATATTCCTGCTCTCACGGGGGCTGTGCATCCACTGATAGGAGTCCAACCAACTGCAAAGTCACACAGGGATTTGTTTAGAGGGAAAGGGAGCAATGAGAAATTTTTTTCAAAAGGACATCTAGAGGTGATTTAGTCCAAACCTCCATCAAAAGAAGGACTATTGCTGGCACCAGATCAGGACACTAAAAGCAAGTACTTGAGCACTAAGCGCTATATTCACTTTGATGAAATGTAGAAAACAGTAGCAGGAACTGTACACATTCATAAATCTTTATCCTTAGGGGGTCAAAATTACTTCTTCACAATTAAGTTTATGTGTCACCAAAGCCCTGCCTGAAAGGTTTGTCAGATTTAGAAATAACAGGACTTTTCTTGGTGGAAATTCACTTATTGTTCTTCCTACCCTTCCTTTTTAGTGCCCAGGGAAGCCGAGATAAATCTGCTTTACATGAACTTCCCTCCCCCCATCAGAAAGGAAGTGCTACAGTGAGAAATGATGCTTCTTACCCAACAACTGCTGCTGCCTTCTGAGCAGCCAGTGTTAATGTAGCTGCTTGTTACATACGAAAACGGGACAGGATGCACAAATCAAAACAGTCAGACAGGCGTGAAAGAGAGAGAAGAAACACGGAAGAAGCCAACCAAATCAAAACATGGAATAGCCACTCTGGCAGGAAAAGCTCTGCGTGTCAGAGCAGTCCGTCTGCTTCCTGACTCCCAGAAAGCCAGCAGGAAATACCCAGCGTACCACTTACATTTAAGGTACAGAATAAGAGAAAAATTTCTGCGAAGGCATTGTTTATTTTGATATTTTAAACTCATCCAGGTTCCTGATTTCACTGACAAAACAGAAATCTTCATTTATGTTGTCCCTGGCAGTTCAGAGCAAGTTTCCCTAGAATGTACTTACACAATCTAAGTGCAATAGTGCTGGGAAAAAAAACCAAAACCAACCAACCACCAATAACATTTCGCAGAATGATTCTTGAATTTTCATATCAGATTTCACTTTGTATTAACTCCTGGCTTCGCATGCTTTTCTGGGGTTTTTTAAAGGTTCCATTTTATCTTCCCGATTTGCCCCATCCATTGCACACAGCCAAAAAATGCACTTTATCTTGTATATTTATTAACTTCTTTGTAAACCTATCTTAGGGGAAAAAACCACACCAAACAGAAAGCACACACACACACACACAATGTACCTGCTAAATTTTCATGAATCTCCTTTTTAAAAGAATCCCCAAGGTATTTGATAGCTAAAGATGCTCTGGTTTTCTAACACTGTGTAGGGTGCATACTTTCCATAGGTTCCTGCTGCAATTATTTTCACTAATTTGCATGGTTTTTCTGCCAAACCTAGTGATGCTGTACACTGGCTTCACTGCTATCCTTAATCACCTCAATCTGCCACAAATCAAACCAGAATTCGATCCACTATCTCCACTGGAAAAACAATTTACATATGCATTTGTTACATTTTGAGGGGTGTTTTTTTTCCCCCCAATACTGAATATTATGCCAAGCAATAAATTGAGAGACCGAAGCTTTCAGAAATACCAGTTTAATGAGCTAAGCTACTACAAAATGTCATCGATTTACTGCAGTTCCAGGCTCTGTCCCACAAAAATTATGGTTCTTTTTAAAAATAGGCACAGTGCACACTGCATACTGCCATTAAGAAATACCAGTAATAATCACAGATTTAGAAAAAATTGCTGAATACCATGTTACCCATCACAGAATTACAAAGTGCACTGACAAGAGCAGTTAGCTACATTCCTTTTCCTATGTCAGTGCAACCTCATTAAACCTGATATTTCTCTCACGTTTGTCTTTAGCACATTGTTCTGATCACAGCTTCATCGCTCTTCAAGCCACTTAAAAAAGCATTACACATCTAAAACCAGAGTGCAGTCATTACACTACAGCTTCAACAGCTACTCATGTATAATTCAACAATTTTTTGCTCTGAATTAGCTTCTTATTCATAGGATCTGGTCTAAATGCTCTTTTTTCTTAAAACACAAAGAGCTTGGCTATGCTTAGAAAGATAAGGTTCACTCTAGCTAAATACTAACAAAAACCTTTAAAATGCTATTTTAGCAAGTTAAGTGCGCTCACCCCTCAGCATTCATCTTGCTCCTTTACAGGACATACCAAGGTTACACTTGGAGGAGAGACAAACCTGAAGCAACTGCAAAGCTAAAAGCAGAACCTAAAATTTCCCAAGATTTGCTCTAACAAATAATGACCTCCCTCCAACAAAATATCTTGTGCCAAAACATGGCATAAAACCACTTCCCCTTCTTCCATTTTCATAGCTAGATCTGAAGTTATTAGCAAATCCGTTCAATTTCGTTATAAAAAACCTTCTCTAAAGACTCACATTTATTTTAAAAAGTAACTGAAAATTAATACAAGTTCCACTACAGGGTTCTGTTACCACTTGCATTTTCTTCACTCTTAAGTACAAAATCAGCTATTTATGTAGGGGATTTATCAGTAAAATCCCTCTGGAGTTTTAAAGACGTATTTGGTTTTACTTTTACATCCAATAAAATAATATTTCGCAGCTTTGATAAGGATGGAAGACTGGAAATCCAGTCATAATCCTCCCAAGTTTACAAGACTGTCAAAGGTAAACCAGATATTATTCCAAGGGTGAAACTACACATGAATGAACAGTTAAATACCAGTTTACAGAAAAAGTAGATGAGCTCGATGGAGTGCTGTGTGTATGCTCTAAAGGTACATTAACTGACTTTTATTTGCTACTAATCATCAACATGAACTTCAGGACAGGAGATACTCAGCATTTTCTTTAGTATAATCGATGAATAACACCTCCACTCTCTGAAAACTTGGAACTGATGGGCAAATGCTGAAGGCCAGGGAAGAGCTCCCATAGCACAGCATGATGAGCAATAGGAATTGCAGCAGAGGCTGAGGTTTCTGGAGCTAACAATATTAGCTCCCAACACACGGAGCAGTATCAGCATGCCAAAGGTCTCAGTCTGCACAAAGTGACTTTACTTTTACTGACACCACATAGGCCAACGTTTGCCTGCTTGGGGGATTTTTCAGAAGCTGAGTAAAATTATAACTAGTATGTGAGAAAAATTCTAGGTGTTACCTGCTGTGGGATAATAAAGAAACTGTGCAGCACAATATCTTCAGTTCTGAACGCAGAGCAGACACAGGCATGTCGAAAGAGGCATTATATTAGACAAAACAGAGCCTCAAGGCTATGCTGTAGCCATGATTTAAGTATTAGCTCACATAATGCTTCCTTACAGGTCTTCTTTTAAACTAGCAAAAGAATTTTTACTCTTCAGCAAGATGTACTTCAAAATAAAATTGGCATTTGTATTACTATGCAGGAATGTCAAAACTTTTTACATTAAACTGGGAAACGTTCGCTTTCTGTTCATTTATCTTCCCAACAATTTTTAATTCAGTTAATTTTACCTTTGACACTCACCATCTTTTCTTAAATATATGAATAGCATTTAGCTCAGGGCCAGGCTCTAAAGCCTGTATAACCTAGAGCTTCCCCCGCAGCCAGAAGAATAACAGAGAGAGAGATGCTGTAGATTCAGATCTCAAGAATTAAGCTACAAGGATTTTGCTTAGGTAGGCTCAAGTCCTGCAAAATCCCTATAGATAAGCCCCAATACTTTGACCTCAATAATTAACCTTATTAGTCATTGCTATCTTTAAAGAGACTTGTCAAGGATATACACTCCTTTCTCACTGAAGCAACAGTGGAGAAACTGTTGGACATGCACAAGACAGGAATACAGTACAGTCCAGGCAGGACAGTGTTACAGTGGCCTTATTCAAGAACTGCAAATTATTAGAAAGTTATTTCATTTCATTAGCCATTCAGCACTAAATAAAAAGTAACTGTGTGTGGTACAGCAGCATCTCTTTTTCTCTGAGTGTACATATATATATGTACAAAATTTGAATACCAGTAAAGTAGCTCATTACTTCTTCCACCTTGTCCATGTAGCTCAAACTGTAAATCTATCAGTGGCCTAGAAATGTCACTCCCACCTACCCTTCTGTCATTACCAACAGTGTATTTTTTTTGTCTACCTAATGGTACACAAAGTCATTGCAGAAAACTTTTCATACGAACACCTCCCATTTGTCAGCCACATGGGACAAAGTCACACTGAAGTAACAGCTTTAAAAACCTCTTTGAGGATGTTATCTCAGTTTTGTTGAATTGATTTTCAAAATGTCCCCTTAACCTCTAATTTGTATAAATTAAACCTCAGTCAGAGTCTGGACAGAAGCAGCTGCAATTTAAGGCTGCTTCTCCAAACTAGATTACTTTCAGATATCTAAAAAAACACACTCTTGTAAGATGGTTCTCCTTCTTTTAACACTGCAGGAAAACACCAGCATCTTTCCTTCAGAACTTTCTTCCTCCTCTGCAATTTGAACAAACACTCTCCTTTAGAAAGGTCTCCATTTACAAATTTTTTGACTCCAAGGCTGTACATGCCCAGACCAGACCAAGTCACATACATTTTCCAACCTCAGAAATATTTCAGGAAATTACTTCTAGACAATCTTCAGATTTTCAAAGAAATTATATAAAAAATGAAAGAGAGAGAGAATTGTCAGCAAAATAATGAATTTAACATCTGACATGCAGCTGCATGCAGCTAACCTTTGTGTTTCCCTTTTTTCTCCTTTCTGGTGCTGCTACTCTGACAGCTCGCAGCTGCTGCCTTGGCTTTTTTAGTTGGTTTCGGAGCTTGGGCGTCCACTACCACCTTTACATCTTCCTGTTCAGCCTCCTGCACTGCTTCAGAGATTCAGGGTACCCCATCAAAAAAGAAAAAAAACAGAGAGAGAAGAGAGAAACAGAGAGAGAGAGACGAGAGAATGAGTTGAGAACTTTTGTGAAGGCATAAAGGAGAAAGCAAACATAGCAGAGTTTGGTATTTCAGACAATTCATGCAGTGAGGAGAGTCAAGTAAACCAGAATTTGCAAAGCTACAGCAAAAATCTGAAAGTGTTAGGTTAGCTGAGATATACTTCCTCACTTTTTTCCTCCCCACAACAATATGTCAGCTCCTAATTTTCAATCCAAAAGTGACATCAGACAATTATTGTGTTACTGAGGTATTTTAGGAAGTATTTTTCCTCATAGTAAAGCTCTTCCAGAATGATCATCAACAGTGGCAGCATGAAGGCAGAAAAATTTCATTTTGACTTTGTAGAATCCATGCTTAAAGCTACATCCTAACTCTCTAAACAAGGAATCATCTGAAGGTTACTTTCAAAACACATCTTGCACAATTGTGTAACACAGCATGATGAGTAGATTTGCCATGCATTTTATGGTGAAACTATACCCAAGGTGAATTTAAAAACTCTTCCTACTTTATAGCATACACAAATTAATTATTCCTTGGAAGGACTCTCTAAAAAATATGCATGGCATAATCCGTGAGTGTCAGCATAATTCACGCAGTGCTCCTCGTTTCCAAAGTAAAAAGACGCTTTATCATTTTCCTAAAAGCATGACACGCTTTGAAGTCAATATTTGAGCCTGTGAAAGCAACACACACTGTAACTCTTTCCTCTGGCTAGACCAAACCTTGAAGTTACATAAATATCACAACTGCCTTAGTGAAATGCACAAAGAAACTGTCAAATTTCATACCCTGAACTGTAGGTAGGCACTAAGAGATTTTGGGGTTGGCTGCTGGTCACTGGTAAGTGCTGAGCCCCAGTGGCTTCATGTGGTGACAACGGTTTCTCTCCCTGGCACGTGGGCCTCCCACCCTTTCTTTTTCCCAAAACTAAAGTACTTTCTTTAAAAGGATAAAAAAAGTCCACTAAGGGCCATTACTGGAATGAAGTGGTTGCCCTAAAATTACTTTAAAAATATCCAGACAAACTTCTTAAACGCCCAAAGGACTAAATGATTCTCAACGACGTGGGCTGACACTATTCTCTACTATGAAGGGGAAAATTCTCCCTAAGCTTCTGGTCTGTGAAGCAACTCTCCTCTTCAGCAAATCCTTCAAGCGCATGAATAGAAATAGAAACGCCAAGGAGATTCTCAGAGGAGAAAGATGAAACAGATTTAGTCATGTCTGTGTAGACTGCAGCTCCCAAACCCGCTGCTACCCTCCCCAGCACAGCAATCTGTTATGAGTAGCATTGCATTCACAACACAGCGGGCACCTGAGGCACTCAGTAAGCACACGCTCCTTTTCTCATTGTGCAGAGGAAGAGCTCCAGTTCTATGGAGAAAATACATTAAATTATTAGAGCAGCGTCTAGAAGTCCAAAGAAACAGCTTGTCACCGCCCAATTTTTCATGCCTTTGTCAAACACTAATCACAGGACTGCTGAGTGGAAAGGAGCCTTGGAAATGAGTAGGACAAAATCAAAGGAGGGAGTGCACAGGATGCCAGGGGAAACGGCACATAAAAGACAGTACACTGGGTCCTACCTCCATGGGCATGGCAGCCTCACACCAAGCAGGGAACCAGAGTCCCCTCCCCACAGTCTTTAAATAAGTGTGATTTGCCAACCCAGCACCTATGCTATATTTGTACCTCAGTCTCTCTTTAAAAACTAGGCTGTGCTCTTTTAATTGTTTTGAAGATGATAATCCACGTTATAATTAAATTCAGCAGTTTACAAATTACCTATATTAAATGGCCAGACAGTTCTCTAAATCATTTTAAATCTGGCCACATTTGTTCACTCAGAAGAAGCACCATTTACTTGGTCCAAAGCAATGATTAATCAGCAAAGGATGAAACTTTCTGACATTATTAATTGCAAAGTTAAAGACTTATCTTCTCTATCTTGCCAGCCACCCTTTGATCGTATAAGTAAAGCCCTGAAGTTTTTTGAGTTATTTTTGCCTCAAAACTTTAAGCAAGAGGTATCTGATTATAAGTTCAGGGAGGGGGCTCCAAAGAACAGAGAAGGCAATGTTTCCATTACTTTACTCTATGAGGCAGAGATCAGGATTTCAGCCCAGTAGCCATTTTGAGCATATACCTTCCCTGCTGTCTGTGGTTAAATGGCCCTTTCAGACACAAACGATGGAGGCTGCAAAATAAGATTTAAACCACAAATGTGATGATACTGTGCCTGGGTTCATGAAAGGAATTGGCACAGAATGTCCTATTTCTAAAGGATACATTTCTGAGCATTACCATTACATTTAAAGTACTACCTCTATAATAAATCCAAATTTAATCCCAACATGCCATCTCCACCACAAAACCACCTCACTCTCAGCTTTTAGCTATCTGGTAAATAGCAGATCTTGGCTAAGGCTCATCCACTCACTCATGATTTCTCTGGTGCTGTCTCTGCAGATACCAAAGAAAGTTTGCTTTCTGTACCAATTCAGTTCAGGGCAGCTAGTTATATCCTTGCACTGCTCTGCCCTTTCCATAAGCACTAACCTCTCCAAACACCGAGCACTAACTCTCCACTGCAGTGTGCTGGGAAGGGGAGGTTATGCAGCACAGCAGCTCCTGCCAACAGGCCAGCCAGGATTTGGATCCCTGCAGCCTGCAAACCTACAGGGACAGGTCTGTGTGCCTCCCCTGCTCCGTGGGTCCAGCAGGCTTGGATGTGCAGCAAAGTAAAAAATCCTGTTTTCTGTTTCCAGTGCTTTCTCTGGCCCTGGAGAGTTGGAAGAAGGACCATTTCTAAGCCCTCTGTACTCGCTCTGCAGCTGGTCATTAGCATGTGCAGCTTTGAACTTCTCGAACCAGCACTCCTTCCAGGCTGCCTTTGTGGAGATGAAGCAAGTCAGAGAGGCAGTGTTTATCCCCAGCCACGTTGCCAGGGGATCAAATGTCTTCCCCTCTGCCCTTTACTGCATCTTTGGATCATTATCTAACAGGCTGACAAGAATTTCCCTTCTCAGCAGGATGGAAACCTTGAGGTTAACTCCAGCCTGCATTCTCCACGGGCTCTAGATAGCCCCATAAAACAATTCACAACTCCCTGCAAGAAAGCCTGAATAAGTAAAATTCCATAAACTGGCTCCCTAAATAATATTCACTGGTACAACAAAATGATTATGTCCTTTGCTGGACATCAAAAAGTTAAAAACAATGATAGGCAGCACCAGAGGATAAATAAATTAAGAACCTTAAATGTAGCTATATGAGGATGAAGTTTCAAAGACTGTCACTCAAAAATGCATTAATTTCACTAAAGATAGACATTTAGGCAGCTTTAAAAATCCCTATTGACGTTATCTTAAACAGTAGGAGACTACATTTGAAAATCTACCCCAATACTTTATATGCCCCACCCCAGATTATTAAAATCTTCACTTAAAAAACCCAGAGATTGTCCTTTTCAATAAGAATTATTTGTTTATACTAGAATTTGCATTCAGACAAGAAAAAAATGGAGGAGCAAGTGCTGTAGTGAGTCAGCATTCCCAACAGAAAAATCCACTGGACTCTCAGACCTGGTATTTCATTCTAGATTGAACTTATAAATTGTAAAAAATAGTTTTGAGATAAATGCCAAGGTTACAAATAAAACAATGACATGACTTTAATTTCAGTATTATTCATCCATGTTCATGAAATCAAGTACTGACTACTAACCTCAGTAGAGTATTAAAAAAAGTATTTTTCGGGAGACAGAAAGGAGCACAGATTGCAGTATTAATTCAGGAACTGAGATAAAAGAGAAGAGGAACAAAGAACAAACAGTCTGTTAACACAATACAGGTGAGCATAGAAGGGCTTTGTCAAGGCAGAGAAGGGCAGTGGCCCAGCTTTCCCTTGCACCACCAATGGCCTAACTCAGAAAAGGGAAAAAAGAAGCCTCTCCCACGAACCAGCTCCTTGATGGACACCATGCCAGCTTACAGGGATAAAGCTACAATGCACAATCAAATAAAACAATGCAGCTTGTAAGTATGTGAGTAAACTGTGAGGCAGACAACTCAAGTTCTTTTTCAATTCTGTAAATTACCCACGTATATTTATGTGAGTGAGTGAAAATGAAAAACATCTTTCCATCTGGCCTTCACGATGAGAAGTTCACACAGGAAATTAGTTTCAAAGTAGCATGAATGAAAATGCAGATTTTTTTTTTTGCCATTTGTATGACCATATTTCTTGATAGGAGTGCTTGCACATTCTTATGATCTTAGAGGAAGAAAAAAAATTCTATGAATCATAACCTACCAATATCTATCACATAAAAATGCCATGTGGTAAAAAAAGGCTGGTTTTGATCAGTACATTATGTGAAGAACGAAGTAAATGAAGAATCACAAAAAGAAAAAAAAAAGCCTAAAATTGTGCAGTCTGTCTGGAAAACACTTTAAGTACAAAGAGGCTGAACCAGACAATGAGGTATGTGAGGCAAGTACAAGGCAAATACTCTATAAGGCAAATATTCATTCTATTTACCAACATCTTCTCAACCATAAAAGTGAATCCCAGAATGAGTACCATGTAAGGATAAACTAAAGTTCAGTCAGGGTATATCTTAACAACTCAATGTGAATTGGTTGTCCTTTTCTTACTTTTGCCTGAGATACTCTCGTGCTCACAGTAAGAATGGCTTGTTGCTTTTGTTTGTAAAGTTCTAGCCTTAGTCAGTCTTGCTGCTTATTTGGGCTGTTGTTCATTTTTAGTTTATCTAATCAACTTGGATTCTGAACTGGTCTAGTATTTCTACAATCATTTAAAAGACTGGCGTTTATCAGAAATATTCTGAAGATGGGCAAACCCACGGTATTTTACAATGCAATGAAATATTTTTATTAGTTTTACATAGACCACACAAACAGTTAAATACAAGGACCTGAATTAGGGCAAGGACTTTGGTGTGTTAGTTACTGTTTAATCACATGCAAAGATTTGATTTCTGCTTCAAAATGCTTATAATCAAAGGCATTACTCCTCCAGCTACTAACTTAACAGTCAGATTCCAGATTCCCAAACCCTTACATTGCCTATATATTCCCTAAGGCTCCTTGCAGTTTATGCCTCTAATACTGACATGTTGACCAGGCAGATGTTGCAGACCTGAAAATACTCAGAACTGAAATGGAATGGGTTTTTTAGAGCTCCAAAAAAAGGAACAACTGTACTGGTGCTGCTTAAGGCCATTATTAGAAGCTCATTGGTCTAAGAGTTCCTCAGAGAGAACAAGGGAAGGAATTAAATAAAAGATTCTTCTTAACCCCCATGTATCTGCTGCCTGATCCTCAGAAGGAGGAAAGCAAAGCAAGCATGTGAAGTGGAGGGTTGGTAGCAATGAATTAGACTTTGGGAAAGCACACAAGTAATAAGGAAAGCTAAAATGATCTACGAAAAACCTATGCCAGGAAGATTAAAGACAGTAAGAAATTACATAATTACTTTGTAATATTGGGGCCTTGGGGGCACGACAAGGCTTTAATTGCCCTGACGAGCCTCCCTGGGGGCTTCCATCCACACCCTGCCCAGGGGCTCGCTTTCAGCTGAGCCCAGCTGTGCTGTAGGTGCTGCTTCCCAGCACTGCAGCATCTCCTTTCCATCCTCACTGGCACCCCGGAGGGCCCTGCCCCCTGTTCATCCCTTGCTATGCCAGAGACTGCAGGGAATCCTGTTGGGAGCAGGCAGCTCTGCCCACCGTGTTCACAGCCTTTGGGATGGGGCTCTGCCTGCCAGGGTTTTTCCTGTGCTGGGGGCACCCTCACCTCCTGGCTCCTCAGAGATTACCTAGGACAGAAAGCAGCTAAAGGTGTAGTAGTAACTGAAAGTAAATACACTTTAAGTGGGACATTAAAGGAAAGAGAAGGAAGTTTCTCAAGCCATTTCCTCTAAACTTTCCTCTCACACCGTTCAGTATTAAGAACCACAAAAAGACCTGTGAAACACTTGCTACCCACTGCTCTCTGCTCCTTGCTGCTGGGTTCGTTTGTTTACTTCGGAAATGCTCTAGTGCAGTAAGGACTGCTGACAAACCAAAAAGATGCTTTACAGATTAAGGTGAAGAGACTGCGGCTGAAATAAAGATTTCAGAATATATGCTTATTGGAAGTTAAGTATTTTGCCCACATGATGTTTGGAGTGCTGCCTGATCTCTCAGCATTAATAGCCCTTTGCAAAGAACATTCCTTGCTATCTTCAAAAAATAAACTAATACCTTCTCATTTCAAGGTCAGTGGAAAACGGATGGCAAGACGCTCTTTTGATGAACAGGCAAATATACGATTTTTTAAATGAATAGTTAACTAATGTCATCTTTTAAAGCTGACAGCTTCGGACACTCATCAGAAAACTCTCATCATTTATGGTTAATAGCAGAATGACACGTCAAATTTAACAATCCAAAGCTATGAATTGTCATCAGAAGTCTGTTTAACACACCACACAACCATTACATCTAGATGTGCTGCCAAATGTCAAAGGAGAAAAGTAAAAAAGTAATTTTGCCTTTTTACACATGGTTAATCTAAATCGTTAAATTGGAAGTTGCAGTGAAAATTACTCTGAGAGTATCTAATTGAAAACATTTTTAATTTCAAGTCTTATAAAAAAAAGACACAGCTGCAACAAAGTATGGCAATATTAATGAAAGCATATCTGGCACTCATTCAAATCTCTGCCTTCCTCAGTACTGTGAAAAGAAAAATCGCTCCCCAATGGAAATTCACCATTTTCACAGATGTAAAATCTCTGTAAAAATGGGCTTTCAGCATTTGCATTAAATGTAATTAAATAATGTAATTAAATTGTTGCAGTAATTAGTGTATCTCTGCGTGCTATTTGGCTCCAGGAATGCTCAGTATTTGCAATCCAGATTGAAAAGAACTGTATTTGTAGCAGAATTTTGCAATGTCAAATCAGGCTAAAATGTTTATTCAGATTTTCAACAAACTTCACAATATAAGTTGAGTAGAAATACATGGAAACAAGCAAGCAGATGTAACTGGCAAGAATGGCAAGTAAAATTTTAAAGGAACTTTAAACAACAACAACTTTATAAGGTAGCAACATGTCCTTATAAAGGACAATGAATTGAAAATAAACCAGAACACACGAAGAGAAAACAATGTAAGTGATCTCTCCTACAGAGGGATTAAATTTCTTCCAGTGAATGAATGCCTTAGTTGTCTTTTATATAGAATTTAAATTTAATAGCAATACAAAACGTTGTTATTGGTTCTTATTTGGCTATTTATAACGATGAAATAGCACTTGAGCTGTGCTTGGTACTGCAAGAGAGAGAGGCTTTACTGTAACAGCACCAACTAAAGCCATGGAACAACATCATGGAAGTCAGTGGAAGGACACTTACTCCTGGAAGTGGCAGGAAGATAAATTTAGGGGCTAACTCTACCTACCTGATGTACAGATGCTGATGATTGTGTTACCACTGGCTGGGACTCCAGCTCAAACTAACCCCTTATGGACCAGAGTGCCAAGGAGCTTTTATTTCAAGTTGGTCTTTTTAGCTTAATTCATCTCAGTTCCCGCAGATAACTTTGGTTGTTATTAGTTAATTAGGCCTTATAACAACAACAAAAGGGTTTTAAAAATATACACTATGTGCAAGTCATTTACAAGCTACAGCATCCAAAGACTTTTACCTGAAGGTGAAATATGGGCATAAATGAGAAGAAATGTTCTGTGTGGAGACTTGTGCATGGTGGATTCTGCAGAGCCACTTCCTCACTGGAAGGGCATCCATCACCTTCAAAGTCTCATGGCACCCAGAGGAATTGCTAGCAACACTTGGCAGGGAACATAAATACCATTTTGTCTTACCACAGTGTCACTTCTCTGACTTGAAGTCATCTAAGAAAGAAATTACAGTGTTTCTGGCAGTACACAATTAGCTTAACTAGTGAAATAAAGCTGTTCTACTGTATCTACACACAAGGAGCTCACCAGGCTGACGCTCTATTCCAGAACAAAAATGACTGACTTTCTACTCTGAGCTCTGATAATTATTCTGAAATTAAATGAGTTTTTATTGCAGAGTAGAGTTGCTCAAGAGGGACCCATTGCAGCAGGGATAATGGCATCAGAATAAGCAATGGCAGTATATGAGGGAGAATTTCCCAGCACAGATAATGGCATCAGAATAAGCAATGGCAGTGTATGAAGGAGAATTTCCCAGCACAGATAATGGCATTAGAATAAGCAATGGCAGTGTATGAAGGAGAATTTCCCAGCACAGAACGCCCAGCATCTGAGAATTGCTGAGATGTTATCTCTGACCTACTTTGCTCAAAGTACCATAGAGATATCCACACACAGGCATCCAATTATTTGTTGAAATCAACAAGTACTTTTGTGCAACACAGAATTAGTACAAGCTAAAAAAGAGAGTAGAGCAGGATGATAGGTGGAAAGAAGTGTTCTTTCTGTAGCATTTGCTAGCACAGGAATTGATTTCACAAACATGCTCATCCAAGCAGTGTACTTCATTCAGCAGAGCGTCAACTCCCATCAAAGAGTCATTCTTAACTTGGAATCAGCATGCCCATAACAGCAACAAATGAACGGAAAAGAGCAGAATAGTTCTTTAGAAACAGCCCAGCTGTCTCATGCATCCGACACTGCCACACACAAATGTTTTCATTGAAGGGAAAAAAAATGCCAGCCCTGAAGCTCAATGCCATAGTTAAAAATGGTCATCAAACCCCCAAACCTGCCGTGCAAACTGGGGAACTGAAGACATTAAGCACATTCCCAGAGAAGGCCACACCAAAAAAAGACACTTCCGGAGTTCTTATAATATTTTCATAAGCAACGTGCCTAACAAAGGATTTTACAAGGCAATAAAACACTCTGCTAGGTAATTAAATTCTTCTAAGCTGGCTCTTGCAAGCTGCATGGTTTATTACGAGGAGAGCTATCCCAAGGGATTAACAAATGTCATGTTGAATATGAGAAACATTATATTTTTTTGCTTCTCTGAAACCTTGTGAAACATTAAAAGGGTTCGAGAGACAAATTTAGAACAAACTGATCTAGGGAGGATAAATCTTAAGTATCCCAGTAAATGGTATGGTATAATATGACAGGAAGGGTGACTTTTACCTTAAGAGCACAGTTAATCTCACTTACAGTGAGAAAGTCCACTCTGGTGCAAACTGGTGCAAAATTTAGCTCAGTTATTGTGCATATATGAAATTTTTTGCCATTTATGGGATGATCATGTCTTTTTCTCTGATTTGTGAAAATTAAAACCTTGATCAACTGACAATACAGGGGGTTTAGTAAACAGCAGCATCTCTGTACTGTAAGATACTGTTTCTTAGAATAGCTCTGTACCTTTGATAAACTCCTGAGTGAAAGAGGAAAAAATTTCTATTTTGTCTGATTTAAAAATAAACTAAATGTTTCTGCTGAAGCAAATTTTTTGGTTTAAAGAGGAAAGAAATTCAGTTTAATCTTAAAAAATTACATCCCAGACCCTGAGAAACAGACAGTAAAGAGAAAGAAATATTACTAATGTTGATATTTATTAGAAAAAACATAATTAAAATAATAATAAGTTGAAAAAAATAATTCTCCATCTGAAACCACATATGGTACCCTATTTGCTTGCAGAAACAAGATTAAAAAGGCCCATTATTACCAAAACCTCAACATTTAAACAACGCAATTCCCAGACTGTAATAGCAAATTCTGTAGCTGTAATCAATCAAGAATTTCCACCAATTGCTAACCAGGAGGAAAGACTCTGAAACCTGCCCTTCTCAGAGCAGGATTTGTTAGTCTACTAAATATCTACCTTGTCCTTGTGGAAAGATATGAAAATGAAACACCAAGTGAAAACAAAACTACAGGGCACACAAAAACTTAAGCACATGCAGTAAAACGAATAGAAATTTGAACTGAATCCTGGGTTAAGTTTTTGTTTGTACAAGAGTAGGATACTGGTTGGTCTTTTTTTTTTTTAAGAGGTAGATTCACAAAGGCATCTTAAGATCTAATGTCTAAACCCAAAACCTAAGTACCCTGCCACCTAACAGCATTCCCAACCAGAAAACTGCCAACTGCATCCCCAGTATCAGTAGATTTCAGCTCCTGTCACACAAACTCATCAATAATCAGGGAAGGAAGCCTTTTGCTGTTGAAGCTTATGAATCCCTTATGAATTAAATTCAACTTAATGATCTGCAAAACAAGAAAATTGGAAAATTACTGCTCTCTATAGATCTTGGAGGTGTTATCAACCTGGAATGATATCTACAAGAGTCAAATTTTGGACAAGGATTACCCAAGCTGCCCCTTAGGAAATCCGGAGGAAAAGTATGCACATACCATCTTTAGAGGGCCAAAAAGCAAGGGCCACATGAGGACAGAACTATATAATGCATGGTTTCCTTAGGATTTATTTCTGTTTATTAAGGCCTTTAAAAAGAAATGGCATTACCATTTTTTCCGCTGTGGGTGTGACACCTGAAGTGTCTCTGTCCCTGCTGGATCCTGTAATCTTTAATAAGAAAGTGGAGACATCATACAAGTTTGAGATGATCTTCTCCACCTGTTTTAATGGACTTTGCAGAAACACAGTATCTTTGAAATTATTATATTCAGTCCTAGCTGAATTTAGTTAATAGGTTTCAAATTTATCATTACCACTGTCAGGCGTAAGCAAAATTACATGCAGAGAAATATATGGAGTAGAACCCATCAGTTTTACCTGATAGGAACTAAGGCTGAAGACACTCAAATAATCATGGCAGAAGGGACAAGCTGTCTTTTTCCCAGTTCAGCACTGAAACGGCAGCTAGCTACCTTGCTCCCTCCTGTTAGGCTCCAATTGCAAGTTCTGATGGTTTTAACCCCAAACACAGCTGAAGGATATCAATAATTTACTAAAATATGCAAAAAGAGCCTTTGTTCTAATGAGCATAAAACGAGCAGGGAGAGTCCCACACTAGGACTGTCAGCAAATACACCTGCAAGAGGTGACATTCTGTACCATGATAGATGGTGCTGCTGTTGCTGTTGAGATAGGATTCAACCAGCGGGGCCTGTTCCTCCGAATGTTTTGTCCGGCGCGTCCTTGCCCGACTGTCCACGTTGGACTGAACCATCAGCGGCTCCTGGCGCTTCTTTTTCTGCTTCTGTTCTAGCAGTGCTCTCTGGAGAAAACACAAAGAAAAGCATCTGTTGCTGGCCTCCAAACAGCAGCAACCTACGATGGAAAACAATGGTCAGCTTTACACCTTCCCCAGCAGTTGGCAAGGGGAATGTTGGGATGTCGGGTTATAGGAAATCTTTCCAAAAAACCACAACCAACCCGCTGCTGAAACACCTTCTGCTGAAAACAGCAAATAATTAAAATACATCGTTCTGAGCAGCCTACCAGCTGTCAGAGCTTGCTTGGAAATAACCCTTGGGAAAACAACAGTGTGAGAATACTGGCTGTGAAGCAATGGGAGGGTAAACAAGGGCATGAGGCAGAGATGCCAATTTCAGTTTCTGTAAATTAAAAGCAGGTAATTGCAAACTAGAATCGAGTGATAATACTGGACATGAGCCTAATTTAACAGCTATAATAGATGAACTTTAATTAAACACTTAAATTTCTCAGCTAGACCTGCCGAAAACCAAAACCTTTGGCATCCAGAGGCACCATAGGGACCTTCTTTGAGCACTCTTCTACAACCTCAGAGAACTGAACTGGTAATTTTACTTATTCTTTACCTTACCATTTCCTTGCTTCTGTACAGTGATATTTAAGCTTCTAGAAAGCAGATGCAATAAAACTGAAGAATAAAAATGGAGAGTGAACTCTTTCAGCTCCGTAAGTTAACACCTCAACATGACTCCAGCATAATCAGAATTAAGTACAGGATTATGGCATAAATAGAAAGTACTTGAATTTGAAAATGAGATGCTGGTAGACATGCAAGCTGATGAAGCAGTGGGAATAGAAAAGGATAAAATTAAACTCACGAGGTTTAACTATAAAAATGACAACGTTTTTTGAGAAGGGGACACAGAAATCAAAGCAAAAGCAGAAACATCAACTCCCATTAAAACTTGATGACACAATTCCCTCAGATTTCATGCAAGAGGTTCTGACATCCCTGTACAAGCCATGCAGGAATAGAGTCAGAAAACAGGCAACACAGCACACAGTGCCACTAGGTTAGAGCCACAAGGGTTAAATCCACTGAATAGAAACTTTGTGGTTCACCTCTGTTGGCTGGGGTAACAGTGGGGTAACAAATACATTGTGCATCAGCTTAAAACAAGTCCAAGGCAGTGGGAATCCCTCAAACCACAGTCAGAAGACAAATTTTAATGGAAGTTAGACTTCTGAGTTAACTTCAGCCTCCACAGATCTCTCTTTTGCATTCCCCAATCAGAGGATGCAATTTTCTATCAATTATCAGTGTTTACATTACTCCAGGATTCAGACTTCAGGGAGCAAGAAGGTCCTCCTCCAAAATCTTACCTGTCTGTCAAGCTTCTGCTGACGCAGGCTGCTCCCCTCATCATCCAGAACACTGCAAAGACAAAGAGTACGTAATTGGAACAAATTTATCACTCAAAACAACACCTAACAGCACCCAGTGGAGGAAGGTCTCACAGGAGTTACCCATACAAAACTCCCACTATGTTCCATGGAAATTTGCCTGCCCTAAACTGAAAAACTTGGCTCCAGAGGATTTAAATGCAGTCCACGAAAAATTGAAAAACTCTGGCTCACACAAACTTCAACAAAAAATATATATTCAGGCAGCTCACAGAGAAATGCAAAATCCACTGTCAACAGTTTAGTTTCTTTTCCACTCTCTTCTAATGAAAAACATCAATGTATACAGCACCGAAATTGAAAATTTGCATATAAAGCCTAGAAAAAGGGAGGAGTGTAAGTGAACTGCTTAGCAACTCAGCAGTATTTAAAATTATGTTAGGAAAATCAACCACCTAATCTTTTGCACACTGAAAACCATAATTTATTCCTGAATAGCTGAAAAGTCACACTCATTGCCACACACTTCAATGCTTAGAGGCTGGCACAATAAACAGCATTGCTCAGTGCCATATTTCTCTCTGCTAATTGTTGCTAGTTGGGAGATTAGCTCCTGTGCATTCAATCATTTTCATTAATTAGATATTGAAGACTGGCATTGAAATCAGAAAGCTATTTTTGTAAAGTATTTTATCAAACTACTGACTAGGCTTTATTTTTCTGGAGAACAAAGGTCTCTATTGTAAGAACACCACGGTTAAACACTGAACATAGATAATTGAACCTTTAAAAGAGTAATATGTCATCTACAAGGAAAATAGTGCTATAGAATGAAAACAATAGCCTCTTACAAGGAAAAATCATTTTCTCTTACAATACACTTTTATAAAATGTCAGCCCCTTCCCTTATAATCACTCTTAACAATCAAAAAGGAAAAAAAAAGATCCAGGACAAACAGACCTGGATTCTGACCTACATACAAATCAACAGTATTGCAATGGAAATTGCATTAAAAAACCGTGAATCCCATGTATTAATACACAGCCTGTAGGAGACAGTAACATTATAGTAGAGTTAGACAGGACAGCTAATAAAGGCATGCAGAGTGCCACCTTTCCAATGCCAGCATTATCAAAGACCTATAATTAAGCATTACTGGTAGCATCAGCATTTTACAATTTTTCTTTGGTTATATGCTACAAAAGGCTGACGTTCCACAAATTGAAACTGTGCTGCTCAAGCACCTCAGGTATGAAATTACCATCTCTTGTAGAAGTCATATATTACCCATAGTCCACAATAAAGACTAAAGGAAAAAAAAACCTCCTACTCATAAAAATGTCCTACTTTACACCAAGCATTCTTCGTTTTATGAATTACAGAAGTTATAAAAGGAAGACACACATTCCTCCATGGTATACAATATCAGGTTTGTAGAAGAGTGTTTCACTACAACTGCACCAGTCTTAGCTGCACTGCTAGAACGTAAAACTACCCTAATGGAGATTTTTCGGCCAAACAATGGAGTAAAAGATGCCTAAGTGTAAAGTTTCAGGCTCAATGGCCTGAACAAATCCTCCTCATTTCAGACAATGCTTGGAAAAAAGCCCAAACCATGTAATGATGCTAATACAGAGCCCAAGAACTGCAGAGGCAGCAATGCATATACCATCCTGGCATCCATATCCTGGCATGACACACTGCAGGGAGCAAGGGGGCAGGAAAATGCCCTGTGTCCTGCGTGGGAAGCCACAACAAGGCAAATTCAGGTTCAGGTACAGCTCCTTCATGTCTCTTAACACCCAGGCTGAGCATGGTAAACATGGCAGTTTAAATAACACCAAGCAGCAAACCCCAGTCAGAGAACGGTGTGATTTGCATTGATTCAGCATTCCATGAATGCAAAGTAACTATCAGATAATCAGAGGACTGCCAAAAAAAAAAAAATAAAACTCCATCCAAACCTATGGATACTGTAATGCTAAAACACCTCTCCACAATGCCCTTCTTACTGCAAGACTTTTTTTTGTAAAGCTTCTGAATATATGCAATCAAAGCTGAGACCGAGAGCAGCATGCTTTGAAAACCAGACGAAAACCTCATCTGGAACTTCCAGCTCCTTCATTATCCCACTTCATATTTTATAAAGTTCTGGGGTAGTTTTCCACAACCCTTTTTAGGTATGCATTAATGATAAGCCTTGCATTTACCATTCAACAAACAAAACTGAACTCCAGCTTTCTTCACTGCCACCAAGATTCAGCAGAATATGGATACTTCAACAATCCTCTCTCCCTCCAGGTGGCTGGACTGGAATGAGAATGCCTTGCTCCCACCACTCTTCTGAATCCTTCACAGGGTAATGTTAAAAGGGCCTCATGACCACCAACTCTGTCTATTTTAACAGTTACTCAGTTCCAGTATCACTGAAAAGCGGCAGTTCTGTCCTCTCTTGATGTCTAACAACACTTATGAAACTCCAAATACAAAAAGGGTTCAATTTAGCCTATATATTCTCCTGCTATAACAACAGAGCACTCCAGTTTGAGACTGCACTTTGTCAGTGTTTTCTGCAGAACTAGTGGACCTCGGAGTTGCTGACCAGCGGCCAACACTTCACATTCCCCAATTTCCAAAACAAAGTCTCCTGAAACTGGGTGAGTTCCAAGATATGCCATTAAGGGATGTCAGGGTTTAAATATATGCGTGCATAACTAAGTAAGCAAATAAATAAATAAATAATATAAGCTCTGTTTCCATAGCAATTCCATCAGGCCCTCAGTCTTGCTGCCTTGAAAAACATCTGCAGAGGGCTCTGAGATAAAATGTGTAAGTGCCATTGACCCTTTTTCTCACACTTCAGTGAGTCCTTGCAGAAAGATTTAGCAGATCATCTCACCACGGCATCTGGCAGTCCGTGCATTCTGCCAGATGCTCCACGGCCCAGGAGCTGAAATCCAGTTCTGGATTTTGGAAGTTCTTTTCTTTCTTTGGAAAACACAAGAGTGTGTGAGCAGAAGCACAGCCTTTGCCCTTTCAGGTCTTTCAAAAGAGCAGAAATCAATTGCTCATCCCTCTGGAAGGGTTGTGCACATGGTGAGGACCCAGCCTGTCCTGCTCAGTTTTGGAGGAGCCATGGTTTTGTTGCACCCAGGTCCAAATAACTGGGATGGTCAGAAACTAAAGGCCCAGTACAGCAGAAAAACTCTGACTGAAAGATGGCAGGAAATAATCTCAGAGAGAGAGAGGATGTTAGAACAATTCTGCCTACATGTTTGATGTGATGCTAGAAAATCCCAGGAGCAGCATGAAACTCAGTCAGCTTTAATAAAGAAATATAACTTTATAATTCATGAAAATTGAATTATTGAAGAGCATGCATACATATTAGCAATCTGCTCAGCACGCTGCAGTATCCTGAAGATCCAGCAAGATTCACTTTTACTCCTATTTGATCAAGGATTATGCACCTGCCTGGCATCTTGGCTCTGGCTCTGACCCACTTCAAATAAAAAGCAATTTTACACTATATATAATATTGTAAACAGCCCTTCAGCTCTGCAGTAATGGTCTTGCCCAAATTCAGCTGACAAATCAGACCTTGTATGTATTTCCTTGCAGATAATTATGCAGGGAAAAACCATCCTTCTACACAGAACTCGACCAATCCACCCATTAGAATTTACTAGTCACAGGGTTTAAGAAGTCAAGCCTATGGCTACCTGTTGTAAAGATTCATATCAGTTGCCTGGACCAAGGCCCACAAAGACATAAGTATCATCTTTAGATAGCATTATTTTCAAATTTCAAATACAGCATTTGAGTCAATCATCTCAACACCTGGTTTTTAAAGGGAAAAATATGAAAATGACAATCACATTTTAGTCAAAGTATTACTTTTCATACCACCCTTTTAAGACACAAAATCTATTTTGCAGAAACAGTTCCAACATTAAATTCAATTTATAGTAAGTCAGGCTTACTATAGTGCTGCATGTCATAACAAAGATGAAAACATATGCAAGAATTTTTAGTATTCTAAGCTTTTCATAATCTCTATTCCTTAAAAAACATTTCGAGAGAAACCCAAGACCAATCAAGTTTTAAGGATGAAACTTCATGGTCACGGGAAGCTCCACAATTTACTTCTGAGATGAAGGCAGAAGATTCTGTAAGTCAACATCTTGCTACATTTTACTGTAATTCCACATGGGCTGATTTCATTTTAAGTAAAATCTGAGAAGACTTAATTCAAATAACACTTTTCACAGCAAGTACTTCGTCTTTGCTCTTTGAACATGCAAACTGCTTGTATTTCAAGAAGCCATGACAAGAAAAAAGAATTAAGAAGAAATATTTCTAATTAGAATGTCCAAGATGCATGTAGCCATTGATTGTATTTAAGGGGTTTTTTAAAAGAAAAAGTCAGACACAGTAAAGCAGCTCTATAGTTTCTGCCTGGCAAACAAAGCAATGCTTTTGTTCCTTCCTGACACTGCTTCATAAAGGAACATTTTCCATGAAAATAACTTTTTTACCAGGACAAAGGTCCAAAATCTCACCTAGCACACCCCTGCAGCCCAGCACTAATGGCACCAAAAAGTACAGCTGGTCAAACAAGCAGACTCATGCTACCACTAAACTTAACCACGCTGTTTAAGAAGTGTCACCCTTGTGTTTTCTCTTTTTGCTGCTTTATGATAATCCATTACTAAACAGCAGCACCCAAAAGCTCTATGTGAAATCAGGGACCTTTGCACAAGCAAAATGAATATACATAGGCAGGGAAAATTCCTGAGACAAACAGTTCACGCTACAAAAAGATGAAGAATTGGATAAGAAATTGTTCCTCCCGTTCAGAACACACTGAACCAGAAGCAATGGAAAATTAGAGGTGGTATTTTCATCTTGAGTTTCTTCTGCCATATTGTGAACTGCAATTCAAAGACAATGGATGATCAAACCAGAGAGAAAGAAAAAAAATACACCATACCAGACTAATCTTCAAGATCACTCAGATCTTTTCCATACACTCCTGCTGCAAAGAAAGCTGCTCTGTTGCTGTGTCAAGACAAACAGGTTATGGGATCCTTAGGAGCACAACAGACTCAAAAGAACAAGAATGGGTGCAATGTGCCATTTGAGCATTACAGTCTCCAAAAACACAGGAAATAAAATTCCTGTAAAGAGATAGCACTTGGCTGACTGGATACCATCTGTCATATTCACCCAATTACACTTCTCTGTAATCTCTACAAAGTCTCTGTAGCTCCATAAAGCCCAACTGCTCTGGATAATGTTACTGTTAAGTCCTTAGGAAGGAGCTTTCCCGCAGCACTGATGAAATGCTACTGTAAAAGCCCATTAACAGGGTTAGGGACCTACAGGCTGAAGTCATGCTCCAGGGGGAATGGCAGACATTTAGGTTCTCCAAACAAGTGAAATTCAACCAATTCCTAAGCAATCAAGTCAACAAAAATGCCAACACCTGCAAATCCCCACACCTGCAAGTCCCCACACAAAACAAGGCCTGCTCCCCCATGAACACCATATGGTGAGCACGTAAGAAGCTGCTTGGGAGAACATTATTGTATCAGGCACACAGGCTAATCAAAGACTTATAAATGAGATAAATCACTCTGAAAGACTGCATGGGCTCCCCTCATGCTAGGAATCATCAAGGCTTTCTGACCCTAAAGCAGCTGCTCAGTCACCTGATTTAGAGCAAAAACCTGCAGCTACTGTCTTTACAGTAAAATGCATGACTGCTTTCCTGGGCCACCTAAGCGAGCAGAAGTCTGCATATTGTGGAGCAGCCCAAGGACATTCAATCTTATTTTGCCCTTCTATTACCAGCAGCAGTGACAGCAGCTCTTGGATTTCTCCCATGCCATGTTCACAGGGCAGAGACAGCAACAGCCTACCCTGACAGGGCACCTCTCGGTGAGCACTGAACTGACCAGGTAAGTACAGACACCAGCAACTCCTGCAGAAATGGAGAGTGCATTTCTTTAGGGGAAGCTTCAGAGGAACAGAGTGTTTCGCTGGGAAACTCACATCATAAATAAAAGCATGCCTGTCCAGGAGTACAGCATCACCTCTTCTGCCTTTGCAGAAGACCTTTAAAAAGACTAAAAATAATAAAGCAAAAGGATAGGGAAAAAAGGCAGAAACATGAAACAGATATTTGTATGAGAAGCATCAGCACCAAACCAGCCAAAAAACAGAAGATGCAGAGGATCATACACCGTGCTGATGATCCAAGTGGCACTAAAAGTAATGCCTGCAGGGCAGATGGCTGACAGCAGAGACTGCATTTGTAGTTGCACAAATAATTACAGAACCAACTGCTTTATTTTCTTCTCAAATCCTGGATGGCAAACTAGTTTAAAAATCAGCAAATTAATGAGACCTTCCTGAAAGGTTGTTGGTACTATCTGCTCCAGTAAGGTTTATCTAAATGTCCTTTGTACATTAAGATCTATGATACTCATTATCTCTGGCAACAGTTCTGCAGATTAACTGAGAGCAAATGTAACAACAGGAACACATTCATATTTTTTTTTCTTAATTCCATGTAGATAATTGTTAAGATTAACTCCAGCCAAATCCTCAGCATGGCCACACAATTGTCAGAGGTCGGGCTGGGAAAGCTAAAGCCCTGATAGAATTAAATCTGGCCAGAGATGTCAAGGGCAGCAACACAAGCTTCTCTAGGTACACTGCTGAGTAAAGGAAGACTAGGGAAAATGTAGACCCTCTCCAGAAGGAAATGGAAGACCCAGTTACCTGGGACATGGAGAGGGCTGAGGTACTCAATGACTATTTTGACTCAGACTTCACTAGCAAATGCTCCAGCCACACAGCCTGGGTGCAGAACAAAGGCAGAGACCGGACAGAAATCCAAATGAAGTACTGCTCACCATAGGAGAACTGTTTATGTCTGAACCTGTTTTTCAGTTTTCCTCAATAATCTTTATTTCCCCTTATGCAAATAATTAGATTTAGTGTACCTGACATTTAAACCAGCATGAAACCACTACAAGGTTCAAGACCATCTAAGGCACCTGGAGATGCAGAAGTCCATGGGATCCGATAAGATGCATCTCTGGGTCCTGATGGAGCTGGCAGAGAGAGTGGCTAAGCCACTATCCATCATGCTTGAGAAGAAGTGGCAGTCCAGGGAAGTTCCTATTGAACTCAGGCACGTGGAAAATGAGGACATGATTGGTGACAGCAAACATGGTTATCATGCCTGAATTATCTGGTGGCCTGCTGTGACAGGGCTACAGCGTTGGTGGATGAGGGAAGAGACACAGATATCATCTACCTGAACTTTCGCAAAGAATTTGACACAGTCCTGCACAACATCCTTGTCTCTACACTGCAGTGGCATGGATTTAACAGATGGAGCACTCAGTGGATAAGGAACTGGCTGGATGGTCACACTCAAAGAGTCTTGGTCAATGGTTCGATATCCGAGTGCAGACCAGTGGGGAGTGACATTCCCAGGGGGTGGGACTGGGACTGGTGCTGCTGTTGCTGACATGGACAGTGGGATCGAGGGCACCCTCAGCAAGTTTATCAACAACACCAAGCTGTGTGGTGTGGTGACACACTGGAGGGAAGGGATGCCATCCCGAGGGACCCTGACAGGCTGGAGAGGTGGGGCTCTGTGAGCCTCATGAAGTTCAACAAGGCCAAGTACAAGGTCCTGCAGCTGGGTCCTGCAGCAATCCCAAGCACAAACACAGACTGGGAGGAGAAGGGGCTGAGAGCAGCCCTGAGGAAAAGGACTTGGGGGTGACGGTTGATGGGAAGTTCAGCATGATCCAGCCACGTGAGCTCTAATCCCGAAAAGCCAAATGTGTCCTAGGCTGCATCAAAAGCAGCATAAACAGCAGGGCAAGGGAAGGGATTCTCCCACTCTGCTCAGCACTCCTGACACCCCACCTGGAGTACTGTGTCCAGGTCTGGGGCCCACAACATAAGAACCATGTGGACCTGTTGGAGCAAGTTCAGATGAAGGCCAAGAAGATGATCAGAGAGATGAAGCACCCTCCTACAAGGAAATGCTGAGAGAATTGGAGTTGTTCAGACTGGAGAAGAGAAGGTTCAGGGGAAACCTGGTTGTCGTGCTCCAGTGCCTGAAGTGAGCCTACAAGAACAATGGAGAGGGACTTTTTACAAGGGCAGGTAGTAGCAGGACGAGGCAGAATGGCTTCAAACTGAGAGAAAGTCGGTTTAGATTGGATAGTAGGAAAAACATTTGTATTGTGGGGTGCTGAGGCACTGGCAGAGGTTGCCCAGAGAAGTTGTGGAGGCCCCATCCCTGGAAGCGTTCACGGCCAGGCTACCTGGAGCAACCTGGTCTAGTGGAAAGTGCCCCTACCCATAGCAGGGGAGTTGGAACTAGGTCCCTTCCAACCCAAACTATTTTATGATTCTGTACCAGCATTTTGATCTGTTTTAATTAGAACAGTTCATCAAAATAGATCTCCAATTGCTACAACTTTAGGGGTATTTGAAACTAACAGCAGTTGTAGAAATCAGATCTTCTAAATGTTCCACTTAGACTAAGTTTTTAAAAAACCCAACAGTCAGGTAAAATATATTGTCAGATGCGTGTATTACAGGATATATATAAAAACACTGACCATTCTTGAGCAAATAACCCAAGAGACTGTCAGTGCTGAAGGGAACAACAGGAGCCCTGAAAATACTTCAGATACACTTTGAAGTAATGAGATCCAGCTTTGAGTTAAATCAGAACAAAACTGTAGTCATAAAGAAAAAGAAACTACAGTTTAGGATCTGAAATGCCTAGGCTGACAGCTTTCAGTGAGGATGATAAGAAGCCAGGAAAAGATCTAGTGAGATGAAAAGCAAAACTATTCCCTACAGCACGTTACATGTTTTTAAAAAACTGAACTACAGGGCTGCCACTACTGCCCTGGAAAGATCAGTTGAACTAATATTTGTACAGATTCATTCTCTGCAATTACACAGAACTGAACAAGATAGCATATGCCAGTAAATTGCAGGTAATGAAAATATCACCTACAGGAAGAGCGGATGGCTGGGCTGTTTCTTGCCCTCCCTCAACACACACAAACTCTGAACACAATGTCAGAGAAGGAATCTATGTCCCAAAAGAGGGAGGTGAATTTAATAAACATGAATGATGGTGCAGTAAAACACAATAGCCTTTGGGTGATCTATGCTAAAATTGTATTTAAAGTAGTTTGACGAGAAGTGCCCGAATAGGAGCAAATTGGGAAGGGAAAAAAAACCACTGTGACCTGGAGATACACTACCTGCAATGCAGATGGATCCAGATGACAAATGACACGACTTTCAGGAAGTGCCTTTATCAAAAACACATCGCTGCCAGCCGCTGGAAAGATCCAGCCCTAGCAGCCAGGGTTCTCTCTCAGTACCAAAACCCAGCCAATCTCAGCTGTTAAAACAGTAAAATATATGCACAAACAAAACCAACCCATCAATGTACAAAGCATGCAACCACAACTAACAGTAAATTAAATGAGCAGAAACTAGGGAAAAGTATTGTCTGGCTAAGGAGACTGCACTTACACACACATACACTGCAGAACAAGAGTTCTCTGCCTGGACCACAATGATTCTCCCACTCCACTACTGCTGACCAGGTAAAAGATGTCACCTGGAACAGACCTCTGCCTTGTAGATGTGGAAAACACTGTGAGCCCCTGGGATGAAGAGAAAACCTGCACAAGATGACTGCTGGCTCCTTTCCCTCCCTGTCCTATGAAATGTGGTTTCGTCCACTTGGCAGCTACTGGGCCTATTTTACATCCAACAGTACAACATTCCAAGACACCTGTAAAATGAGAATAACAAGTCTTAACTCCTTTTGGAAACACCTTTGTGAAGCAAGAATGAAGCCTCACAGGTACAGCAATTAACCTAGAAACAATGCTGGTCTTTAAAATAATAGCATAATCGTGAAGTGTTTCACAAACAAAACACTGATGCCAACGATAGGGTCACTGCTGCAGGTGTTCAGTGAGGCTTCTCCCTGCAGTGGGCGTGCAAACACAGGCATGAATATGCAGATCAAACATGCTGCTGCTGGAATGGATTATATCTGAGGTAATTCACTAATGCAGCAAAGTATTAACAGATCCCACTGCCTTTGTATGTGCTTAGGACACGACTGGAAAAGGATGGAATTGTATTTACTGGATTTTTAAAGGAATAGTAAAATTAAGCTACCAATTTGTTTAAAATGTGAAGGCGAAAGAGACTACCTAGTTTATCTTTCCTGCTCCAACAATCAAAACTGAAGAAAAATACAGTAAGAACTGTAACTCTGATAGATGTTAGTGAATTGAAACAGCCAAGCTCCTTTTTCTTTTTACAGGTGGTTTTACAGTTTCTATGGAATACAGTTTCTAAGGGAAGATATGTCATTTTATGATAAATACTAACCGTGAAACAAAATATTTTGTCACTTTCCCCCCCACACATACTATCTTTATAATCCAACCTAGTACTCTTTTGCTGGAACTGAGGGAAGAAGATTTTTCATTTTGGTTTGAGTTCTTACTCTGTATTATCTTCTACACCAGTAGCAAATACTGACAATCCTGGACAGCATTTTCAGAGGAAAATGAGTTTGTCAGATCCTAGTGCCTAAGTACATGCCATGGATTTCAAGACTGGCAAGATATTCCTGGCTACCAAAAGTAGCAAACACCATTTTTCCTGTATTTTGTACCCTGTAATGAAAGCTAAGTAATAATTTCTAACAGCACTCTATTCAGATGAGGTATTCCATACAGCCTGATCTTCATACCTGGGCCCTGAATCTCCAAAACAATGAATTCAATCTCATGAAAATGTTCCCACTAACTTCACATTGCATAAAAAGATGAGCATGTATAAATCCCTCCAGGATGGGGTTTTTAATTATAAACTCCTGAAGACAGAGGTTTGTTTTCACAGTGTGCAAACACAGTGCCTGCACAGAAAGAGACTCTTTCTCAGATTTTAATAAATCTTAGAAAACCATAGTAGTAATAAGGTTGGGATGGTGATTTTCCCCCACCCTTTGCTTTTTTTTAAAGACAGAGGTATTCAATCCTGGTGATGTCTTCAGCATTCAAAGATAATTTCAAAACAAGTTACATATTTAATCTTTTCCAATTTATCAGTTCCCTGTGTAAAGATGATCCTGTGAGCAAACAACCTGAAGAGCACTGTTCTCCATTTCAGAACTAAGCTAATCTCTTTCCTTTGCTTCTGTGTGCAACCAAGTGTGGATAAATGGAATCTACTCTCAAGACCTAAGAAGCAGCAGGAAAACTTTACAACACAGTCAGGGAGTTTTGTGCAGCTGTGAACCCACCTTGTTTGTGTACAGTGAGGGCCTATTTTCCAGCTCTGTTTTCCAATGTGTTCTTTAAAGGCCGCTTCCAACATTATTGGAACACATATCAGCTTTTCTTCCCCTTTGTTACATTAAATGTTTTTCTCCACATCTGTGCATAACTCCCAGCCAAGGGAGTTTACTTTCTCTAGTAAAAATAATTGTAGAGAGAAAATAAACAGGAGGGGAAAAACACACCATGGGATAATTCTATAGAGAATCATATGTCATGGGTTGTATTAGGAAAAGGAACAAATAGTACTTTTTGGCACATTTTGGAAAAAAACCTATGTTGTCCCATTAAACCCCTATTTATATATTCTGGCTATACTTTATTTAACCCCAAATATGCTGGCATGCTTTTTCTGTTTCAAATTGAAGAAAATATAGTCATTTTTATAGCAAAATGTACTCACTACAACTACTGGGAAGTGTCACATCAAGTAACAGTCTCAGTATTCTCATGCAGGACACCTCTTTTTGTAGTATACTAAGTTATGTACACTGCATAAAATTCAATCATCTTTGTTTTTCATAAACTTTAACCATGCTCACCAATTTGAATTTATACACCCAGTTTAGCGTATCAGCTTTAAGTATTGCAAATAAATTAGTCAAATTTAAAACAGGTCAGGTATTTGTTATTGCAATATTTTTAGTTCAACGTTCATTATGAATTATCAGAATCCCAATTATACTTCTTCTATACTCTGTGACCATTTTTGTTACATCTGACAATCGTCTTCATCTGGTTCTCCTTAACTGCCTCCAATGAAATTATCATTTAATCTAATAATTACTCTGGACTATTCCCTCAACACTTCATAGTACATTGTGTGGTGCTACAAAAAGCTAAGTGAAATGCCTTGTTACAGTGATGTATAAATGGAAAAATATTTTAAAAGCATTTAATTATTAAGAAGTGTGATAATTTAAGTAATACATTATCTGCTCTATCCAGCTTGATGTCTCAACAGAAACCAGACAAGACATTATTTCCTCATATTTAAGTATATATGCATAGATACATGTATATATGTATATTAAAAAAAAACTGGGAGAGAAAATCTGGAAAACTACTACCTTTTTCACCACAGTCTGGAAAATTATCATCATTAACTGGTATGACTCAAATGCTGGATTCTTACAGTGTTGGGCAGTTAATTGATATAGCAATTCCTTTCAGGACACACAATTTTGCTCTATGAGATGTAGAAAACATACAAAAATGAGTGCTGCCAGCAAGAAATGAGAATTTTGAGCAAGGCTGTGGCAGAGGAGTCAAGACAGCCTGCAGACTCACAGCTTCAGAGAACGTGGAATCCGTGTCCCCAAAAAGCTCTGGATTTCCAGCTGAAAATCTCCTCTGCAGAATGCAGCTTAAAGCTGACACAGTTACCAAATTACTGAAAAATTAAGAGCTAATGATCATGAGCCAACTAATTCATATTTCAAACTGCATCTACCTTCTTCAAATTATTGTTCTGGGCTTCAAAACGCTGTCACATGAACAGTCTGCATGGTACTGTTTGAGAGCAAAGTCAGTCCTCCAGGCAAGACATTTCAGACTGTGGAACATCATTTTCACTGCATTTGACTCAAGACTGGAAATAGGGTCTGATATATGCACACCACCTAATTTTTAGGGTTGTCATCCTGAACTAACGTAACTTATTAAAGCTGGACATCAATATTGCCATCTTGACCTGCTCAAATGGCTGAGTATTTGCACAATAAAAGCTCATAGCACGGGGAATTGTAAACACCAGAATAAAAGGCTGATAAAAAAATCATTCATTTGTATCTTTGCTTTCTAAACTGCTTGTCAAATATTCACCAGTGCCATCAAACAGTAACCAAGGAGGAATTAAAAAAAAAAAAAAACAGAAAAACCAAAAAAGACACTAAGATGCTTTTCATTATTGTTTTGAAAACTCCTAAGATTTGCACAAATACATTACATGCAAAAAGAGTAACCTTGTCTTTGAAATAACACATGTATAAGACAATTAGATTTTAAAAGCTGTGTCAACTCTAAAAGTGTTTGTTTTTCTTAAACTGGCAAGCAGCTGTCACTCGTGACTGTAACAAAATATCCAAAGGAATCAGATGAAAAAAGATACCAGCATTTATCCAAGCTACTATTTTTTAAACTGTTTTTATTTGAGTTAAGCATTCATTTTGTCCTTCACCATGTGCCAATGGCTAAGCAAATGGGGTACCATGTTTTATAAACTGATGGACAGCTCTCACGCAAAGCCACAAGTATCCTTTGCTGCTCATGTACACTGCTACAGATTTTCAGTATAATATGACCTCTCAAAATAGATAAAGGACACAATGCCAGCATAATATCCAAGGAATTAAGCAGTGTAATTCTCATTAAGGTTGTGCCACTAATCCCTGCACATTCTCTACCGAAAATTTATGCTCAAATTATATATTTCTGGATACTGGTAGAAATTACAGTACTCTGGAATCAGATTATAATTACATAGGATTGCAAATTGTACATTTGTCAGTTCCTAGAAACAAAATAGATAGCCAAATCTGCAATTCCAATGGCTGCTTCCATGCTAGATACAGATACTGCAGTTCACTTACCAATTGAGAACAAAAACCTGCTATCCTTGTCTTTTTCCACTTTTTTCTCTTAAGAGTCAGGCATGTTATCAACCCACACAAAAACAGGGATAAGAAATAACATTGGAAAAACCTACTGACGCTACACACTGCATAGAACAGACAAAGTCTCCTCTTTAAAACATAATTCAGATGTTTGACCATAACTGGGTATCACTGGGTTTAGGCACTTTTGGGGGATTTTTTGTGTTATTCTTGCCTTTGTTTTTCAAAGGAAGATGAATGATAGTATCACTTTGAATTTCAGCTTGTGGATTCAAGGTGTGGAACTTACATGAATCTCCAATATGCAATTATATTGTGACAAGTACTGCTTCCTATGTGGTTATAACTTAGTAAAAATCTTCAAGATAGAAAGAACAACCAGAATGTAGAATTTAGCAAATGTCACTCTTCATGTATTCAGAAAAAGTACAAATTGTTTCCCACACCAAATGTTTTGATCATAAAATAAAAAACAAATCTGTTTAAAACCACTTCAGTTTCTGATTTCTAAACCAGCACAGCTTTAGAGAGCTACCACTGATGCAGCCATGCCCTTGTAGCAGATTTGTCTAAGCGTGACAGAAACAGGTCCTGAGGTAATTCAAGATACTACAGGTCTTGGATTTTGTGCTTTCCATTTTTCAACAAAGAAGACAAGCCTAATCTAATTTGCTTCCGTGTCATTTAAAAATGTAACTAAACAGATCACAGCTGAAGTAGATCAGATTAACTGCTAAAGAAAGGTTGTGTTGACAAACTGCACAGAAAAGTTTACTAACACCTTTTGTGGATACAAAAGGCACAGCAAAAATATACAAACCTACCTGCCAGGAGGCTGTCTTGTGTTTAACTCGCAAAGCGAAGGCTGGGAGAATTAGATGTAAAGCATTTTTATTGAACAAAGAGCTGTTCAGGTGCTGTGACATCCGTAGCAGACCATTACAGGAAAGGGCTTTCACCCCCCTTTTCATATCTCTTTAATACGTGGCTGAGGTTGCCATTTTAATTATTCCACTTCACCTGGCAGAATGCCTGTCAGCAACAATTACAGCAAAAGGAATCTCCACTGGGGACGGATGTGCCATGCACAGCCTTGTCTCTGGACACACCTGCAAGCCTGTTACTTCCCTCCTATGAAATATTTTCAGTTAAAAAGGGTAAAATGTGAGCAGAAATATGTGATTGTCAGCTTGGTTGCTGATTTCCTAGAAGAGGAAGCAGATCATACCATACAAGTAAAATTAAATTCAAAATATTTGGGTCTTTGTCAGAGAAGGATTAAAGTTATGTACCCCCCACGAAACATGTATGTTAATGGCACATTTTGTAGAAGGCAGGGGACCTCTGGAAGTTTCAGGAAGAATTCTCATTTCTGCAGGGTTTTTGTAACAAAATTTGACCAGAGTACTCAAACTTCAAATTCCTTCACTGACAATTCAGTATCATGAGGGGCCTCTGCCTGGTTTTGTAAGGAAGAAAGATTCACGCATCCATAATGCCTAGAATAATTTCTTCAGTTGATTAATTTCAACTAAAATCAAAGAGGGTTAATCTTTCTAAATCCAACAGGTTTCATGGTGAAGGTGGTGGATAGAGGCAAAGACCTTAAACAGTCTCTAAGAGGAAGTTTTGGGGCTCAGCTCAATAGTATTAGTAGAGCAATGAAAACCCACATTATGAAGGACAGCTATAGGAATTCTGGTATCTAAAAAGCAGTGATCCCAGACTTCATATGGATCCAGGACCGTTTCTTACAGATATATGCAAAAGATTCCTTCCAACATCAACACATTGTGAAGAAAATCTACTGGATTCATTTTTTTTATGCATAGTTCTCACTATCCCACTTTGGATTTGACAAAGAGCAATGTAAGTGAAATAAAAAAGATAATCTTATTTGGGGGAAAGAAGGGTGGAAGATAAAACAAATATAATTCCTTCCCCAATCTTGCTATTGAGTTTTCATCCTGGAAAAGCCACACTTCTGTATGTGCAGGGTCCCTATCAAGAACACAGGGATAATACACTTCTGTCTTTGCAACCTCTCCCGGAGCTCCACACTAAGCAGGACATGAGACAGTAAGACACAAGCCTGGCAGTGCACTGCAGCACAGTGCCAAGGTACATCCAGCACACCAAGGGACCTGTCCCACTGAGCTCTTGAGCCACAGCCACACTGTAAACCACCAGGAGCATGCCAGGCAAAGGACACACTGTATGTGTGTAATCAGCGAGCACACGTCCTCTCAGATAGAGGAAGCTCTATCACACAAAGCTGGAGACCTCTTCTAACCACATCAGACGTAATTAAACCACTTCAGGCACTGTGGGAAGCTATTTCCAAATGCATTTAAGTAAGGCAGAAAGAATGATTTTAGCTATTGGACCATTAAAAAGGAGTGAAACTAAGATTCCCCTTTGGGTCTAATCAAGACTCATACACCAGCAGATGCTTTCTTCTCCTCTCTGATAAATACCTATGACTGTGTATCTTCTGGTTTCTTTATGAAACACTAATTGCCCACTGCACAGAAGGTCTAATTGATGTAGCATGTGATCAATGTTATTTGCACATTTTTCATAGCTCTAATACTTCAGTGCACAACCTGTGAGTTTGTGTTTATTGCAGGATACAAGGTGAGCCATTTCAGCCTGAAGGAGCATCCACTGAATGTCACTCAGCTTCACTCTGTCACACTCAGAGGGCTCCATTTTCTTGCTCATTCAGGACCTGCCAAAACGGGAACAGGGCGAGGAGTTCAGCAGAATTATGGAAAGCAAGCTGGCTGCCACAAAAAAGGTAGAAATTTATGAGACAGCAACAGCTTCCTGTACGTGACCCTCCAAAAGCATTTTATCATTGTGGGATGGTGCTGCACCCTACCAGTGCACACACTCTTATCTTCACTAGTGTCACACTGGGGAGCACACAGGGTGTCTGTCTGGACTGCCAACCCACAGCAGTGACCCCAGCAGTGACCAGAGACTGCTCACCCAGCCTTCTGAAGCTCTGTGTGCTAGCAAACCAGGCTGCTCTCCAGGGAACACATCTGCTCCTCCCTGCTCCCACCTGCTGACAGAAGGACCTCTGCCTGAGTCTGGAATCTACTTTAGAAAGACTGCTGCTGACAGTTCTTGGATGGCAGCAGAGACCTGGAATCCTGCTCAAATATTTATCTGCTTTACGATTATTAAAAGATTTAATTTAAGAAGAGCTGGAAGATCATAAGGAAATACTGCCACTGACTGACAAATTTAGCACAAGCCATGCTATGTCCAGGCACTCTCCCAGCAGCACATCCACAGCTCTCCCAAAACCATCATCAGCCAGGTACAGAGGACACACACAAAAAAGGAAAGAACCATAGAAACAAGGCAAATAAGCTTCCTTGAGTATTGAGTATCACTAGGATACAGAGGCAGGCATTTACCTTACATTCCATTTCCCAAAGTAAATAACTCAGGGAATTATTAATAATGACTCAATCGTTGTTAGTTATAGACCTATTCTAATGGCATGAAAACAAAAAATAGGAACAGTCTCATAGCCATGCCATGAAACATTAGCAACAAGACAGAGGTCATCAAGTGCAAAGTGAAAAGCCAAGCCATACAGAACAGCACCTTTCTGTTCACTATTTACTGCAATATGCACTCGTGTTTGGCATTGTTAATCCAAGACCACAGCAAATGCAATATTGCAGAGCTGGCTGTAAACTACAACCCTTTGGGCTGAATTTTCACCCCAACACACAGAGACTTACTTTGAGGATGCTTCACAATGTCAGCTAGGTGTATTTACAGTCCATCACGCAATGCAGTGAAAACCTCTGTGCCTCTAATGCACTTTACATCTTTCTTCAGAATAAGCTTTTTCAGATGGAAATGAGTTGTTCTTGCCAAAGAACGCATAAAAACTGCAACGTGTTACACGCTGTTTGTCATTTTGACTAGGCAGCACAATAGTCCTTCTCCTCCCTTCTCATTCCACCACATTAAATATTTTCAACAGAATCTGAGCACTCCTGAAAAACCAGACATAGACAGGTTCCCTGTATAGTACTGCATTCCATCCTTTGAAAGGCCAATACCAGCCTAAAGATAAAATAAAGCTATTCTGCTTGTTTTCAAACCTTCTGTTCCAAAACCTTTATATTTTAACAGAATACAACAAGCAATAAACTGAATAGTCATTCCCAGTGAGCTCCCAGTTGCCTTACTATCTCTTCCAACCTCGGTTATAGCTTATGCTATTTAAAACCATATCAATGAAATGATGGGTTTTGGAAGCAACAATTTATTGTAAGTAAAATTAATCTCCTAAGCTCTAAAATATTTTCTTGCAAGTCTAGAATTCACTGGATACTTTTACCTGAAGTCTTTGTAACAGAATGCCAATTTATCAAATCCAAAGTTTGTAAACTCAATGACCTGCACAGTTTCAGAAGAAAATTTTGGGGGGACAGGCCCAGCACACACCAACAAATAACCTGAAAATCCAGGCACTCATCTGAGGTATTAAAAACACCTTTCTAAAGAATGAAACACACAGGGCAGAGACTTGAACACCTGAACTTGCTTATCCCACTTTCCAGCTTATGCAAAGGTATTTTCGCATTTTTTCCAACAGAATTATCTGGAATCACTCTGACATGGGGTGCACAGGATTGGAGAACTTTTTTCCTTCCAAACTACTCAGCACAACCTACATCTTGCAAATCCTGAGGCATATAGCATTAAATTAATAAAAAACAAAAGGTGCCCAGGAACCATAACAGGAAGGAAAAAGAGAGGAAAGGAAGGACAGAGGAAAGGAAGGAAGGAAGGTAGGAAGGGCTTTTAATTTCATTTAAATTTCTCCTGTGCTGGTTTTTCTTGATCTTTAAATCTCAGAATGATATTCAAGCCCCAAGGAAGTAACTATATTTTTTCAAGCTGCATCAATACTATATCATTATTTGAAACAGCCAACATTTAAAAGGATTCTTCCAGGATGCCTCAAACTTCTAGCAATGTCATGATCTTTTTGTTCTGACATGATGGCCCAGTTTCTCTAGGTATTAATATAGTATTTCTTAATTAATGTATCTGGTATCTCCAAGTATAATCTTAGTATTCTGAAAAGCCAGGGCCTAGATTAGGTCACTCATAGTTGGCTAGTCCTCTTTTAATAGCCAAAAATTAACATTCTTATTTCAGACTGGATAATGAATTATAAATTAAAAGTTATATCCACATTGTGAACTGGGCTGCAACAGATTCCCAGCTAGCTGTAAACAATCTAACAAACATACCAGAAACAATTTAAATACGGCAGTCCCCAGCTCCTCCCAGACTGAACTGCACTGCTTCTCAAGGGAGTCCCTCACTTGTGCATTTCTGATGTGGCTGTACAGCTTTCAGTATCTGTGGTAGCTCCCATACAGGACAGGGGACTCCTCTGTCACTTAGTGACAGAGCACAGTGATGTCCTTCTGTGACAAAGTGACTCGCTTGGTGGATGAGCGAAAGGCTGTGGATGTGCCTACCTGGACTTTAGGGAAACCTCTGACACCATGTCCCACACCATCCTCCAAGAGAAACTGGCTGCTCATGGCTTGGACAGGAGCACAGTTCACTGGGTAAAGAACTGCCTGGATGGCTGGGGCCAGAGAGTGGTGGTGGATGGAGCTACATCCAGCTGGGGCCAGTGGTGCTCCCCAGGGCTCAGCACTGGGCCCAGTAGCAGTGATCTGGGCCTGGAGATTGAGGGCACCCCCAGATGGTTTCCAGACACACCAGGGTGGGTGGGAGTGCTGATCTGCTGGAGGGCAGCAAGGCTCTGCAGAGGGATCGGGACAGGCTGAATTGATGAGCTGAGACCAGCTGCAGGAGGTTCAACAAGGCCAAGTGCTGAGTCCTGCCCTGGGATCACAACAACCCCAGGCAGCTCTGCAGGCTGGGAGCAGAGTGGCTGGGAAGCTGCCCCGTGGAAAAGGACCTGGGNCTGCTGAGGGAGCTGGGGTTGTTTAGCCTGGAAGAGGCTCAGGGGAACCTAATTGCTCTCCACAACTGCCTGAAAGGAGGCTGTAGCCAGGTGCGGGTCGGTCACTTCTCCCAAGTAATGAGCAATAGGATGAGAGAAAACAGCCTCAAGTTGTGCTAGAGGAGGTTTAGATGGGATATGAGGAAAAACTTCTTTACTGAAAGAGTTGTCAAGCATTGGAACAGGCTGTCCAGGGAAGTGGTGGTGTCACTTTAAATACCTCACCATCCCTGAGGTATTTAAAAACTGTGTAGATGTGGCCCTCAGGGACATGGGTTAGTGGTGGACTTGGCAATGTGGGTAAATGGTTGCACTTGATGATCTTGGAGATCTTTCCTGACCAAAATGATTCTGTGACTGCACAGACATAACAATATGCCATACACAGAGGCACATGAGCTCTGCCTTAAGGACAAGCAATAAAACAATGCTAATGTTGTTCTAGGGCAAGCACAAAAAGTTTCTCTAAAGCCTTATACTTCACTTTCTAAATCTGCAGCAAAAGCCAGTGGAGTGACTTAAGATTCAGTAACCTGGAAGAATCAATTATCAAGGTCTGACTCAATGGTATGTAGAGACACCTTTAAAGTTATTTAACATTGCTCTACAGATGCAGTGTCCCAAAAGAGGCATTATTTACCTGTACAACTGAGCTAAAGTTTCAGCATAGAAGACTTCAAGCAATCCCTAGGTTTGCAAAGCACTGTTTAATGGAAATTCACACTCCTGGCTTGAGTATTGGGATTTATTTCTGCCAAAAATAGTGGGATGAATTCCAGGGTACAGTATGTGTCTTAGTCTTTCGGTTTCCACTCAACCTGATCTGAGCAGTTAGTCTAAGTCATTGTCTGGACAAGTTATCTACTCTTTAATTTCCACAGTACATTCAATAATTTCCTCAAATTTTCAGAAGTGAGAATTGCTACATGATGCAATGTAATTTGTTTTTGTTGCTGTTACTGCAGCCAAGTGAAAATGCTGCTGTAGTAATATGGGCTAGCAACAATCTGCTCTGAAAAAAAACAGACCTATTTTCCTTATGTTTCTTGCTGTGGCACAGGAACAACTAATGCAAATACCTAGCCTTAAACTTTATTCATTTTGCTTTCAAACTGATACCAAATTTGAAAGACAGAACTGTTCAGATCCCTTCCCTAACTGTGGATCAAATACCAATGTACTTGTATTTCACTTGCAAATACAATTTCCAACTTAGTCATCATTTGAAGCTAATCAAGGAATTTCTTCGTCTTGTTATATCTCATCTGCAGGTAGTTAGAACTGTGATTGGAATTAAAATTACCATTAAAAACTTCATGCTGTGGTTTCATTACCTGTGTCAAATGAGTTACATTAATCATGAGTTATGATATTCACGGGCTTGTGTTAACGTGCATCACAACAGGGATCATGAGGTTTCCACTGAAATTTGCAATTCAAGACTTAATTTTCATAAAAATCTGAGAATCCAGGCTAGAACTCAACTTCATGAAAGAACAACTCGGGCACTTGTGTTGTCAGAGAGCAAGGTAAGTGTGTCACTCACAAGCACATTCGCATATTCATGCATTACAAACCACTTGCCGTTACCTGCTCAGCTAAAACGCGAGCTCAGAGAAGGTGATGGCACCAATCCCACCCCCTTTGAAGTCAGTAGAAAGGCTCTGGTGGCACCTCTTTGTGACAGCTCCCTGAAAGCAACCACATAACTGAACGGATGGCAGAGGGCAGCCTTAGTCTCTACAGCATCCCTGCTTTTAGGGGGAAGGACTGGTCTGAATGCACAGAATCAGCATCCAAACCTGCTAAGTTCTTGTGCTGGCAGAAGCAGTTACTCTCCTCTTCTGTACAGGGCCTACTGCATTTCCCTGAAGGAGGAAGTGTTTTCAACTGGGTCATCATACCTCTTTAAGGAAAAAAATAGATAAATATGTAATCCCTCGATTTACTAGCAATACAAAGGTATGGAACCTACTTCTGCTGTAACCACTGAAAGGGAAAATAAAGATATCCTTTCATTTCTTATTGACATAAAAGAATAAAACACAAAACCATCTGAAAGTAATTTAATCATGGAGCAAACTGAGCTTTTAAAGTGTCACAAAGCTACACAACGTAGGCATAAACGACATTAGCTACATTGCCATCAAGTATTAGATGAAAGAACCTGGTGTAAAATAACTATGTCAGAAAAAAAAGTTTCATCTTTTATCACAGGTACTCATCCAAAACAATTATTCCAGTCTTTCCACCTTCTCCCACTGTTACCTTTGTATGCTCTATACACCCTTCCCTGAGAGAACATTTTCTTATCTAAGTCAATATCCCCTGACTTCCCATTTTCTTAGGAACAGATAGTCCAAAGAAGCTAATGATCATATGCCTGTAACAAAAATGAAAGCAAAAAAAAAACAACCCATGCCAACAATTACCCTGAGCTTTACACTTGCATTTTGTGCCCCTCTTTTGCACCTGCCTTTTAAACTGAAAATTTTCCAGCCTGAAGCCTGCCTTGCTGTATACCTGCATATTATTAGCATTATGTAAATGACAGCAGGGCCCAGAGAGGTGTTACATTCTCGGCTGAGAGTCCTCAGAACTTGCTGGTATCATCATCACCCTGCCATTACATCAAGATAAAAGAGATTGCAAAACCGGGGGAAAACAGTTCTTCCGTCCCTGCCACCCCCTTGTGCATGACACAGACCTGTCACCAAGAAGGGCATCTCCCACTCCCAGTTACTGGCCTTCACATACTACAGGAAGATGTTCAACAGTAAGCGAGATATAAAATAAATACCAATTTGAATATCCACGCTTAAAGCATTAATCTTTGAATACTCCGCTGCAAATACTGAAATTAATTCTCAATAATCTGTAAAATAAATAATTTCAGCTTTTAAAAACTGCAAATGTACTAACTACTTAAGTAACACAATGAGAAGTTGGGATGGATTTCTTTAAAAGCTACAAACAATAAAATACAAATTAAATAGCAAATGTTTACAGAGGAGGGTATCTTCTGCAGGCACCATACTTGCTGGCAAGATAGAATTCTCTTTTCGTGAATAATTTCAAAGTAAGAAAGAGAAAAAAACAGAAAAAGAGGCAAGAAGAGCAAGATGTAAGGAAAAATGGCAAAAAGAAATCTGTTCATCGGTTGAAAGAACAGAAAAGCATGAATTAGAAAATAAGTCATTAGTGTGAGAGGAAGAAAAATGAGGAGGAAGTGTGAAAAGAATCCAGCTCTCCAGAATGGCAATTTTTAGTTACTAAGTAAAAAGTACCACCTTCCAGAAAAACTGCTGCTTGCATGTCTAAATGGATGCCACTCCAGGGAATGTCCAAAAACCCTCAGGCATAAGAATCAAAACTGTCCGACTCAGGGAAGTGCAAGAGGAGAGACATCACATTTCATATCCACTTGCCGGCTGCGATCCAAATCTGGCACAGATGGCTTGTAAATGATTGTCACTGCCAGGAACCTGCAAATGATTGTTGCTACCAGAAACCCACTGGCCCGTGAAAAAATCAGTTTTAGTCTCAATCTGGCTGCTGATACCGCAGAGGTGGTGGGAGGTGGCCGAGCTCTGGGGCAACTGGTGCATCACTTACTGTCATAAGGCCCATGCAAGGAGGGGCAAAGCCCCTTCAGCCCCTTACTTAAATCCACCTCTGGCACACTGCTAAGCACCAGACAACGAAGTTTCACTCCCGGCTCTGCAGCTCATCTCCCTTGAGCCTTGTCCTATTTCCATTTAAGCCAATACCCACAACTTCCATAGGTTGGGATACTTATTTTCCTCGCCTCTCTTTTCTGCCTGGCTGATTTAGGCAACCAGCTTCAGGGTAGCAATTGCCTCTGACATCTCCCTCACAATGATGCTGGACAAACCACCTTTGATCTCTGCTGGAGTCGCTAGGCACCACAGCAGGAACACTATGCAAGAGCACTGAGTTCCATTAATGGAGAGCTCTAACTTAAATGTTTTAAAAGCACACGATCGGGCTAATTTTATACACTGAATAGCCTGAGACAAGACAGCCTGTTTCAGAGAAGAGCACAGACACAGTCTTTGAATCCTTTTCCTCAGAAAAAGCAGCTCTTGTAAATTATCCGTGCCATTCCCCACAGCAGGAGGCTGGGAGAGAGCCTGCCTGCATTGCGATGCTCTCGGTCCCAAACTGCACCTTGCAGCAAGGTGAGCACTCCACCTGCACTGCTGCCTTTGGAATGCCAACACTTAAGGGTATATAATATCCTAGAACCTCAACAACATGCACAGAAACAAGTGTGGGACACCCATAGTCTTTAAGGCCGTTCTTGTTCCAGGACTTGTTTACACACCACACTTTCAGAAATCTTCTTATCTGCCCTAATTGCGATGATTCATGAATTTACAACCCAGCTGTGCTCCACAATTTTCTTCCAACTGTAATCCTTCCCTTTGCAAGTAAATAACTTGTGACTGTTTATAGCTGCAATATCTAAGCACAGCCTTAAAACTTCAGAGCAAATTCATGAAAGCTACAAAAATTGAGCATAATAAAACCTGTCACAAACAAAAATAATGTGTATTATTACCACCATCATGTGCATATCAAGACATATTATGCCACTGCAAATGCAGGCTGTGTGATCTGCTCTCTTCAGTGCCCTCAGTGCCAAGTGCCAGACCCCCCAGGACACAGTTCATGGGGTCCCCTCTGGCCATGGCAGGTTTATCCACACAAACCAAGGCTCAGCAGCATCACACAGATGCTTTACAGAGAACTCTGGGGATTTGTACTAAATTGATTCCTGTGTGGATTGGGCTTTTCAGCTCATGGTGTTTAGATATTTCTCATGGAACAGGTTAGCTGGTTGTGTAAATGCTGCTTTTAAAGTTACAGGATCAAGATTTATTGTTAAAGAAGCAGCTGAAAATATAAGAAAAAATAATAATAATAGAGACTGGGGCATTACTGTAACTGAGTTTACTGATACTTTCATCTTACCTAGCAGCAGTTTTATTTGACTGCAGATTTATAGTACAAGGAACGTCTTCACTTATTCAAGACACACCAGCATAAAATAAAAATGAAGATGTTAATTTAAGAAATGCTATAAATTAAAAATGAGTTCAAGAAGAAGATATGAAACCAAAACATATTTTTGAACAAAAAACCTGAACTCCTGTGAATTTGTAATGATTCCCAGATACTTCTGCACTGTATTTTCTACTAGAAACTGCCAAAGGAAAACACTACTTATGTGCTTGAGAACGTAATTCTTCATGAAGCTACATCTCACTCTTAACTTCCATTGCAAACCACCTTTGAGGCTGGGGGCAGCTACATGAACTGCAACTGATTTATTTTTTATTGAGTCTAAACTATTTTGAATCTTTATAATAAAATTTAAAGAAGCATTCCCAGCTCATTGTACCTGATGTGCAGTTTCATGGAAGTGCTTAATCATATGCTTGAATTTCTACCTACGAAATGCATTTCATGAAAATAAATGCAATATATTTACTTTTAAAAAACAGCTTCCCAATTTTTTTCATAACATTAGCAAACACAAATCTCATCCTGTGACTATTAGTGTTTCAAAAGCAGAATACATAACAGAAGATGAAAAGAGATTAGAGCAAAACACTGGCTTCACAAATAACATGAATCTTCTATCAACCTCAGCACAAACTAGCACTGACACTGAAAAAATTGCCTACAATTTTTTGTTAACTCACTCAAAATGTTCTCAGCATCTTAAAAGGGGAAGTATAAGTTTGTGAGTTGTGGACATGCAGGTGGATTGCTTAATGAATTGTACATGACACACATGGAACTGACTCCCTCTGGCTCATTTCACTTGAAAGGAAAAGTATGACATTTCACTAGCAGAAACACAATACTTCTCTGCTTGAGTTAATTCAGGTATATAGCTGCACATACGTTCCACCGCCAGAAGGATACGTCTTTCCAGACTTCAGCATGCCCAGCAGCCTGTGTTCTGTTCCCCACACTAGCAGCAGTGACACTCTTGTCTGTCACATGCCACCCAGGCCATAAAGAAGGTGGTGAACCTTCCTCCAAGCTCTAAGAGTCAGCAACCACTGAACTCACCACAGTAAACAAGAAGCTGAAGCAGCAGGGCAGATAAGCATGGGGCATTTTGCTCTCACAGAGATGATGAACTGTTCCAAGGGGTGCACATCGGGTCTCTCCTCCTCCTTGTGTCTTTCACTCCCAAAATTGTACTTTGACCTAATTCTCTCATACAGTGTTTTCATGTGTAAACTCAGTCACACATGCATCCACAAACCACTGCTTCCTGGGCAAGTGTATTTAGGGGATCTTGGAAGATGCTTTACACACACAAGTCCAATAAGATTTGCAATGATGTGCCTCTAACTCAAGAATTACCTCTGAAGACTGAAAAATAAATCACCCTCTTGAGAGAGCTCTGTTAGAAGCCTAAATAAAGACACCTCAGAGCAGAAGCGTGCCTTTTGGTTTCGAGCAGTCCTCTGCAGTTTCTGGCCATAAACACGTCATTAACATTCAAGAATAACATTATATCAGAAAAGAGATGAGTATCGTCAAATCTGTGTTTCTCTGAAGATTTGCTGCTTTGCCTCTCTTTACTTCTCCATGCTGCACTGAGCAGAAGTAGAGATGTTTTAGTTCCTTCTTCAAGGCTACTGCTATAAAACCCCTCAGCAAAGTTTTGGCATTGGCCTCTGCAGAGCCTTGCGTACAGTGAGAGAACGGAGAAACTGTTCCACTGCTGCTGGGATGAGCCATGAACAGCTGTTCCTCTGGTATTTCTGTCCTCATTACAAGGCTTCAAATTGCATCAGAATGCATCCACTAGTCATTTTTGAAGCCTTATTGCCAATTCCTTATGTCTTTTCAGAACTCATGGGCTGAAAGTGCTATTGCAGAGAGAGTGGCAATATTCTCAGATTCATTGTAATCACGTTTCTTTCTTCCTAATTATTTTACTGATTTGAACTACGATATGTACATATCAAAATACCAGATTTCCACTTGTGCAGCTATCGTGGGGGTTTTTTTCCTCTGTTTTAAGGAGTGCTTTATTTGTATTCACGTTGCATTCATTGTGGCATACATCTGCTACAAACATTGTCACTGAGAATGTGGCAAACTACAACTGAGCTGCTTAAACAGCTGTCTTTGTTTTAAAATGCACTCTGTACACACTTTTAATTCCATGATTCTCTACCAACAAGAAAAATAAAAGGTTTATCACAGAATCAACTAGGTTGGAAAGGACCTCTAAAGTCATAGAGTCCAACCTATGACCAAATACCACCTTGTCAACTAGACCACGGCACTGAGTACCACATCCAGTCTTTCCTTAAACTCCTCCAGGGACAGTGACTCCATCACCCCCCTGGGCAGCCCATTCCAACGCCCAGTCACCCTTTCTGTGAAGAACTTCTTCCTAAAGTCCAACTTAAACCTCCCCTGGCACACCTTAAGACCGTGTCCTCTTGTCCTATGTTACTGCATCTACCTTGTTTCATTTACAACCCAACAAATGGAACAAACATGCTTTCTGTCCTATCCAGAGCACCTTGTTAAACCCCTCGTAATTTCCTTCTGTAAAAATTCAGCTTGAAAAAGATACTTTAATGAAAACTAAATTTAAAAAAACCCATAACGTTATGTACGAATAGCAGGTTCGGAAAAGGGTTTATTACTAGAACAGCTCATCCTGCCCGGAGCGAAATCTTTGGCTCGGTTTCACCTCGGACTGGCAAGTCTAACACAAACTACTCGTTCCAGCGGCAAACACTCCCGCTCCACACCCGGGCGCTCGGGGCAGGGCTCGGCTGCGGGGCTGGGGAGGGCAGGGGGCTCCGCGCACCGCGGGGCTCCGCGCTCCCGGGATCGGCTCCGCTGACGCACGGGGCTCCCGGGCCGCCGCTGCGCCGCGGCTCCCGTAGCTTATGGCAACGGCGGAGCCAATGGCAGCCGCGGGCCGGGCGCTGCCATGGCGATCCCGCTCCCCGCCATGGCGGCACC
>VZRR01008606.1:99193-123781 GCA_013398015.1 Oreocharis arfaki
GGGCCCGCCCCTGCCCCGTCAGCTGCGCCGCCGCTGGGCATATGCGGGCAGCCCGGCCGCCGGGAACGGGCACAGTCTGCGGTCGGCTCGGCACGGCACAGCCCGGCACAACCCGCCCTGGCGTCGGCAGCGACCGAGCCATGAGTCGGGCGCTGGCCGGGCAGCCCTCGCCTGACCGGGGCGGGGAGAGGTGCGAGGAGAGCGCAGCCTGCACGCAGGCTCCTCGCAGCCCAGCCCACCGCCACAATGTATGAATTGCAGCAACTCAACCCAAAATGGTCGAGGAACCACGGCCTGGGGGCCGTTAGTAAGAGCATAACGCGGCCCTTAAGGGAAAATGCATGGTTTCGGTTTGCCAGCAGCGGACTGATGCCTTGCGGTGATGAGAGCTTTTGGTATCTGGTGGCCGCAGCCGCCTCTGCTGGTCCTGGCACGGCCGCGAGTGCCGGCAGCTCTCCTGGGAAAACCATGGTGGAAAGCTGAGGCTGGCTGGAAGCAGAGCACAGTCACGGTGCCCTGAGGAGCCCACCATCCTCTCAGCCCAACAAGACCAGCTCTGCTTCAGCTCTACAGCCACAGCAGAAGTAAAGCCCTTTTAAACCATGTAAATCCCATGTCAGATTATGAGCTTATAGAAACAGTTCCGGACTTCATGGAAAAAACATGACCTGAGCAAAAAATTAGTGAAAGATAAGGATTGATGAAAAATACTATCTCTATTTGCTTTGAATAATGCCAATGGGGGACATATTTAAAGAAAACTTACGAGTTAGCTGAAGTCATCTTTTCTCCCGAAATAGACACTGGGAAATAAACAACCAAAGAGTTAAATGTGGCACTCACTGTACCTTGGAAAGGCTAAGATAGTGAGGGGCACCTTAATGACAAAGACGTGAAGCTCTGACCTGCTAAGCCATCCCCAAATTGCAACACTGGACTTCTGCCTGATGTGTGAACTCGTGTGGAAGAAGAGTACAGTAGAGGTTATCCCATCACAAGGACTGCAGAATTAGAAGGAAAGATGAATGATTAGGGCTCTGGAAAGATGCACATCTGAACAGAAAGTGAAAGAAAAAAGAAGAAAAACTGTTCACCAAAGAAAATATACATGGGCAGTTTAGAGGTATGTTCCTAGAAATGGTAGAGTAGAACAGTAGAAAAAGAACCTTCGTCTTGGGTTTATAGCATAGAAAGAAAGGAGAGTATTACAGCTTCACAAATTAAAAACAGATTGAAGGAGATACTTTTTCGTTCAACATAACTCTATAGTTGGATTCACTACCAAGGATGATGGCTGGGACCAGGAAACCAGCAAGAGGAGATGGCATGCTTAGCAGGCAACAGAAATGTTATCATGTTCCTCACTGTCATGAACTGTTCAGAGGTTATTTTAAATCCAGCAACCAGAAGTTAAACCTTTTCCAGAAGTCCAAATGAGATCTGCTTTTAAGGAAGAATTCTCTCATACTCATACAAATAAAATGTTTTGCTGTTTTCTTGACCAGTGTTGGGCACTGGATTCCAACAGTCCTCCCTCCATTCCAGTCAGGCACAACCTGGAGCTGTAAAACAATGGGCTTCACCACCACCTGGCAAAGTTATTAGCATGAGGAGGCGGCTGAGGAGAGATTCCCATCTCCTGGTACTAAGCTGCATGCTTTTTAGGCACTGAGGCTTTGTGGAAGAGATGAAAGATAAAAGAAGAGCTTCATGTCTTCAGAGACAAAAGTTATTGAGACTGATGATTAGAATATCTATTTTCAAAAAGCCATAAACGTAAAGGTTAGTAGATGAGGAAATGCACGCACATCAAAAAGATGCCTCTGAACTTTGGAGTGATACAAGATATGGAAGTGCTTTGCTGCCGTTAAACAGCCCAAGACCATGTTTGTATTCACAGATACAAAGCATAGAGGGTGTTCAAAATGGGAGACTGCCAGGGTGCCCTGAAATATGGATATGCACAGAGCATAATGTCCATCTAGGGAAAGCTGACAGAGGAGAAGAAAGATCAGGAATATTTTATAGGGAGAAGGGGAAAACAATTCTCTGGCATTTTATCTGCTTTTGAATGGCTTACTTCTGCCCCCAACCCTTTTCCTCATCCTCCCTGACCCTGTTTCTCCTTCATCCCTTTGCCACCTTTGATAGATATGTTTTATATGGTCTCACTGTCCAGCTTTGGTTCTCTCTCACCAGCAATGCTCTGCCTCCGTTTCTGAAGCAGGTGAGTGGAGCGGAAAGGTGAATACCAGCCCTCTGCAGCTGGCAGCGTTAAGAGCAGGGTTACTGCACATCTCTAACTCTGAGCAGGGTCACAACTCACCAGCCTTCTGTGGATGTCCCTCTGCTTTGTCTGTGTGGCACACAGAGCTATCTCTGAATGACAGGGCAAGTGTCACAGAGAAATCCTTGTCGGGAGGAGGACTGAGGTATTCATTTTACTGCAAAACAGCCTCAAGAATGCCCTTGAGGTGCACATCCATTCACTGGCATCTCTAGTAGTTCTCAGCAGCTCAGGGGAGACCTGGCTTCATACATACAGGCTTTTCCCAAGCACTAAAACAGCAAGACCCAGGAAAGAGCCACCAGCGTGTAACAAATAACCCTGACATACAACGATGGTTTCTAGGTGCCCTCTGTGAATAGAGCTGTACTTCTCAAAAGCCATGTTTAATTAGTTTCAGATGCCAGCCCGATGGGCAAGAAAAACAGTACTTTAAAGGTTCAAGGGCTGATACATGAAACAGCAGCGATGCAGATGCAAACCTGTCTCCTTCACTGCCAGACATGTCTCACTAAGCAACATCTTCATTTGCATACGGTCTGCCATCTTCCCAATTATCCCTGTTTTGTCCTCTGTGTAAAATAAGTGTCCCACTAATACATTTTTATATGGAGGTGATGAATAATACAACACAACTGTATCTAACAGTTGAAAACACCTGCATTTGCAACTGAAAGCCTTCTGGCAATCTGGGTAGAGAGCAAGACATCAAAGCAGAAGCTCTGTTGAAAGGGAGTCTGGAGAACCTAAGAAAGCAGTAAAATAAGAAACTGATATAAACTCTTTCCTAAATGTACAGATTTGTTACTTTTAAGTCTAATTTTCCTATGATGGGGAAATTAAATTTCTTATTGTTTAGCCCATCAAAAAAAATAAAAGTAGTAAATTTATATACTGATTTGAAAAAGAGCATAGAGTGTCTTTTATAGAGCAGTTTTTATCTGTCTTATTCCCTTTTTTCCGCTTTCCAGGCCCACTGTTACATCTGCACTGCTGAGCACGACACTGTTCAGAGCTTGTGTGCTACATGCAGAAAGGCCTGCACTAGTGTGCCTTAGGTTTCCTACACTTCAGAGCTGCTACAGTAGGGTCAGAATATGTATTGAATTAAATTCCTGCCTCGTTTGCCTTTTTAGCTGACCTGGAAAAAGGCTGATTTTAGGAAAGAGAAAGTATAGTAATGAGCTCCATAACCCATGCTGGGTTTATGCTGGGGTGTAACGCACATTCTAACTCACAGTTCCTAACCCATTTGAAAGACATCTGAGGGACTAAAACAGTCTTTACTTTTTAGGTCTCTTAAAAGGGCAAAAGCTGCCAGTTTGTTGCCTCTGGGTCGGCTCAAGCACAGTGCAGAAACACTTCTATCTAGCCTTTTAAATGTTATAGAAGCACAAACAGAACAGAATTGACATAAATGTGTAAAGATTCTGAGCTTTAATTTATTGGCTCAATCTTTTCTAATTTTAAGCTCCAACTGACAAGGAATATTGAAGGATGTGTTTGTGCTGGCATGGCTACAGAAGTGGTTGTGTTTAGATTTTTCCATTCCAATGTATCTAGAATCAAGCACTCATATTTGAAGTAAACCCACGCCAAATAATATTTATCTGTTCTCCTTATGAACCTGGAGTCCCTAAAAACATTCATGGATTTTTCTGTATAAAGCTCAGATCATTTGTGAGCATATCTAGGATATTTTGTTTGCCTGTTGGAAAATCAAACTGTGGAACTAACCAGGACCAGATGCAAAAGCTGAAGGTTTTGTATAATGAGCTGACATTCGTCAGGGCCAGTGGATTTCTTCCCAAGCAGTGAGTTCTGAAATGCATTGAATCAAATTCATAATAAAATTCAGGGATGGTAATAAGGGTGTTAACACTTTCCCAAATCAAAAAATAAGAAAATGCTCTCAAAAGGTGAAAAAAATCGTAGTCCTGGGTGGTAGTTTTGGCCATAAACACTTCAGTAATAGCAAACACATAACAGAGGTAATTCTGCTTGTCGTTGTGGTCTTTGGATGAGGCTTATGCCAAGTTCACTGTCATTGTGTTTAAACAGAAAGAAACCCAGGTTAGATCTTGTTCCCCTCGTAAGAAAAAAAAAAAAACAACATTATTTTCGGTATTCCGATTTCAAATGTAACAAGAAAATTTTATGGTAAAGGTGAACAATTTGGAGATAAAACTCTGGGGAGGAAACAGATTGATATATGAAAGACTAATTGCAGCCTTTACATGGTTGATCCTCTCCTTCTCTCCATAAAAGCTCACCCTTTCCTTATTGCATTTCATCTATTCTCATTCCAATAAGTACATCCCTGCTTCTTTATTGTGAGACTGTGAAGTATAAATACTTATCAGTAACACCCTGAAATAAAATCTATTCTGCAATAACAGAATAGAGTTCCCTTGCCACCTAGAGCAATTTTTCACTTTAGTCACTTCAGTTTGAACTTGCCTAGCTCCAGGAGATCCTGTCTAATCCCAGTTTCTTTAACAGTTAATATCAAGCTGACACCTACATCTACACACTCCTATAGAATAGGAAACTATGAGAAAATGCTAACTTTTGAGGAGTGAAAGCTGTTAAGCTCCCTTTGCCAGCACTAGAAATCAAACCTCATACATCACTGTCCTTGTGTGGGTGGCCTGCTTTCAACAATGGTGGCCTGTTTTCAACACCTTCTAAAGAAGTTTTAATTCAGTCTGGTACCACATCCTGTAACACACTCAGCATCCCTCAAAATCTTGCACTGGGTACATCCAATGTTCTTATTTCCCAGTGTAAGTAATAAAGCCTGTTACTGAGATGAAAACCAGCCATGTGACTGGCGTACATAAAGTCACTGAAACTTGAAGTGAGAGCTCTTGTCATCTTTGGAATTGTTGTCCCATTGAACAATTACCTAAATCCAGTGGGGCCACTAGAAGCGGATTCTGTTCCATATTCCCTTCAGACTCCCTGTTTGACTGCCCTCTAACATGATTCCTACATCCTGATACATAAAGTGATTGTTCATGAAGGATGAATTTTCCTATGACAGTGCTTAAATACAAAATTGGATAATCCTATGCCGTTTCAGCTATTTCACGTAAGTTTTGCTTTAAAAGGTTTCTTTTCCCATTGGAATTTACTATTATACCAAACTTTGCACTGTAATTTTGCTCTCATCTCTAGTACTTATGCTCTTTGGACTTTTCTGAACCATTTACATTATTTATGTATCAATCAAGGCAGTTACAATAACAAATAAAGAAGACATATTGTCAAAAAATACCCCTGCCAAAAGTACATGTCTCTAGCCTATAAGACAGGTCTAAATTTATAGGAAACCAAATGCAGGTTTACTGTCTATGAAAATTATAAGTCAGTTTTGGTTTGGTTTTGCTTTCTGAGAAACAAGGATCATTTCCAGTTCTGAGTGCTTCTCTGTTTTGTTTTCATGGAATCACAAGATAGATGGCAATGGAAGAATCTCATTTCTGGAGACCATTTTGTCCAACCCCTCTGCCTAGAGCCACACCAACTACTAGAGGTTTCTCAGAGCTATGTATGGAAATTCTGATAATCTCCAAGAATAGAGACTCTGCAGCTTCTTTGGGCAGCCTGTCCTGCTGTTTGACCAGAGTTGCAGACAGAAGGTGTTGCATTAGCTTTAAATTGGATTTTCTGTATTTCCCAGTTACTCATTTTGTTTCTCTGAGCTAAGATTCATCATTTTGCCCTCAGACAGCAAGAGGGGAAAATATTGCATCTCCCTTTGTCCTCATGGCAAGTGTAGAGGACCCTGAGGTGTCCTTCCAGGACAAAAGTAGGCTCTTGCAACTCAGACTGGGAGAGCCATGCTGAAATTCTTGCAAGCTGTTAGGAAATGGTAGAATGTCTTATCCTGCTGAAAGGATAAATCTCAAACTGTTTCTTCATATTAAATAGACCTTCCTTTGCAGCTTGGTGAGGAAGCAACTGTACTTTGAACTGCAAAACCTCAGGGTTAATCTAAAGCTAAGCACATCCTTCGTAACTGTTCCGTGAAAGTATGCAAGGAATTACTTCCAGTTATTGCAAAAACAAACAAACAAACAAATATTGAGATTATACATCTAAGATTGTCTACCCCGTCTGAGAGTTTAGTTTTAAGTGTTCATACTTGGCTGTGGAGGAGTGAAACAAAAAGCCAAACAAAATCCTGCCTCATCTCAGGGATGTTTCCATTTCACAGATAGTTCAAACTCTGATGTGCCTTTTCTGCCCTTAAAAGCTGTTAACTTCACTTGACAACGAGCCAGAAAATTGAAATGCTCCCAGCAGAACTTGTAAGTAGAACCAGAAGCACTTTGCCACAGGTGCTCTTTTGGAACATCACGATAATGACCTTCTTATTTTACACCCTCTAGATTTCTTCCATCAAACATAATTACTCAAAGAAGTCCGTTTATTTTTTTTAAAAAAAAAAGCCTCAGATTTTGAGAGAATTAACGTTCCATTACGCTTTAGCACAGAGCTGCAATCAAATTAAAATGAGGTTGAGTTCACTGTACAAAGAAAAAAGATTTGAATGGTTTTGTTTGGATTCAAAGCAGCTGGAAAATTGGAAACTAGCTTTAGAATAGCTGAGCTTTTTTATAGCCAGAAAACATCCTACAGTCTTCAAAGTCTTCAGATTATATTTAAGATTAAATGGTATCAAATTATTATTTTCATTTGCTTTCTTTCAAATGATCTAGCTAGTAAAACTTTACAAAAGGTTCAGGAACAAGTATTTAAATTATTGTTCTTCTGCACTCTTTCCAGGAGAATGGGCTAAAGATATTTGATCTTGCAGTGGAAACACCTGATTTTCCTTCAGAATTTATGTGACTTATTAAGTTGGCTTACGGCAATCGCCTGCACTTCTGGCCAATCTGTGACACTATTCGCAATATGACTGCTTTCCATCATCTTTGTAATGCCATAAAATGTCACGTTCACGTTAGGGGTGATAAACTGAGGCAAGAGCCAGATTATTTGGTTTGGCTGCAGCTGTACTGAAAGCTTCTGGATAAGCTGGGAAATGATCAGTTGATCTTCCCCGAAACACCCACCCACAGCGCATACAAATTAGATTCTGGGTAGCGTGTGCCAGGCGCTTTCCGAGTCCTCCATATTTGCCAGTACAAGGACAAGATGAGAGCCTTGCTTACTCAGTGTTTCCCTAAATTACAATCTAATGCAACTGGTAATAATTTCAGATACACAGATACACTAAATTAACTTAAACTGCTGGCTGAGAATTTCTGTTTGCAAACGCTATTAATGTTATTGATTTCTGCACACAATTTTTCACTTTGCCTCGATAGATGACTGAAGCCGTGGCCAAATAGCTCAACATAAGCTAAATGTGAGACACTGTGTTCAATAATGTGGTCCAGCCTAAAGAGCCCTTTTTTTTCCTGTGTTTCAGCATGTTCTTAGAAAAGGCTTTATTTCACTGTTTACCAGGTGATGTGGCTGTCAAGGTTTACCAGTTCTTTGCTGGGCAGCTCCCAGCTTCCATTGGAGAAGGCCAGGGCAGGATTTTTTTGGTTGCTGATGAATTAAAGACTTTCACTTTAAAAAATTAAGTTCTTCGAAGAGACTTCTCCTCCGTGGTGGAATATAAGGTAAAGCAACATTTCTTACGTAATTTTGGGATAAGAATTAAAAACAAAGATCAATCAAATAGTTTACATCTCTGCAGTAAACACCGTATAAAAATCACATGGATACAAAATTATCTGAGCCTGTGCAGGATATTATACAAGGAGATGACTGTGTAACATCTTTTTCTTCATTTTGCTTTGCATAAACCAATCTTCTTTTTTGGCCTCCCAGACCCTTTTCAGACAACATCTACTTTCTCTGAAATTATTGTAGGTAGATATTTATGGATATTTTATTTCATATCCAACTCAGGAATTGCTACTTTGACTCCTTGGGATTTCTTCGCACCTCCTTATCAGTGACAGTTCCATGTTCTTCTTCCAAGCCAAATCCTGTTACACTTTCCTTGCGTGGATACTGCATTTTCCCTTCTCTCCTTCCGAGCCGTGTTCCTGTGCCTGTTCCATCCATGTGCCAAACACTGTTATTCCAGTCTGGCTCATAACACTGGTAGCATGATTGGAGCCATGCCCTTCAACCCCTCTTCAGGTGCAGCAAGTTACAAATTATCCCTGCCTGAAAGCAGGGATGATTCCAGCTTCACACGAAATGTATTATTTATGTCTAAATCAAAAGGAGAATGTGAGAACAATGCAACTCTCCTTCAGTGAACGTGCAGGTACAGTACATGCCATGGAGAATAAGAAACCAAGGAGATGATCTGAATTGGGAAAAGATATGATGCATTCACTTTGAAAAAAAATAATAATTATGTAAGCTTAGTCACAAGGCTGGATTTAGTGAGAGAGCTGGGGAGAGGAAAAAGGTAAAGAACATGAGACAACTCGGGACGTCAGAACCTGTGACTGCCTTCCTGGTACCACCCATCATCCCCATTCCTGAATGAACCATGTGGGAGTGTCTCAGTTTACATTGCTTCCTTTCACAGCTCTGTCTCATTTTCTTGAATTTAAAGAATTAAGATTCTTCAGGAAAGATGGAAGTTCAGGTCTTCAGGAAGGGGTTTTTCTGTCTCTGCAGTACTGTCCCACCTGCCCCTGGGCAGCATGGTTAACCTCTGAAGGTCAGCACGCTTTGACTGGAAGAGGAGCAAGAAGGAATTGGAAAGAGCTGAGGGGAAGAAGGCAATTTAAAAGCCACCAGATTTCCTGCATTTACTAAGAGTCTGTTGAAACACCACTGATGGCCCCTTTCCCAGAAAACAGTAGCATATTTAGCTGTGTTCTATATGCATATAATGTATGTACATGTTGTACCTCTAGCAGCCATAATGAAGCAGTTGTACATAGTGGATGGCACAGGCTATACCTGAGATATATATAGATAATATAGATATATATATATATTTCCTGCTATACCTGCTGTGTGATTCTGCTCCCTCTCATGGAGTAGAAATTTACCAGTGTCCTTGAGAACCCACTGTGCCCAAAGCGCTGCCTCTTCCTCAGGAAATGCTGAGCAGTTTCCTCATTCTGACATTTGCTATTTATTGATCCTTGTCCACGCTGTCTTCCTTTACATTAGGAAAGTGGTAATGTAACAGCCTGTTTGCAGCCACTGCTGCATTGTACTCAAGTATGAGAGAGATGTGTTGAGACACACGGACCTAGAGAAACTCCCTTCTGTGCCTCTTGGCATGTTTTCCAATTTAACTCTCTACCAGACCCACTTTGATGAGAAGGCCCTTCCTGTATACAGAAATGCCACAGCGAAAGCAAGACTCAGTGGAGGAAGTTAAATCAAGGAGAAACAGAAAAAAACACAGCCAACCCAGAAAACACTGAAAAAATTCATGAAGGTGTGATAGGCAAATGGTCGTGGAAAAGGAGAGAACAAGACAGAGGGGGAGAAAAATAAACACAGAGAACAGGAGACTCAGGTCTAAAAGACAGAGTTGGAGTTAATGGACTAAATACGGTCAGAAACTACACGCAGAAGGTCCATATAGCAGCAGGCTGGGGGGAAAAGACCCACAACAACCCTACAACAATGAAAAGTGCCCAAAAATACCACATACTGTAAAAAGATCTTGGAGTAAACGGGTCAATTAGAGAAGTGTCACAGATTACATATGCAAAGGGATGTGGCACCTGAAGTAGACAGAAGCAGCTGGTGGGTATTGATACATTTTCTTATTTTCCAACTTCTTACTGCTTCATGGCAATGAATTTTGTTGCACAGCACATGCCAGTCATATGGTAAATGAGCAACACTTGAAAGGAAACATACTGCATGTTTTTCTGAACAGCAGATTTGACTTCAGATTGTCTTCTAAAAACAAATCAGTTTGTTAAAAAATATATTTTGGTGCTAACTTCTGCTGAAAGTGCCCAGCCTCACAGAGTGCCACGTGTTTCCCTGCTGTTTGTCCCAGCTGTCAAAAACCACTTGAAGAGCTCCTGGCTTTCCCTTTGCTACTCACATTGTGTGCAAGCATTTCAACTGACCTAAATGTGTTATTACGTTGAAATAAGATACTCTAGGGCAGACTCAGATGAAAATTTTGTTTTGCAAGGAAATAATTAGCAATTAATAGACATTTCCAGAATTTCCATTGGAATTGGTGGAATTATTTATGCAAATGTATCCTGTGGTCAGCCTGACATGATCAGGGTAGGGGTTCTGAGAGGAGGAAAACCCAAGCCTCAAGATGAATTATACCACGTTCTCCTAATCTTAAAGGTAAGTAAGTGCCATCTTTCCCTTATTCAATTTTTAATTATTTACAAGGAACTCTGGATGTTTAGAGAAAATTGTTCATTAATTCAAACATTTGGAAGAATCAGAGAATTTAATTTTCCTCTAAATGAAACCTTTGACTTATACAAATAAGAAAAAGAATACTGGAAAGTTTTTAGGCTTTCGTATTGGCATGCTGCTTAACAAAACTTCACTGTCCACCAGTGGGATTTTAGGGTGACAGTAAAACTGAGGGTGCCTCTGTGCATTTATCCCCTACCCTGAGATCAATGTACTTTACTCTTGCAGAACAGCAGCTGTAAAAAATATTGAGTGGTATGAGTACTCCTGCCTGCTTACACGACACAGGCATATTCTGACCAAACTTAAAATGGAAAGTCTAGGCTCTTTTAACACCTACCAATCAATGAGTCACTGAATATAACTTATTTTCATTCCCCACTGACATGAAGTGAATTCTAAGCAGGTACAGAGGGAGATGTTCCTCTGTCTCAATTGCAATCTCTAGAGCAGAATAGATTCAATATATTTGTCTTGAAAAATGCCAGGTTTTCAGGATCACACATTTCTTTCCAAAGGTGCTCGAGTTACATTTCATATCTCGTGATCAGGTGCATCTCTGAAGCAATCTATCTCCCCTTTTTTTAAAAGAAAATATTCATGACCAAAGGTAGTGTTATGAGCACCTGTAGTCCCTGAAGAGTAAGAGAACTCCAGGCATCAAAGCAAAGCATCAAAAGAGGCAGCAAACTGCAATTTAATTGCAAGAGCACATGAGATTGAATTTCAGCTGAATGAGTCCAGGACCTGATTATGTGATTTTGAACAAGTCACTTCACCCTTAGGTCTCTCTTTCCTTATGCAGTGTTTGCAGCATAAACACACAAGGCAGCCAGAGTGTGATGCAGGACAGCCCCCAGATGTGTCTGTCTGCCCTTGCAGTGCCATTATCTGGAGGAGGAGTTGTGCAAAACTAACAAACAAACAAAAAGTAAACATGGAAAATAAATTGAATCGCTTATGCTAAGATGAACTTGTAAGCCATCATGATTTAAGTAAGTTAAAATCTGTGAGGTTTTTAGGAAGGCCCAAATCACTGATGTGCCTGCTGAGCACTCAGTCTTGAGGTACTAAAGATACTGGAAACACCAGAATCCAGACATCCAGCTGGAAGTGGCAACTTCCATTGAGAAGCCCTGCACAATTCCAGCAGCAGCCGCTGGGCACAATGGACTGAAAGCAAGCTGGGGATTAGGCTCTTTCCATTCTTCACTGCAGTGAGATACACGCTGGAAATTCCTCCAGGCAAAAGATTAGCACATGAAATCCTCCTTGGCAGTGCCTGTAAATTACAGGTTATGTGCATCAAAATAATACAGAAAATAAAGACGGAGATACAACTTCTACAGAGCTGAAAATCTCTTTCACTGACAACACTTCTGATAATCTATAACTTCACTAACTTGCTTTAAAATAAGAACAATCCCCACTGTGCCATTATATAAAAGCTCATGGAAGCTATATGGCTCCCAAATTCCTCACATTTCTCCAGAACAAAGATTGGTACTTTAGGCCAACCTCTGCCATGAGTAAAAGATGTCCTTAAGGGTAGCAAAAAATGGAAGGTGCAGAGGGAACAAAACATTTTCTTAGCAAAATGTTTTCTAGCCCAAATGTCCCAGGGCACCTGAGGGGAGAGACCTGCCTGCCTTAATGTGTGAGGAGTTGTCTTGCCTGGACATTTCAGTCTCAGAGGTTTCACCTGCTGCCCTCCCCTCTGTCATTGCCCGAGACATTGTCAAAGATGTATCTGGAGGTACCGAGGGGCAAGGACCAGATGAAATTGTGAATTGAGTTTACACCATTGTATGACATTTTCACGTGACTATCCCCCAACTTCCACCACCCTGTCGTGCACAGCTAACCCCAAGTACTGTCATTCAGTTCATTCTCAGCTTGCATTCAAACTGATCTTTTTCTACAAACTATTTCCCCATGATACATGCAGAGGGAAAGGAGAAGTGTGGACCCACATTTGCACGAGCGGAGACGTTGCAGGGCAAGATCATAATTTATTTATTGGTTTGAGTCTGAATAGCTTCATCTGAACTAATAACCCCCCTAAGTTCATTCTGTGTGTGATTTACTCTGACAGACAAATTAGTAAGTGTAAAGAGATGGATAGAGCAGCCAAAACCTTTTCCATTTCAGTTTCAAGAAAATATAGCTTCTACATAATAGCAAAACATTGAATAAGAGAATAAAATTCAAAGCTAAACAATTGAAAACTTGGGTTAAATCATCTCTTTTGCTAACCAGCTCTGCATAAGTGTTTTATGAAAAGTACAGAGCCAAGCTCAGTTCCTGGATAAAACCTATAATTATTTCATAAAGACATATAGTAATTGAGGATGATTCAGAGATAGCTGAAGAAGTAACAGCTGTATCAATCTTCAGGGAAACAGTTCACGGAACTACATTTTTAAAGACTCCTCAAGGGCAACTGCTAGCTGTAGTCCATCTGTTCATAAAAATCACAATGAGAAAAGAAATCAATTATGGTTTAAATTTAAATCAGATTTTGAGCCCAAAGCTTTTCAATTTCTTTGTCTAAGATTGCTGGCACAGAGGCTTTGGATTTAAGACCTGTGTGATCAATTTGAAGAAAGGCTGGCAGGGCACACCATTACATGTTCCGGTCTCCCCTTTAGGCCAAATTTGTGAATGTTACTCCTTTTTTCCTTCTTTTCCTCCCAGTCAGGGGTGACTCTGACAATGTCTCTGTCTCCTCTGATTTCCGAAGCACAGTGCCCTGAAAATCAAGGTCCACATTCCTGGCTCAGATATCAACGAACTGTAGGAAGAAGTGGGATGAAAATGTAACAACAGAAGTGAAACAGAGGTCACATCAAATGTCATTTTGCAAATGAACAGATCGGTTCAACTGCTTGGATCATAGGACACAGCACACAGATACTAGTAGGCAGCAGAAATCATAGAGACAAATTGATGGGCATTCTCACATGGAAGGGATGCAACTTGGGAATTAATAGAACTGAATTTTCTATAGCAGCATAAACACCATATTACATTTTTTGACGGAAGAACTGCAGTGCTAAGAGCTAATACTATACCAAGATCTCTTCAGCAGTTTTAATTGCATTAGCAATGCAAGGTCAGGTACTTCTTTGGTGAGACTGAATTCATGTTATTAATGTGCAGAGAAGATTCTGCATTCAGATGGATTTATCAACATGGTCTATATTAGTTGAAATGCATACTGCAAAGCCTCTGCAAGTGGGGAAAATACTGTGTATAACAATAAAAACTGCAATAAAACTCCAGATTTCCAAAGGGACTAGCAGAACTTCACTGAGTTGGAGTGAGCAATGAAGATTTACATCAGCTAAGAGCTTGGTCCATTATTTCTGTAATACTGTGTAAGCCATCATAAAACATGACAGACACAGTATCAGTGATGAGCTGCTAAAACTTAACCAGGGTCTTCCTCAAACCTTGCTGCTTCAATCAGGGCTATGTATGACACTTCTGGAATAAACTGCTTTCATTTCAAATCCATCAAATTTTATATTTTGCTTCTCCTTGAAGTGATTGCTTTTTGGCTAGGACAAATTATATACTCAGGTCTGGTCCTAGATTAGAGTTCACTTTGAGTACAGCCTTCCTCCACTTCTAAGGGTGCATGAAATTCCTGTGAGAGTCGGGTAATCTGATGGGCAAACAACTTCCCTCTCACTGAGCCCGGAGGGTGAACGAGCTGACACTGGGCGAGGATGGAGGGGAAATCCAGAATAATGAAGAAAGTAACTCCCAGAACCAGCTTTCCTATCCTTTGCCCTCCAGGCAGTGAGGAGAAGGGTGCAAAAAGAGCGTGAGAATGGCACTTTCACACGTTTCAGCAAGACAGTAGCCCTGCCCACATCACTGCCAAATAAAGGATGGACACCTATCTGTGCAGGATGAGCCACTGTTTAAGCAGGCACCAATCAGCTTTGGAAGTTGAAAGAAATAAAATTACACTTACTGCTTCTTAATGCTTCCACATAGAGCTGCAGCACTGTGAAAACGGCACCTGCACGGAGCAGCCCGTGCATTTGTTAAGTCATGCCATGCTCCTCCAATGCTGCAGCACCGGCTTTAAAAGCCATACTGTTCCCAAATAAATTGAGGCTATTTTGATCTGCCTCTTGCATTTTAGCCTTAGGATTCTGATCTTCCTCTTTTCAGTACAACATGGAGTGCTGGAAGTATGTTCCCTGTAAACAGACAGGCTGAAGAGAGCACAAGTGCTCCCAAATGCAGTGACCATGAACTAGGACATGTTATAGCCATATACATGCAACATTAGCATATGCATTCCGCTGCAGCCAACAGTACTGATATGGTCCTGAGTCATTTACTGATCACCGAGTAATTAATATTTACCTCCAATATGCCTCTGGTCAATCTTTTTTTTTTTTCCATAGCAGTGGAAAGTGGCTTAGATCACAAAGCACCAATATAGCACCTTTCTCCAGTACTTTGCTTTCCTTGTGAGGTGAACTAGAAAAACTAGCTAGTCTTTTCTCAGCTACATTCAGCATTTAGACGAACGTGTCATTTAGGTCAGCAATGTTCTCCATTGTAATATTTCATATGAAAAAGAAAAACTGAAATGAACACATTTTTTCAGCTACTTGTTGTCAAGTGCTGGCACTCGTGAGCTGAAAGGTGCTGACTCAACGGCACTTTCGTAGATGAGAATTTCTCCAAAGAAATGGAGAAAAATCAGAGGTAGGGAAGATAAAACCCCACAAAAAAAGGGCCAAATCCTGGTCTGCAATAAAGCCTTTCTAGGAATATGTTCATGGTGAAGAGCTGATATAGGAGCACATCACAATTGTCAGTGACATTACCTCAGATCCGCACCAAGGCCACATCTGAGGGTGGTTTGGCATGCTGCCTCCAGCCTGGAGGGTAAACCACCTCTTCAGAGCTAGCCATGGATAGCCCTTTTGGTAAAATGCTGCATTTGCTGCTGGCTCTTCAGTCTCCCAGTTGTACAAGGCTACACCAAAGGTAGGCCCAGAAAGCTTCCTGCTGCTTGTCACAAGGTGATAGACTTGCTGCAACAGGCAAGCAGATCCTGCAGCAGCTGTACCTGTACCCTCCCAAATGTACATGCTGCCTTTCTGCTCCAGCACAAAATGAAAGCTGCACGAGTAAGTCAGGGAAATGGAGCTCCTCCTAAGAGCTGTTTCCTTGGAGGACAGCAGCGCTGCTAGAAGTTGTGGCTGGTGTGACTTGACCCACAGAGAACACAAATGGTTGCAGACGGAGCAGACTTTGCATTTTCATTTGATTTCTTGTACGATTTTGTAAGAGAAATATTAATAGCACACTAATGGTAGCAATTACTGTAATGAATGTAACAGCTGGTACCAGCAGCTGAGCATACGTTGTGGGTTTTATTCTTTCCATGGATGGCATGAGGTGGCTCTGAGCAGTTGCAGTCACTGTCTTTTGCTTTTCCTGAGGATCCTGGGGATTCTATTTTCAGCAAGACTGTGCTTGTGGCAAAAAAGATGGAGAGCTACTTTTGTAAGTGTGTCACCCCTCAGGAGGTTACAGCTCAAAGAAATAGGTGACACGTTCAAAATATGGTCAGTTTCTCAACCTGCTCTGGTCCTCTCAATGGGCACAGTTCCACTGCCAAAGAAAGTATCCTTCAGCTGTGCACCAAGCAGTTTGATTCTCCTCTTCCTGATTCTTTCCCTTCCTGAAGAGAAAACTGAGTGGAGGAACTCCTGCAGTAGAACTATGAAGCAATAAACAACTCTGGTCACTTGGATACATTTACAAACAAAATGCATGTCTGGGGTCCCATGATTGCCACCCATCTGCTTCACCTCTGAACAGACCCCGTGAGAGTAAATGAAACGGAAATGTAGCACAGATACTAAAGAAAGGGCAGAAAGGAAATAAGAAAATTATTCTGGCTTATCTTCACTCAGATTAAAGCCTGAATTTTAATTAGAAACGAACTGGGCTCCTGCTCTGCAGAACAGGGGCACCTAGCAGGCGTTGGACTTGCAGGTTTTAGTTAAACCAATATGATGATGCCAGCCTCCTCAAAGGCAATGCAGTTCAGAGATTTACCTCCTAATTCCCAAGGGCTGCCAAACTTGGTGTTCAGCATTCCTGTTTTAAACTTGGAAGTCATGGCTATTCAAATGCTATTCTACTCATTGGCTTTTCATGATAGCACAGTCTAGGCCCTAGGAAGCCTGAGGCACTTCCAAGCTTCAGTAGAAGCCTGCAGGAACCGAACTGAACTGCAGCAGACAGAGGAAGCATGAAAGGCATGAAAGTACTTCTGGTACTCACTTTACATGGTGCGAAAACTTAAAAGGTGACAGTGACTGTGCCTGTCACCTGCTCATCTACTGAACAATCGAGGATAATTGAATCAGAATTCTTGCCTGCCCTAAGACAAGAAATTTCCGAGCCCCCTTTAATCCAGGCCCTCAGACTGTTACCCAATCAGTCAAACAAAATACCACAGAAGTACTTTGTTTCTCCTAAAGAGCTACATGTTCTAAAAGTACCTTAAATTGTTCTCAGAATAGAATGCTTCCAGAAGTTCCAAGTTCTCAGGCTAACACCCACATGTAGTAACACTTTTGCACTCTGCCTCTTGTAAACTTGGGTCAAAGTTGACTCTCATGGCCCATTTTCTAAACTAACAGTTCTGGTTACCCCATGCTCCTGTCCTGAAGGACTGTTCCAGCCTACACTACCATTATGAAATGTAATGACTCTGTTTTTAAAATTCCTCTCTGTCAAAGACTTACAGTGTGAATAAAGCACAAGTTTTGCATTTAAACTTTATGTGCATTCAGCAATCCTCAGTGTGGAAAGATGCAGAAGAGTGTAAGGCAGAGAGCAGAAAGAATATACCAACATTTTGGCTGAAGGGAAATTAATATCCTAGAAGACACAGAAGACAAAATACAGCTTTAGGATCTTTACTGTTCTGACATTGCTAGAAGGCAAACCTTAAAGCACAAGGCTCAAAGAAAAACAAACAAACAAACAAACCCAAGTGGCACATCCATTAAGGTCTTCAAAAAAACAAAGAGGCAGCTTAAAGGCAATCTGTCAGTGTAACAGCAGCACAGGCACAGTTGCTGACTTCAGCAAGGAAGCAGACAGCTGCATTTTGGACAAATGAGAAACTCCGAAGAAGAATCGCTGGCAGCTTTCTTAGAAGGACATTAAAATAATAAAATCCGCTGGTCACAAGGGTAAGCATTGCAGATACAGGTGAGTCATAGACTATTTCAGGACACAAGTTTTTGAAACTCAAAACTATAAGGGGCACCTGCAACGTGGCCTCACATGTCTCTTGGTGACAAACACATGGTCAAAGAGAGAGACATCCTCAGCTGACTCAGCTGCCACAGTGTCATTTTCAAATACCTTGGTCTGTCTTGCTTAACCTCGAACAATCCCCCTTAATGAAGAGCAATTTCTGCTCAAATTGAGGCATGCCAAGGTGGTGGGGATACAGGCCTAGAAAGTGTTGGCTAAATGTCACCACTGCTAAAAAGTCTCGTTTGTTGAATTTTGTTTTCTTGAAAGAAGTGAAAGGAAGACTGTGTTCTTATTGAGAATATCACCCAGGAATACTGTGGTGTTGTGATCCCACTGCAACATTGTGGTAAAATCTGTACAACAGCAGGTTTTCTGATCAGTCTTTGAGAAGGTATGAAGGACAAGATCAATAAAGGCACGCTGAATTGTGACAGTTCAAGACATGCGCTCGACATTAAAATAAAATAACGTTAACATAAGCTTGAAGAAAAGGCTGCATGGCCCTTCCTCTGGTGTATTTTAAAAGCACCAGTGGTAACACAAACACCTAAAGCATGGGTAACTGCCTCATTGCCTTGTTGTAGCACCTTGCTATTCATTTAATGCTGAAAAAGAGGTGATTCACAGCCCAGATGACATATCATCGCCTTTTTTCCTTTCATTTTCTTGCTGCATTATCTGCACAACAATGATGTCACGTCCTAGTGGAAAAGCACTGTACTGTGCACCAGGACACCTGAATTCATCACTTGGCTCAGCCACAGACTGACACTGACCTTGAGCAAGTTTTTACTCCTTATATGTCCATTTTGCACATTCAGGACCAGGCTGCTTCCTACTGCATTTAATGGGGTGCCCAGTGCTTTATGTAACCCAGCTTTAAGGCAAGCTGTAAATATGCAGGAAGAGCAATAATTCTGAATGCATTACAGAAAGAAATGTCCATGCAAGCTCAGGGGGAAGAATTTGTGCCTCCTTTAGCAGCTGCTGCTGCACTTCAGTGACTCAAGGCCCACTGTGATGCTCTACCTTGGATCCACAGCTAGGACTGCGAATCAATTCACCAGCTGTGTTCTGTCCAAATTACAGTTGGATCACTTCAGACCAAGTGGAAAAGGAGCTTGGTGGCAAAGATGCCATGTGGAATGTCACGTTCAATACCAGGCTATTTCATCTTTATTCAGGGCTTTTTGAACTTGTCATGGTCCTAAAAGAGCTGACACCACTTTCAGACAGGTCTGTAAGTGTAGGTAGCACCATTTTCCACAGGCTAGAGAAGAAAGAATTACCATGAACCTTAATAATTTAAAGTGCAATATTTTGTTCAAAGGAATAATTCAAAGAAAGCATTAATAAGCTTGGTCAAGTTTTTAATTATTTTTTTAAGGAATTCCCTGACACAAGGTGAAGACAAAAAACCAAAAAACATGACAAAGAGAGAGAAGGACTGAGGGAAGATGGCAGTGCCACATAGATCAGCACTGATCTTGTTTTCCCAACTACACCCTGAATATTTCAGACTCTCCCCATTTACTTATGTTCTGCTCTAGGTTCATTCCTGCCCTGATTAATGTTCCAGCTACTGAAAACCTCTGATGAAGTTAGACCTCAGGGGATTGTCTGTGGGCTAAATACAAAGGCATGTTCTTTTTAAAGACATGAGGTTTATTATATTCTTGATGTTTATTGTATTCTTTCCCCTGAGACAGATAAAGCAATGCATTAAATACATAAATCTACCACTGAGTGAACAGTTGGTGGGAGGATACATTTCTTGTCCCTAAATACAATCACAGACTACACCTGCGAGATTGCCCATTTCATTCTCCATTTAAAAAATAAATAAAATGGTGGAGTCTCACATACTTTTCAGAACCAGAAACACTTGCTGCACTGTTTTCCCCATAGAACTGTCTTATAACATGAAATGCAGTATAACAGTATAGATCTTCCCTGCTTTTGTGCACTTGAATACTCCCAATGCCCTGCCACACCTGCTGTTCTGTGCAACACAAGTTTTGCCATGTGGAAAGAGACTGCCCTGGTGAAGCAAAGAAAATATTCAATTAATCAAAAAACATTCAGCCAAGATAAAAGCACCATTTTCACTTCTCATGTAAGAAATTGCTGCGTTGCACAAACCTTCTACACTTAGGTTTCAGTATCCTTTACAAGTACTTGTCTTCATGTCATTGTCAAACAAATCCTTCAAAAGGCACTTTTCTGACCTTCCTGATAAAATGACCCCTGCTTTGTTCTTTAATGAATAATTTTCTTGCTTCCACAGCCAGTGTTTCCATTTCTTTTGGTCACTGAGCTCTCATATCCCTTCCCATCAGTCCCAACATTCCCGCAGAGACCAAAAAAGCACAAACTTAAACTGAGCCCTGGTTTCACTTTAAATCATTAGAGCTGAATTTCAGGGAATTTTATGAAAATTATCGTGAAGTGTGATGTGGCTTTCTAATTAACAGAGAAAAAGCATGAGAGTAAACCTCAAACTGCATGATTTTTCATTCATCTACTCAGTGAATAGGAAAGATCCTTGAGCTTTTTGTGTGGAAAAAATAGGTTAGTAATATCATGACTAGTATTTTAAACATAGTGCCTTGCTTCAGACTCTTAATTAACAGCCTGAGTGTCAGGTAATTTGCTGTAGGCTCTCTAGTGTGAAGACAATCTTCGGTTTTTCAACGTGTTTTCACAAAGAACCTCCTCATTCCTGCAGACAGCGTTTGTTGGCGTGTATATGATGTAAGAAATAACATTTAACACCTGCATGCAATCCTATCTGAGCTACCCACAGACTACTCTGTCCCTCAAAAAGTACTCTCACATCTGGATACAAATATAGACCAGTAACGTCATGCCACTATTCAAGATGAAAACAACATTGCACTAACTATAATAACTACCCAGTTTTTGGGGTACATTCCCTCTGGATACAGAGCTGGTTTAACCTTTGATGACAGCAATGCCTGGACAGTCTGCTTAAAGGTATCTGGATGTCTGAGCTGCACGTTTTCCTTTTTCATTGGGGAAAGATGATGTGTGGTGTCGTGTAGCTGGGAACAGGGTGGGCTTGGCAAGGGCTCATCCAAAGGTAGTGGGCTTTGGCAAACATCCTCCAAGAGCCCACAGCCCCAAGCATATTTCACAGAAGAAGGAGCACAGCAGCTTTGCTTACATCCCCAATCTCATGAGAGTCTAGCTGAAGGCCGAGGTGATACTCTACCAAAACAGCCCTGGGGTTTTCTCCTGTGATTTTATCCATTCGTCCAAATTCCTCATCGAAAAAGTCCATGTATTGTTTCTAAATGAAGTGACTTATTGACTTCTTAGTAACCAATCTATTTTTGTACTACAGCATCCTGATAAATGCAGTCAGCCTGCAGAAGCTGGAGAGGAGAAAGGCAGCAGAACCCCCATGAGCTGGAGCTCAAATGTCAAGGAGCACTTCTGCCTTTGGGAAGCAGCTATCTGAGCTGTGCTGTGCCTTTATTGCAGCCAGCACAGAGCAGCACAGAAGCCTGCAGGAAATGAGAACATAACCCAAATTCTGCCCTGTTGTACAAGAGAAAATCTCACCAGGAAGTCCACTGAATTCAATAAACTTTGGCTAGATTTACACAGACATAATGGGGATTAAAAATCTGTCCTCCCATACTATGTGCCTTCAGCAAAAACCGGGGGGATGGCATCATACAGAAATACCTGACTTGTTAAAATGAGGCCCAGCAGTGCCAGCTGTGTGATTTTGGTATTTAAGTACCTTAGAATCTAATAGCACAATGTATTCAACGTGGCTCAGTACCCTGGTGCTTCCCAGCGCTGGCTCAGTGTGGTGCAGAGATCCATCACAGAGTGGTAAACTGCAAACAGAGAACCCCCAAAGCACTGGAACAAAATGCAGCTTTTCCTACACATCGTGGATATGCCTAGAACTGATGTATTGGCATAAAGGCTTTTCTGCTTTACTTATTTTTTAAAATGGGTTACTGTTAAGTACAGTAAGTGGAGAGTACAATATTATACCAGGACTGGAGGGGGTGATTGGCATGTTTCTGGGTTGTTTTTTTTTTTAAGCCATTTAGAAAAGCAATCTGTCTTAAATGGAATATTATTTTAGTGCTTTTCTAGAAGCACATAGATTTTCTGCCATGGATTTTGTGGTCAAAACCCAAATGCAAGAATCTTTCCCTAAATATGATTGTTTTAATTGTGTTCCAGTGACTTTATATTTATGCAATTAGAAAGTAACTACTGTGGCATTTTAAAAGGTTCCTCTGAATGGCAAGCTGACAAGTGCTTGCATATCATTCTAAGTAAAATGACTTCACATTGTTCTGCTGACTCTAACAACTATAATTACTCTTTTATTCAAAATGTTCAACATGTTTCAAGAAAGAACACAAAATCTTCCCTTAGTGTTCTAATGAGCTGCTTTCTACTGAAGAGCACATCCTTAAGCAGGAGAACATGTAAATTGATAGGGTGCCAAGAGTCACCCTAAATAAATATCACCCCCTCACTTGCAGTTCGACTCAGTCTGACAACGCCGAGCTGTTGGGCTTTTGGGAACTGAGTTTGCAGAGAGGGAGGGACCAGTGTGACCACTTCATGTGGGCTTTGTCAGTGTCCTCACCACTGGCCCATGGGGAGACAGACAAATCTGGGCATTTAGTCGGATTTTGGTCTTTTCTTTGTTCACAAGGTGCATTTGAAGACAACCACAGTGTTCAGAAACCTATTCAGTGATTTGAAATTACTCAGCAGCTCACAGGGAATACATCCCTGAGACCAGTGGAAATACCACTGTTTCCTTCACCAAGCCAAGAATTTAATTCCTGCTCTGGTACTTTCCTGTGAAACACTCATTACAAGTTTCTGCTGCTTGCATTAGCATTACAGAAACACTTAATTGTTTTTGCTTAAAAACAGTCACTTTATGTAACTCAAATAAAGTAATGCAAATTTTATGGATTAAGTAACACTTTGAGGAATAAATAAGTTCATAGCCATGCTTTCCAATCAATTTGACACAGAATAAAAATCTCAGGTGAACATAAGATGTAGCAGTCTCTTGGGTGTTGGAGCAGCCTGCTAAGGCCCCTAATGGGAATTCAATTTGGAAAAATACTCCATTGCTTACACCAACAAGCAGTCTTTTATGGTTATAAGGTAGTTAAGTCTCAAAGAAACTTTGTGAAAGAGGGAGTCAGTAGATGGTTTGAATTTAAAAGAAAATAAATAGAATAGAAATTACAAACACTGTTATCTCAACAACCCAATATATATTGCACCCATATTCCAAACACTGTGCACAGTCTTAGCCCTCCCATTTCCAGAAGCACATAGCAAACTGGAAAAGATGTTGGAAGGGAAGCCCTCATGACAAAAGAAAAATCAAGTTGAAACATGGTATAATTTGTTTCTGATTCCTGTCTCTAAAAATATTCTTTAAAAAAAATCAATTTAATATTTATCATAAGGATGTCAATTGCCTTCAAAGTAGTGAAAGACAGCTAAAAAGAATGAATATATTTGTGGCAAATTCATGCCCTTTGCTTCTTAGAAAAGACACCGCGAAGCAAAAGGGAAAACTTGTCCTATCTCACTGTAATTTGGAAAAAAAAACCCCCAAACAACACAAAAACCAGAACAACTTGTTCAAAACATGAACCCAAAAGCTTTCACATCTTGTGCCAAGCCAAAAAGTTATTCATTTCATATTTTAAAGATGGGCCAACTAGTTATGAGAATGAATCACTACAAATGTATGTGTGCAGTCTCCAACGTTGTTGGTAGTGTGTTGGCTTTTTGCATTTTATAAATGTGCCAGCAAATACTTCTCCTTTGCATGCACTCTCATGTTTTTCATTGACCTGTACAAAGATTCCACTTTTAAAACCTGTCTAATTTAAGTCCAGTAATTTCTATTTTTGCCACGCTAAGCAATCCGGATGGGTGGTGTAGAGAGTAACAAGCTTTCAAAAACACCCGGTTTCATTAATTTCTCTGCTCCCCATTTATCACTGCCAGACTGCAAAGAGGAATGGGAGCAGGAGAAAAAGTGGATTGCACAGAAGATTTTACAGATTGCTTGCGGGTTTTGTTTCTTCCTCTCAAACTCCACTGTGGCTATAAAAAGTGAATAATCAAGTGGCCTGATTATCTTCTAGAGCTACAGTAATCTAATTAGTAAATCAAAATGATACATGCATGATAAAAATAATATATTCAACAAGATCAATGTTATGGAAGGGTGCCATGCAAAAACTGTCCCTCCAGGACAAAAACTGAAATAAAAATACTTTCTCTGTTCCCAGCAACACTTCATCTAATTTTTTTTTTTGCAGGTCAAGGTAGCCTAATTAGCTCTAAATAAGGAACACCCAGAAGACTTTGTTCTATCATACGTTTTTAAAGCCTCTGAACACGTGATTTACTCAGCTGAACTCTGGAGTTTGAAATTCAGTCTATTCTGGCAACCATGATACTGTGCATTCCCTCAGATATAAAGGTATACCAGCTCTTACAACACTCCAACTCCCAGGTGACTTTTTTTTTTTTTTTTTTTT
>VZRR01008606.1:123806-213591 GCA_013398015.1 Oreocharis arfaki
TTTTAAATCTCTGTCTTGGTTTTAGCCCAATGAACATATTCTTCTGTGGCACAGTTTAATTGCACCTCCTTCACATCCTTTCAGCTCAGCCCTTCGCCTGATGAAGCACCATCAGGTGGCACAGCAGAGAAAAAACAGGCTGAATGCCAAAGAGATGAAAGCATTTCTAGTGCCTGAATGAAATCAGCAGAGCACTTAAATCTGGAGGCTTCTTGTGGAAAAGCAGCAAATGGGAGCTCCCTTGCATTATGTGCCCAACCTCTGTGCTGTACAACTGCTGCCAAGCACCTCCTTATGGAATATTCAGAGGTTCTGCAGGGAGCAGCAAAGCGAGAAAACCTCATCTGAATTTCTGAGTCACCCGTGACAAGGTATCCACGCAGCTGGACTGGTGGCTTTCCCTGTCATGACTGTGAACAGCAGGACTGCTGGCTAAGGGCACAAATTTAGACACAAAGATGAGCTGCAAAATTCAGGTGCATGCAAAATTCAGGCAATGTTCGTGCACACGTGATATTCTATACTGAAAAGAACAATCATATTAGTTTCCATATGCTGGTGTCTGCAAATAAAAAAAAAAAATCAGATTGATAAAACTTTCACTCTTATAAAACGTATCAAGAAGCTCAATCCAGCAGCCAATAAACCCATGGCACTTAAATTGATACCTTCCAGCTCAGGCATCATCATGCAAATCAGCAAATGCTATATTTTAGTACTTGTGAAATGCTGACATGCATACATAAATCAGGAATCTCATTGCCAAGCTGTTCTCATGCTTTTTCAGTTTAAAGTGGCAAGAGCCTCATCAAGATAATCTTGTAGTGAAGCATCACTGGCCACATAATATTGATGCTTTTCAGAAACATGTAGTATTTTGAGAAACCTGACTATCAGCCAAGGTATAGCTTTTAACTCCAAAGGCTGAGAATATTTTGGAGATAGCATACTAAAGGAAAGAAAATAACATCAGGCATCTTGAAAACCCAGACATGGGCTTTTGCAAGGGATTTTTGCTTCCATTCCTATACAGTGCTACTGCTTAATGATAACTAGTTCTGATTTGTGTCTCAGCAGAAACCTTCTGGGATTTTCCTCACATACTTTCTTTTAAACATTTCTCCGTAGATAAGGTAATTAAATAATTTTTTTTCAGGATTCTAATTTTGTCAATTTACAACGCTGGAAATAAGTGCTACAACCTTTGGTTATCATTCAGCTGATACTGATCTGTAGTTTTGGATATTCTTTGAGATAAAACAAATTGCTATAATTCTCCACACAGTTATAATTTTCAGGAGGAGGATTATAGCTTGCCTGTTCAAACAATTACATGCAAGAGCCCGACTCAAAAATAAAAGCTAAGAATAGCAAATTAGTATATCTTTTACATTTCCCTTTCTGTAATAAATAGAAAAAAAATTGAATCAGAAAGAATAATTTCCAATCTAAATTCCTATTTTTTCTTATCTTCCAAACACCTACAGGCTACATTTTCAGATGTTGCTTCAAATTTTATAAATGAACTAAAAAAAAGATGGGTTTGGGGTTTTTTTCTGACCATTTTATGTGATATTCTTAGGTGAAGAAAATTGTGGAAACTACACAGCTTGGTTTTCTCGAGTGGACTGTATTAGAATGTCCCAGAAAAGGATTTTCCATCCCAGTATTTCAGTGCTGGCAGCCTACACAGTTTGTGGACTGGCATACAATAATTTAACTATTTCACTGACTGCTTTAACTACATCGCATATCTGAATCGGCCCCATCAAACCTCTCCAAGTTTTCTTAATTGTTAATATTAAGTTAGAATAAACTAAAGGAACTCTTAATGTGGCCCTACTCAAATTGACCACAGTGTTTAAACCTAAGCCACGGTGTTTAAAAACTGAATCACAGAAACATTTAGATTGGAAAACACCTCCAAGATCATGAAGTCCAGCCTCTGAACAATCACCAGTTGTCAACAAACCACAGCACTAAGTGCTACTTCCAGTAGTTTCTTAAACATCTCCAGGGATGGTGACTCCACCACCTCCCTGAGCAGCCCATTCCAAGGCTTAACAACTCTTTCCATGAAGAAATTCCTCCTGGTGTCCAACCAGAATCTCCCCTCGTGCAACTTGGGGCCATTCATTCTTGTCCTGTTACTGGGAGAAGAAATCAACCCCCACCTGGCTACAGCCTCATTCCAGGCAGGTGTAGAGAGCGATAAGGTCACTCCTGAGCCTCCTTTTCTCCAGGCTAAACACCCTCAGGTTCCTCAGCAGTTACTCACAGGACTTGTACTCCAGACCCTTCCCCAGCTTCATTTCCCTTCTCTGGACTCACTCCAGCCTCTCAATGTCTGTCCTGCAGCGAGAGGCCCAGAACTGGACACAGCACTGGAGATGTGGCCTCACCAGTGCCCAGTGCAGAGGGACAATCCCTGCCCTGGTCCCGCTGGCCACACTATTTTTGACATAAGCCAAACAATCTGTTTAGATTTGAATCACCTCTCCATCACTGTAGCATCTACACCTAAACTAGAGTTAACAGCTGGTTTCTACTCACACATGCAATAACTTGTCTTATTTAGGATTGCTTTGGGATTTCTTTGTTAAGGTTGTGTGTGAGAAAATGCTAACAGCTGCCACCAGAAACAATGAAAAATATTTATAGAAAACAATTTTTAGTACACTTGAAAAGATAGAGACAACTTTGAACAGATGCACAGAAACTGAATGAAAATAGATCTTTTGAATTCAGCCAAGACTTTTATCCACATTTTCTGACTTTAAAAAAAAATATGCAAGAGAATAATAAACTTCTACTGTTTTCCAGTTTATGCAAAATGGGTAACGGAACAGAAATAGGGCACTATAAACTTCATCTCATTCTCTCTCTTTTTTTTATCCTTGTCATTTTAGATTTCTCATTAGCTTCAGTCACCAAATTTGAACTGACATTAGCAAAATCATCTTCTTTACTGATACTTCTTAATAACCACACTTGATCCTTGAACTTGCTTCTCTAGCACAGTTCTTCCAGTTCCAGACTGTCTGTGGGGAAGTTCTGCCTTCCTTCTCACGTCACATTTTCTAAATTAATATGTAAAGTTCTTTATTCCCACAATATACCTTCCTTTTCCCTAGCCTGGTGGAATCCCAATTCAATTCTCCTCTTCTGTTGACAGAGATCCCTCTGTGACAGCCTTCCTGTCTCACATATCCCCATTTGAAGTCCAGATGAAGTTATTTCAACCCTTAAACATAGACTGTTCATTGTTAAATTAGGAAAGCAGATTAAGACTTTTAAAACATAACGCGCCTTCAGCACTCGTCTGAGAGAAGCCATTATTGAATTAAGTTCTACATTCAGCATTTGAATTAGCCAGCAAGCTGCTTAGGCAGGAGTAAATTAAAGTTATCAAATTAAGTCTGTCCTTCCTCCGAAATGGAAATTAAAAACATTCTTTAAGTGTTTTTAAATGAACATGAGGCAACTAAATCACACAGCCTTTTTAAAAGCAGCGTTTGACTTCCAGACCAACTGGAAAGGGAAATTGGAGGAAGTCTGCGTGATCAGCCTTCACAAGTATTTAAATCTGGGAATGGCATTTTACCAAATGGGGTCAAGCATCAGGTTTATTTGCAACGAGAATTTATCCCTAGCTATGCATTAATTGTGTCTGGGTCATGAATAGAAGGCCATTTCCTTCCGTGTCACATTTCAGATCACCAAAATGGCTCGGTCTATTTGGACAGTGTGCAGGATGATGAGATGGGAGACCTAATTCATTCAGCATTTTCTACATATTTCCACTCCAGCCCCCTGACAAATAACCACCCCCTCCCAAACCATCAGCTCTCCACCTGTACTCACTGACATAACATCAAGCCCCACAATCAATATTTCTCTTTCTCCCTCAGACAGTTCATTAAAAGGTGCACTAAATAACCTGGCATAAAGCATTTTCTGTATCTTTAAATATATTCTCAGACAGTGAGAGTGCTGCATCCTATTTTCTAAGTTGAAAAAATTTATGCTTCACTAGCGGAGATGACTAGAAATTTTTTATAATGATTTAGTCAAAAGTAAAATACACTTATAAAAGGATTCAGGGCATTTGAAGGATGTTGCATTGTTTGGGTAGCATATTCAGGTGATGGATAACGGAGTCTCCATTGCAGAAAAGCTGTCTCCACACTTTTCTCTGGAGCAAATAGGATTTGAGTGACAGTTTGGCAACAGACCTATTACTACAAAAGTAGCAAATTCTGAGTGTGGCTATTTTCACATTCTGGCCATAACTCAGATATGCCAATTAAAATAGTGGAGATAAAATGATTGAGGGGTTTTGGAGTGGTCCTTTGGGGTTTTTTGCCCTAAGATGACAGCCTGCCCATCTCTGTAGTCCAGCTGGACCATTGTCCCAGTAACAAAGCTCAATACAATCCAGTCTGAACTCTGGCCAGTTTCCATGTCCTCTGCTGCTCTGGCTGGAGAAGATTTTCAGAGACACAAACAATTATTTTTCTCAGGCAGCAGACTCTACTTAAGCAAGAAAAGACTGTCTTCTGTTAATGCATTTCCTTCCTGTCTCTGGGGCATGGGGAAATGCCCTCTTCTCAGAGAAATAGGGCTGAATCTCTTTGTTATCCCTCTTCCAACATCAAGAACCAGAAGTTTCATTACATGGGAGTGCAAGAACCACCTCACTGTTTGTCATCAGGTTGGACACTTCAGTCTCAGGGGCTGTAAGAGCAGGAATTGGGTCCCTCCTTATGAGATGGAGTCAAAAAGCTGATGGAAGAGGGAAGTAATTTCCTGAGGCCTTTGGAGCTGCCTTATTTGCCTGCTTAATAAACACACATTGCCTGTGATAGACAGCCACCATCACATGAGGTGAGTTCTCTATTCAGGATGAGTGCTCCAAAGAAACTCAAGGTTGCAAAGGCTTAAAGCATAAAAGCCCCTCATGTGGCCTCATCTTTCACAGTTCTCTGAACCTAACACAAATACACTGAATTACCTGATAAGCCATGTGTGAGCTTCACTAATCCCTCTTGTCATTTTATCTCGTTGACAAAATAGCAGCACTCTCAGAACGACAAATGCAATCCAACTCCTAGAAAGCAGCATTCAAGGTGACTGAGACACAAGAAGAATGAATTTTCTCCAGAGTTCTTATGGCTGATTTCTATTTCAGCAGTGATACACAGATAGCCAAGACACACATATAAATATCCAACAAAGGAAATAAAATTCATCTCAAAGAACAAGATATTTCTAAAGGTGCGGTAAGGGTTGGATGGAAAACATTGGCAGCAACATCTGGGCAAATCAGTAAGTCGGCGATCTTGACAGTGACTGTGTGCACCATGTATTCTTTTTACCCTTTTAAGTGAAGTTCTTCTTAAATACCACAACAATGGAATTGCTCTGGGTAACTAGTGTTTAACTGGGCTCAAAAAGATTGCCAGAATGAACAGGATGAAGATTGCTTGGTTTGCTGTTGGTATGACAGCTCACCAGGCAAGTCATGGGGCCTCTTCTGTGAGGGATCAGCATCTCCTAATACAGACCAAATACACCAGGCTGAGTTTCAAACAAAAAGGAGCTGTGGGAGGATGTGGAGGCCAATCAGCTACCTGTGGCTTTACGAGTTCCACCTCTAGCTGTGATCTGACAGCAGAGTTCCCTCAGGACGTGGACATTCTACAAGCCAGCTTGATCTTCCAGAGACACTTCAGCACTATTTCCCCACTTGTGTTTTCTCCAGCTCTTTTCTCTAGGATAAGCTTAAAAAAGTCCCAACCTGACGGTAAGGGGTAAAAGGAAGGTGGTTCTGGAGCTCCCAAGTAATGCAAACTGGCACATGAGTGATAACATTAGCTTGATAAATTCCTCTGTGCTGAGCTGTACTCTGTGTGACTGATACGGAGATGCCGGAGTGCTGGGAAGGAAGACATGTCTGTGACAGATGGGTGGATGTTTTGCAGTGTTGAAAAAGAAATGACATCTCTCTCATAATGTCACTTTGCTTCTTGTGCTGGCATCCCCAGGCAGGGTGTAGCTGCTGGCAGAGCAGTCTCGGGGATGAGTGACACCCCGACGGGAGGGAACTGCAGGATGCAAATAGGTGCTGCTTAGGGCAGGGCTGACTGGGGAGATTGCTGCCAATTACAGAGGTGATTTGCTGCTGTACTGCTGATTCCTAATCTAGGAGGCACTTACAGACTTCCTCACTTCCCAAGAGGAGGCAACTTTGCCTCCCTGTAACTGGCACTGACCTTTTGAGACAACCTGCCGGGACTTGAGGCATCACCTCGCTCTGCTCTGCCTCACTGACTGCTGGGGCTGCACAGACATCAGCAGTTTGGCTGGCTACAAGCCAGGGCTCCCTCTGAAAGCCCATCTCCTGCCTCTGCCAAACTCTGCTGTCTTAGTTCAGCCTTTTGGGAAAGGAACAACATAAAAAACCCCCAACCTTGGTTTGGTGCTTGGTTTAACTTGAAGCAAGCAATGCAGCAAGCACCCAGCAATCTGCAAGGCTTGCCAGTTAGCCAGTGGTATCCCACCCTGCAGGAGCTTCAATTTCTTGGCAATATTTTATGGTTTTCCCTGAGGTTAGCTATTGTCTTTAGCCTAGTTATTTCAAGGGAAGACTGTGCCTGAGTAAATCCGAAATTGATAGAGATGCAAACAGCACTGCAGGAAAACCTGCTGGCTCCATGCCTGCTAAAGCCCAGGAGATGCTCCCCTGTGGATGTAGATATGCCACGTGCTCCTTCTCTCTCACGCAGGCATCCTTCCCAGGACCTCACCAAAGGGGGAACACCTCAGTGCTACGTGCCCAAAGTGGTTAACGAGGAAAAGAGGAAAAAAGATAACGGAAAATAAGTCACAAGCTTCCCTACATCTTCCCAGGAACATCTGGCTCATTCTTTCAATTGGATGGATTTTCCAGTCCCACTGCACTGCCTCTCTGCCTAGCTGAGAAGGAAATGGGCGCTAAAAGCCATTAGAAGAGCAAATACTGGCCTTTATTGAGATAAAGCAGTTAATTTTAGCCTTAAGTGACTGTTACATCACAGCTCTCCCTAGGAGCAGCTTTGCTATACAATTTTAAATGCCTCCTAAATCATATCTAACATCTTTTCACCCCTGTTCAGGAGCTGAAGTAGTAGTACACCATACTTTAACAGAGGTATCATCTAATTATTCTGTCTTTGGTAGAGGGCCAACAATGCTACAAATAATTATAAGGTTATATAATATAATAAGCTGACCTGTCTAAATAACACATGCTTTCATTTTTACCATGGCTTGTTTTTAATCACTCAAAACCCTGATGCCTTAGGTTTTAACTTTTATATTTTTCAAATCCTGTACTGTCTAGTGTGTAACTCTGAAGTTTCGTGTGGCCTGCTAGCTGCTGTTCTTTTATGCTGGTTAGACAAAACAAACCTCTCTAGGTTTGCTCTTCAAGAACACCAGGCCCCAAAATGTGTAAACTATAAGCCTCTGAAGAGGAGGGACAAACTTGGGGTAATTATATCATTAACTGAGCTTGTAATTGGGGAATTAACCCTGATACGCAAATGGACCAAACATAAAAGCGTGAAGAACCAATGACCCGGGGTCCGTCTTGGGTGTAGCCTTTTGACTGCCCAGGGCGTACCTTTGAAGGCCCTTCAAATAAATACCTACTTTTATTCTCTTATTTTTGTCTAGCCTCTATTTTTAGGTGGCCACCTCAAGGCACCAGCCCCACACTGATCTAAAGCATCAAATCACTGCCTGTGTCACAGGATGAGCCAGAGGCAGCTTTTGGTGGAAGACACTTCTGGGCATCTCCTGCTCATATGAGGTACTATCCATAGTGTCCCCGGCACATCTTCTGGGAACACAAAACCAAGGCAATTCAACATCCATGGAAAGATTTGGGAGCTGCCTGCCTAATAACACGTTAGCACAGCTAAGCGGCTTCCATTTGAAGAAAAAAATAATGGAGCATCAGTACAAAAAGAACCACAGGTATCTCAGCTTCACCACAAGCAGACAGGTTGGCCCTGGAGAGCTGTTCTGACTTCCTCCCTGGAGAGAGTCAGAGCATCACCCGATGGTTTGTTGTTAAAATCAAATCTCTCTTTCAGAACGACGGCCAAGTCTTGATCTCGGGCGTGTGGTAACACGTGGGCCATTGCACAAAAGAAGATGACAGTGCTGCTTCTTACAGCCAGGATACTTCACTTTGATAGTGACATTAAAATTGCAACAATTAACTCTAATGAAATTGACAATTATGTCTTAATGCAGTAACGGGCTGTAACGTAATTAAGGAGAAGTTATCTGAGTGCTTTCTCCTAACATGCATATTCAGGCCTGTACTTTGATCTATAATTTGGCAAGAGAAAATGCAAAGCGAGTGGCTTGGAATGAGTTCCAATAGCACCGCACACTCAGCTCCCTCCCTCCCCTCCTGCCTCTGTGCACAGCTGATGTTCCCAGGGGGCCAGGAGGCTTCTGCAAACAGGCTATAATTCCAGCTACCTTTCGTCAGGACGAAAACACCTCTGGGCTAGAAATCTCAAGCACAAAGGCAGAGCTCAGCACCACCTGGCTTGCCGGAAAGCAGGAGCAGGAGTCTCAGAACCAGGCGCAGAGGTACCGCAATTCCTTCTGCCATCGCAGCAGGGAAAGACCTCGTTACTCAACAATGAAGCTTTGCTCAGGGCACCATCAGTGCTTCATCACTGCTCCCCACTGAGCCTGGAGCAGGCGTTTGAAGGACATGACCGAGGCAGCAGGGAGGGCTGGAACAGACCAGAGGTTAGAGCCAAACCATCTGACCCTCGGTACAGTCCCTCAAGTTCCTGCAGTCTTCGAGCAGGGGAACCAAGAACATGGAAACACATCTAAAAGCAGAGTCAGCTCTAACTAGAGCAGAGTTGTTCTGAGGAGTATGTGTCATTTCCTTTAAAGGGAAAAGAGGAAGCTCATAAAAATTACAAGCTTGGACAACAACATATTTATCCAGATTCTCAGGATGCTTAACCTTTTTCCTTAAATAAGGGCTTCTGGTTAGGGAGATCCACTTTCCTATAAAGCATTCTGCTGCCAGGTTTATGGAGGAAAACTTGAAAACCAGAACCTCTAAAGTGTTCAAAAATCTTGGAACTAAATAAAGTATCTAAATTAATTTTTAAAATCAGAGTTCTGGTATTTTTAAATCCTTACTGTCAATATATAAATTCTCAGACTCACCATTTTAGCACTAAATCACAACATTTGCCATCAAGAGGGCACCATCCAAGAACAGTAAAGGGCTCACAGCTTCCCCGGACAGGACAGAAAGCAAGAACATAGAAACAAAAGAGCCAGATCAGTTTAGTTTCTTTTCTTACAGATTACAAGAGATTTGTGTTATTTTGTTACCATGAGCCAGTTCTGCCTTACTCTGATTTCTAGGAGCAAAAAGGGAAGGACGATAAGGGAGAACTGAGTCACATCTTAACAGGCATGGCTCTAATGCTAGCTGTACATCTCCTGAAACAAATAGTCACAGAGACTCAGTCATATCCGGGATGGCAAGCTCAAAAGGCAGCGCTTTTACTCAGAAGCTGCTCCATTCTGTTTCCAGGCACTCACAAAAAAATCAAGGAGCCACTGAGGATGGAAAAGACCTCCAAGATAACCGAGTCCCACCATTAGCCCAGCACCACCGTGCTCACCACTGAACTATATCCTCAAGGGCCACATGCACGCAGCTTTTGGGCTCCTCCAGGGTGCCCCTTCATACACTTTGAGACAGAGTTTCACCTAGAGTTTCATGGTGACCTGATTTTGGCTGGGATGGAGTTAATTTTCTTCCCAGTAGGCTGCCTTTTGGATTTAGGATGAGAATAATGTTGATAACACGCTGTTTTAGTTGTTGCTAAGCAGAGCTTACACCAAGTCAAGGACTTTCCAGCTTCTGCCAGCAAGGGAGCTGGGGGCACAAGGAGATGGGAAGAGGCACAGCTGGCACAGCTGACCCAAACTGGCCAAAGGGATGTTCCATAGCATATGGCATCATGCTGAATGATAAATCTGGGGGGAGTTGAGCAGGGGGTGACAGCCGGATGCTCAGGGTCTGGTTGGGCATTGGTCAGTGGGCAATTGCACTGTGCATCACTTCTTTGTGCATTCATGTATTATTATTATTATTTTCCCATACTTTTCTGTCCTATTAAACTGTCTTTATCTCAGCTCCTAAGTTCTACCTGTTTTCACCCAATTGTCTCCCCCATCCACTGCAGATTGCTGTGGCATTTAGCTGCCTGCTGGGTTAGTCCAGAACACAGAGGGAACTTCCCAGTGCACCCCAGAACCACCTGGTACCACAGCCCAGCTGGCACTGCTCATTTGTAAGATGATATTCACACTTACAGTCACCTGCTACTAGGCACCAGTGTTTTTCTTTAAATCACATGCCATGACATTGATTCTTGGCATGGCTGAGCTATTTCTTTAACCAATGTATTCTGCATGTGAATATAAACGAATATGTCTTCATTGCTCTTTCGTTTGTAGACTTGATAAGCTGAGTGGAAAAAATTGGTGGCGAAATATTCTTGGCTGCTTCTCACACTGTTCTCTTTGCATCTTCTCCTAGACACTGTCAGAAAAAATTAGTGGACTAGTCAGACCTCTACTGCGGCCTGAAACAGCCCTAAACCTTCAGAAATCAGGACTTCTAAGGCTTCTATTTTGAGTAGTATCTTCCCTCCTTCACGCCCTCCTTTTTTCTCAAACAGAAATGATGGTACTAAATAGGATATTGAAGAAATCCATTCCCCATAAAAAAAGGAAAAAATTAAAAATCACGGAAGTTATAAATTGTGAGCAATGCAGAGCAGAGGGAAGGAGAGAAGCTGTTCCACTGTAAAATTCACCAGTGTCTGCATTCAGCACATACTGTGTATCTCCTCTCATTTATGCATTTCAGGCAGCAAGTCACCTTTCTTATGGGCAAGGAAGGTTGAACACAGGCACTCAGCGACAGGTTCAGAGTTAATCAGAAAGCCAGCAACCAGGTCAAGAACCTAAGAAAGAGTTATAAAATCGCTCCCAGGTGATCTTCTAGTTTCAGCTGGAAACGAGCACTGTAACCTTGCCTTTGAAGTCTTGTGAAATCCTGTTGGACTTCAGCCCCACAAACACTGTGGTGGAATTACAAGCAATTTAAGTGCTTGAGTGTAACATTTGTTTTCCATTCACTCACCTAGATCTTGGATCATTGAAATCAATAACTTAAAGAATTGGGAATATATTTCAGCCTACATTCCTCTCTCCTCACAGCTTGGACTTCCAGCAAATCACTCCTATGTGTATGTAATAGATCAGTGTCAGGGTGATAAAAAGCAGAATCATAAATTTTTTTGGTGTGTTTGGCTCTTGGCATAGTAGATTTACACAAAATTACGACTCTCAAAAGAGAATCATCTTGTACAGTCAAAACACACAAAATTACACAATAGCAATTGCTAAGAACCTGAACCTATTGTGGTGCTATACCTGTAATAATGGATGCAGCATTCTCAGGTGAAGGCACAAGTGGTAGTTAGGCTGTCTTAAAATTAAGAAATACATCTAAAATATCACTTGGACTTTTTTCCTTTCATTTAACAGAAGAACACTCACTGTTTTAATAGGATTCTGACAGCCTGACAAATGCTATTCATCAATGTTTTTTTCTTTATAAGAAAAGGGAATAGCAACAGAGAAATCAGATTTTCTCTATTGCAGCAACTTTATTTTTGTGTTCCATCAGAGCCTTTCAAGCAGAATTTAAGATATTTTATTTTTAATTAGCTGTAGCTGACTATTTCTCTCCTTTCCATAGGATTCCATACAGAACGGTAACCTCAAGATGGCGATGTTTGTCCCCTTATAGAGGCTGGGCTGACAGCAGGGATGACTGAAGCATCTTCCTTCCTTCTTACAGCAAAGTGGAATTTGTCTTTGAGCACATCAAGATGTAGCTGCCTCTCAGAAATTTCTGTACCCCGCCCTCTGATAAAGGTTCTTAACTGCCGTTATCACGTCTTGCACCTTAGAGTGATAAACAAAGGCCTAGGGATGGAATTGCAGAAAAACAGATTGGCTTTTGGACTTCGGATTATGAACTGAGAACCAACACCAGAAAGGTATCAATAATTGGAAATAAAAGTGAGTTTTCAACGAGGAAGTAATTATTTTACTCCAAGATGCTGGAAAAGTCTGCCTTTTACATGCTCTAGGAGGACAGCACACACAGAAACATACCCATCAAACTAATACTGCTCCATTACTGAATTTTCATTAAATAGCAGCAAAGGAAATCAAATTCATGAATGCTCTAAAGTGTAACATGATACGTTGTATTAAAAAAGCTTTTTTTTCTCGTTCTATAGGAAAGCAATTTTTATGGGAATTCAGCATTTCTATAACACGGAAGGTTGCAAAAATTGTTGGATACTGACAAAAAAAAGATTATTATTAGACTTTTCCTGTGAACCCCTCCAAGCCACAGTCATGCTAAAGCTGAAGAGTTTTATGGGGAAGTTGAGTTCTTGGCAGTGAAGGTTTTTATTTGTGCTTAAAAGGCTTGCCCTGACAAAGGGTGACAACATTGACAGGCTGTGGCCTACAACATCCATGTACAAACCATAAGATTATAAGTCAGCTTTATATGAAAGAGATAAGAAAATTAGTTTCAGTTCAAAGCCTTCCTTTCAGGCAGCTCCTACTGTGAGCAATGAACATTTAAGCAGTTAGTTTTGGGCATAGGACACCCAGACTGGTTTTCTCTAGGAGCTGATTAAGCAGAACAGAAGTTTTGAAAATTTATGATTTCAGAGTTACCAAAGTCTGTTTGCAAACCTGGTGTCTGTGTGCAGGTTGTCCTCCCTTCACGAGGGGTCACCCTATCAAATATTGTCTAAAGGAACTGCCTCCCCTGCTACTCTGGCTATTTTTTGCTGTTGCTCTGTTTGCAGTTGTCTTGCTGATTCCCTGTGAATTGCTTGTGTCAACTTTTATAACTGTGACAAGGCCACCTTTTGCATGAGAAGCAAACAAAATTTACTCAAGCTGCCGCCAAACAGCGCGGCTTTATAGCTGTCACTTCCAGCAGCCCTTACAAGGCACATGCTCAAGGAAGTCCATTGCCTGACCATCTTTTGTTGCCTGTGACAGTTTCACAGCTTTCCTTAGCCCCAGACTAGCATTGCCACAAGCCATTTTCCTTGTTTCAAAACAGCGTGCTGTATGACACAGCCTTTCGGGTCTTTTCGTGTGTGGTGCTATTCGGATGTTTTCTGGCATAAGGTGTCGGGCTCTCCGCCTTCACTTGAGTGTTTCTAGTACCAATTAGTGAAATTGCCTTTAGATCCTGAAGAATTTAGGAGATTGCCTTAGCTAAAGAGGCTTTTGCTTCAGGTTTCAGCATATTGCTCTTAATAGCGTGTCTGTGAACTGCTTGAAGCAAGCACGCGGCTGAAGTATGCTCACAATGCAGCAGAACCCTATTGTAAAGGGACACCTGGGACTAGGACCTGATAAAAATCAAGGATCAAGGCAAAGAACCCAAAAGACAGAAGCTTTGTTAGTTCAGGCATAACCCACTTGTCTCTTCAGAGCCACTCACAACAGCTCACAAGCAAGGTGATATTACAAAGCAGCCACACTCTGGTGTACAAAGATACTGCTGGAGACCAGTCCAAAAGCTGCTAAGCATCCCAAACCTGATTAATGACAGGAGATTTTCTGTTAGAAGATGGGCAAAAACAGCTTCTGCCAATCCACAAGAATATTATTCTTTTAAAACATGGGCAGAAGGAAGTCCTCTATCTGAGGAGATGCTTTGGAAAAAGTATAATAACAATAAAGAGTCTATTACCCGAGAGAGCAATTTAGACAGACATCACTGGAAGAGCTGCTTTAATTAGTGCGTTGTTAAATCTGTTGCCTTGCTTGTGCTGCGGATGTGCCTCCTGCCACCTCATATCAAGGACTCCAAACAGGGAGTGGAATGGGGAAGATGGGTTTTTTTAAAAACAGAACACAGGTGCAACAATTTACACCAGCTGAGCTTGAGCCCTGTGGGGCTTGCTGGACATCTCTATGGGAGATCTGAAATGGAGATAGGTAAGGAATGAAGATCAAAAACCAAGAGCTAGCTGGAAAACAGAGCCCTTTATGTACCCTGCAAACCAATCTCATGCTTCTCCAGCCCAGTGGGAGCAGCACTGACCACTGCAAGGCACATAAGAGCAGAGAGCCTGCAGTCACTGCCAGAGGCAGCTGTGAGGAATCTCCTCCTTAGAGCTGGATCCAGCACCCTGGGTCCTGCTTGGCCACATAGGTGGGGAAAAACACCTCCCCTGGTCTGCTTGGGCACAGCCCTTCCAATGCAGCCCAGAACACTGATTGTTTTATCTGCAAGGAGAGCATACCATTAGCACAACTTCTTGCCATCAGAACCAAAATTCAGCTTGCAGAGGCTGGGACAGACCAGTCTTTCCTGAAAAGGAGCCAAAGAGTAGGTGGGCACAAGGACATGGCCTTCTCTAAATGATTCACGATTTGGACCTGTTCCATATGAAGCCAAACTACCAGAACCAGCTGGTGTCTGGCCCAGGAGTGTACTGAGAATATTCAAAATCATCATCTTATGCAATTACAGTGTTATCTCACAGCCAGTTTGTGTGCTGGGGTGAGGTGGGCACTCAGCTGCTCAGAACACAAGGCCAGAGTTCATTTTGCCCAGCTCCAACATTCTCTTGAAATCCTGCCCTGAAGTTGGTAGGCTCGTGCCAACAGAACCAAATCCTGTTTGCTCCTTACTCCAAGGATTTCCCACACCTCTTGGCTAAATGCTCACACTCCCTTCTACCTCCTCTGCTCCAGGCTCCAGCCAACTGTCACCCCCTGGGAGCCAAACATTTACTGCATGAAAACCCCAACACATGACAACCAACATCTCTCAGTGCCTCTGTCAAGGCAACTGCTGCCTTTCAAGCTGATTTCCCTGACTAATTAAGCATGGAGACACACCAGACTGCCAACTGAATGGTGGTTGCAGCATCCATCACTCCAGCAGAATTCAACCTAATGGGCTAAAAGCTGCAGCCTGAGAGCCCAGAACAGCTTGTTCACTGGAATGGAAAACCCATTGTTTACTGTGCTCTAAAATTCCCCAAGTTAAAGAAAGAGGAGAAAAAAACCAAACCAAACAAAACCCCCTACAATCTCCAGCCTTGAAAGCATTAATTATGAATTACTAAGAGAGAAAAAACACCTGCTCCCCTTTCATCATTAACATTTCATGTATTACACCTTTCAGTCTCTTTCCAGATTAAAGCTCCCCAGGTCCTCCAAAAGCAGTAAAAAGTGCATGGCCACACTAAATCCCATTTGCCTACAAAACCATGATTGTTTCCACCAGAAATGAAGTTTGTTTCCCTCCCTTGTGTATTCTCAGCTTCCTATGTGCACGTGTAGTTTGGATGAAGCGGCTTCCCCGTGTATTTGGGAGAGCATTTTCCTTCCTGTTGACTCGGTAGCTCACACGGAAATGACTGTGAACTGTAAGGTGTTATTTGTAAGGGGTTTTTTTACCCTCTGCAACAGCTTAGATCCTCAGGAAGACCCTGGGAAACAGGGCAGAATTTAAACATAGTTGGATCAAGTGTAAGGCAACTAGACCAAAAAGAGAAGAGCACTGAGTCAGGCTTAAGGATGCCATGGATGAAAGCAACCTGGAGTGTCCCACACAGCTCCATGCACACATTCACACTCCAACTACATCTCAGTTTGAGGAAAGAAACCCCAACTTTCTCCTCTCACTGGAAGGGAATAAACAGCAACACAGATAACACAACTTGTCTTTATTAAGGACACCAGATTGTAAGATTAAGATTGTAATTGTTGATGCTTATCCTGATCAAATCAGGATCTGGACATATTTGTGATAAGAAAAACCTCAGCAGAGCATACATTTGTTTTAATTAAAGTATTCTCAAACTAAAGATGGAAGGAAGAATTTAAGTTACCCTATTGGCACAGAAGGACTAGAAGGAAAGCTACTGCAAGTACATTTAAGCTGCAGCTCTATTAAAAGAAGAATGCCACTGGTGTTTACAGAAAATAAAATCAGAAAGTTCCACTAAGTACTGAAATCTGACCTCAATGTAAAATTTCAAATCCTTTGAGACAGGTACAACATTACAACAATGTGGTTTTGATTCGTCAGAGCCAAAGATTTTATAATCTGGAAAAAAACCCTGACAACCTATTTTATATTTATATCCCAATTCAAAGAGATAAGATAAAAGGAATAACTTCTTTCTTGACCTAGTAATATTGACAGAGACAATAATATATCTGATGCCAAAAATTGACTCTGAGAGCTGAGGAACGAAATAGAGAATTTGATTTTTTGAGAAAAGAGATCAGCAAACATCAGCGAAAATATCATGTTTCTAGGGGTCTGGTTCTAAGAATCTGAACAAAGAACAGATACCTGGATTGGGCAGGTTTTCCCTTTAGACTGGCTACTAAAAGAAATTATAGCCAAACTGCAGAAGATGTACAGAGCTGAAGACTGTTTTGACCTTCTCTTGCAATAGATCAGTTTGTTATGAGAATTTTAAGTAACATTTCAATATTTTAAACTTACAAACTCCCACATACCTCTTCTCTTTTTCACATATGAGCCTAATTCCCAGCTGCAATTTTGCAACCAGGGGTGTCACTCCAACAGGAGTTAAACAAGGGCTGCTGCACTGGGCAGGGGGCAGGACAGGGTCTGTGCCTGGGGATGAGTGGGAGCATGAGACACCTTTGATCAAACAGGGAGCAAAGCCAACTCAGCTTCTGCAGAGGAAAAACAGCAAAGCAAACAAGCCACTACATAACCAGGAAGAAATCAGGGAATACCTGTAAATAAATAGTTTTAATTTAATTTTATCTCTCTCTGTTTGTTTCAACATCTGTTTTTCTTGCCTATCTTCAGCTATTTATCACCCTGTCCCTGTTCCCTTTACTCCCATTCCTGCCTTGCCCTTCTGTGGAATCCACTGTAATTCTATTGCCAGAAAAACTCGGAGATACAAAATACCCATTTCCATTTTCCCATCAGCTGGTGACACCTTCTCCTGCATCTTCCCTCTCCATCCAGCTAGCAACCTGCACCAGGCAGCAGCGTTCCCTCTTTCTGCACCACCAGGTACAGGAGGATAAATTCTTGATCCTCACACAGCCTTGCTGCAGGGCAGGTAACAGAAGGTTGAAACCTTCAAGAGGAAACTTTGAGTCACCATCACACTCTGCAAAGTGCCACTTGATAATGACCACAGGTTAGAACATAAGAATGCCTAAAAAGACAGATGTTTCTCGGATGAGCAGCTATGAAAACACCCTGAAGTGTTGCATATATTCATAATTGGTACTTCAAAGTCACAAAAGTACATTGTTCAAAAAAAAAATCAAGATATGCCAGCTTTTCCTGAAAGTTCTTTCCTGCATCAGGGGTACGAAGCACCACACTACAGCGTGTATTTGCAGCCTTCCAGCCTCCTGCTAAGGGCTGCTTTTCCAGTGCTTCCAACACCAGATGAGAAAATGCTGTTTGTTAAGCTGGTTTCCAACACACTACAGGATCTGCATGCAGCATTACCATGCTTTTGTAGTGTCATCCACAGCCCCGCTCGAGGTGCAAGAGCCATTAATCACAAGTTCAGCTCTTGCAGACCTCAGTACAGGCTTTTTGCCACACGAGTGCATGGCACAAAAACCCACTGCTGATTCATAAGCATCAGCATCGCGACACTCAACAGCTAGAGGATTTTTCTGTGCTTCATATAGCTCAACAGATAGCAAACACTGAAATACACAGAGCAGAAATTACCAAATCTCTGATATAAGCTGAAAATGCTCTTTTACATCTGAAGCTCTTCCCTCTTAGCAGTGCTTTTCCACCTCAGTTAAGTAATACCTGTTGCATAAGCAGAAATAGAAATTGCTTGGAAGCGCTTGTTCTTGTTTACCAACTCCAGTCTTTGATAAAAATATAGATCTGAACTGAATAAGTTTATTTCACAGTGAAACAGAAATAGCTTCTCTTCACTGAGTTTATATCATGAAATAAGGACAAGAGAGAGGAGAGAGACCGTCTTCAGATAAACCAGTTTCTAAAAGACATAAGCAATGAGTTCAAGAAAACATGGAGCATCTATGTACAGCAATAGCTTGTCTGGTAAAATCACCTCTTTTCTTCAAGAACTTTCACTGCTCCAGTACTTTTCCAATCAATAGTATGGGATAAGACAGTATTTCTTAAGTTTGTGTTCCCCAAGAGATTGCACACAATTTCTGAAATAGGATATAGCCAAACATCACAGCCATTCTAAAAATATGAGCTCTTCTATAAAACTGTTCATCCCCACAGCCAATCTCCCTCTCCTTGAAGAATGCATTTAGGGCAGGTAGCTCAATTTGCAACTTGCACTGCAACTTAGACCACCAACCTATGCATTAAAAGTATTCCTCAACATCACAGCACCCTCAGAGACACAGAGTAAAAGAGCTACCTAGATCCATTTTCTAGTAAAATTTTCCTTTACATACTTTTCCATAAACACTTCTCAGCTATATGAGTTATATTTCTTAAATACCCATGCCCATCTGAGCAGTGACACAAAGTGACTGTGGTCAGGCCACAACTCAAACAAAAGATTAATATCCCAAAGTTCAAGCTGAAATAAATGTTTACTTGCAGAGCAGATGTGTGTTTTCTTCTTCCTCTTCAGCTAAAGAGAGACTCACCCACTCAGCTGCTTCCAAGAAATAGTATTGGCCTTGACCAGTTCAGCTGGGATTAATTTAAGGAGCATGACAAAGCATGGTCAGCCCTAAGAGCATTTGGCTGCAGAACAGCCCTGCAATAAACATCTGCGTTCCGTCAGAAGAAGGAAGAGACAGGTACTCAGCTGCTATACATTGCCTTTTGTCTAGAAAACATGGAAATCAGGGCTGAAACACACCAGAAACCTGTTTGCTGTTTGCTTCACCAGTATCAGGAACATTTGGGCATTTTATGTCGTTTGACCCCAACTTAGGAACACCCTAAACCACATGCTTTGATGTGTACAAGGTCAGAAACCCATTTGCTTGCTGTGGTGATCTGGTCCTACATCTTTGCTCCCTACAACATTGAAGCCTGTTTCTATCAACTGCCTGGTGACACCAGCTGTATTTCAGAAGTTGTCCCTGATTTTCTGCTCTGAACATGAACAGCTATGCTTCAGCTCCTCCTGCTTCTCTCTACTAGCAAATGCCCAAATGCATTTGTTTTGTAACCAAGGGAAAAGCACTGAGCTAACTTTACTGTTGAATTTGTAAAATTCTCATTGCTATCGAGCTAGAGCAGATGTTTTGCCAGCTTAGGTTTACTGAAGTTGACTAGCAAATTAAAAAAGGTCATTTCCATGGTTGTCTGCAATGCTTAATGCTAATGGAGTAGCACACACGAGTTTCTGTGTGGAGAAAATGAGTTAAATTTCACCAAAGACAGACTGTGACCACCAATCCCCCTGTAAACAAAAGCACCACCCTGTCCCTAACAGAACACAGCAGAGTATTGCTCTGCCCCTGGACATGTTTACGTGTTTATTTAAGCTTGCAGAGCTGAGAGGAGAACTCAAGCAGCTGAATCCTCACGCTTGTATGGGCAGTTATTGGAGCTGAATTTGAGAGACGCAAAGCCAGGGATGGCTGGTCAGGAACCAGCTCACAGCTGTGACCATGCCAACAGCTCTTCCAGGACACTGGAGACACCTCCCACCCTTGCCATTATGGGAACACTGCATTTTATTACATCTTTTTGCCAGGACTCACATCCTTCAGTGGCTCCTCATCAGGGAATGGCCTCCCCAGTCTCCCCCACCTGCTCAGAGTTCTCTCAGCCAGGTCTAGGCAGGATTTAAATCACATGAGACTCAGAGGTTTGCTCTCAGGTGGCTGAGAACTGAGCCTAAATTTTACATCAAGATCCATTGGATGGCATCAAGACAGCAGAAGATTACTTCAGTGAGAACATACATACATGTCTACATCTCTCCATTAAAAAAAGCCCATTTTTTGGTGCATTCTACAAAATAACTCTCAGCTCTCTCTGCTGACATAATGAGATCTGTCCAATATTTTAATTTCAAAAGCAGTTTTAGATAACAAATTCCCCTCCCCCACTCTCAAGATAAAAATAATCCAGTCTCTAGGAGCTAAATCAATAACAGCATTGAAGAGTGGTAAAGACAGTTTGGGAATTAGATTTGTTTTTAATGCTAAGAGAGTAGGCTCTTACAACTAATAACATAGGAAGTATTCAATTTCTTTCCACTTTTACCTGAATGCACCCAATTGCAACACTAATATATCATGAATTTGATCCATGTCATGGTATTTTTCCAGTAATTTACTCCAATCACTGGTGCATTTGAGGTATAGGTAGTGTTTGGAAACAGCAAATGAACCCTCACCAAAGAAAAATTAGCACTGAAATATAAAAGCAAAACCAGACAACTTTACAAGACTGGGTGGCCTTCCAAAAATTAGCCTTTTGCCTTTAGCAGCACAAGGAAAATGCCCTCACGTGCTGAAGAAGACCAGATTTTTTGACCCACAATCCCACTGGCATTGCAGCTTTTCATTTCTTATTAGTCCTGAGACAGGCACATGGGCTAAATACTGGCAAAGATTCTGCAACAACACAACAGATCACATCACTGTCCACCTGTGGGAAGTGACCTGTCCTGCAAGAGTTGCAGTAAGCACCAAAGAGCAAATTCATATTATTGAGTTCAGCTTTCCGCCCTCCTGTAGCACACGCAAGAAGGGAAAGACCCATTGGCCGAGATTCAAAGGTTCATTCATTTGCTGGCCTCTGATCCAAGCTCTGTGCCATGACCCTGACAAAAGAGGCAAATGCTGATATTTTTCTGCTGTTCTCACAGAGGCAGAAGGATGTGCAAATAGGCAAACTATGCTCATATGACTTTGGAATTCTTGTTTTCTGTTCCTCCTCCCTCCTTCCCCCGCCCCGAGCATGGATCTGTTAGAGAAACCTTTGTGTGTGGCTGTTCTTAAAGCATGGAGGGCAACAGAGCCCAACCTCACAGATGAGATTTCTTGTCCCTACAAAATTTACCATGTTAAATAACAAAAGCATAGACGAAAGCTCTGTTAAAACAAATACATCCATGTCTAGGCTAGAAGCACCTTGGTATAGAAGTCTTGTTATTATCAGACATTTCCTGGTATTTTCCTGCCCACTAAGCAAGAGAAGCATTTTGAAGAACTCCAATCACAGTGGAACAGAGGGGGAAGCATTATACTAATTTCCTCTTGGCTTTTAAACACAGAGAAAGACAATTCACCTCTTTGAGTTTTCAGGGCTTGGTTGCCACCCCTCTCCCTGTTGTTGGAGCTCTGCTGTGATGGGTTAATTGAGATGTTCTGCATGCATCAGCCTCCAGAAAAGTTGCCAAGTATTCTTACCTTTTCAAGCTGCTTCTCTTTCACCTCTCATACCCTTTCTGTGCACGGTTTTAAACTTTTATCTATTCTACTTTCTATTTTAATATACAGTATTCACCATCTTAACTAGTGATTAATATTGGAGATCCCAGTATCTCCTCAGGATGCATCCTTCCACTCCAAGGAAGCAAGGAACCATGCCATAAAACCCACCTGCCCCCCTGAAGAGAGCAGAATTTGGTCCTCGTCCACAATCAGTCCTTTAAGAGAAACATCTAACATAAACAAGCAACCCTCCTGCCTATCCACTCAGGCTCTGATGTATTCCCTAATTTTTTTTAATGCTCTTTGTGGCTCCCACGGACAGGGACAACACAGCTCATATCCTGCATCATGGAAAAGAATTTGTGCGCAGAGTTTGCTCATTCTTTTTCAGGCAAACACACCTGTTGATTAAATATCACTAATAACTCAAACTGAAAGCAGATTGTGGTCAAAGAGGTGCCTGGGTAGTTTTCAGCCATATTGTAACCTCCAGATGAGGGAACAGCTCCTATTTCTGGCCTGCTTGCACTCATCCCTATTTATATGGAAGAGAAAGGAAAGCAAAGCCAGGCTCCATGTAATCATAAACTCATTTTGTCTATATATGGCACATGTAGTTAATCACAGAGATTTAAGACAAAAGTACTTCGATGACAACTACTTGGATGAGTGAGAAATAACCATGGATGGGAGCAGAGGCTTGCAGACTTGGTCCTGATGAACTCTGAGCAGTGCTGAAATTCCTTTCTCTCCAAATACAGGGCTATCAAATTCCATTGGAATTGCCCTAAACAGCAAAATGAGCGTCCTTCTGGTCTGAAGCCAGACTGCAAACTGAGGGGGCAGAGAGGGAAATGCTGTCTCTGGGACAAGTTCTACCTCCACCTCATGACCATTTCTTGGTGACACTGGAATAATCAGGTGGAAGTGAAGGAGCACATGGAGGCACTTAAAAAGCCCACAAGGATCTAGAAAGGAGATAGATTATCCAGCACTACACAGTCCCTCTCTGTCCATGTTGTTTGTGTTTCTTCCCCCATTTTGACAGGTTGAACAGCTCTTTCTTTATGTCTGGAAAATGAGCAGTTTTTATTGTCCACACAGAGATTTCCAGGTAAGAGTCTTATCACTTTCAATTATTATTTCAGTGGGAATTTATGAGCTATAGAGAGCAATGCTTGTTTGCATGAAGCGTGGATGGCTGCAAGAGAACTGCTAGCTGAGAATTATTCACATTTATTGGTCTGTAAATCATTTCACTGTCTCATCACAAGTGCTGGGTTAGAACATGACTTCGTGTTTACTTAAAGAGCTCCTTTCATCTCAGAGGGATTACATCAGCACACGCTGGCATGCAGCTACCTCTGGGGGGTTATTCTGTTTCCATAAAAGCCATGGAAACACTAATGGTGCGGAGTGTGGAGCACAGTGAGAGCAGCAGAGCGCTGTGCAGGCTCCGACCAAAGGGGCTGCCAGGCTCAGCACCCTGTCTGCAGCACAAGCACATGTGGACACACAGCGAAGAAAATTAATAAGGCAAATATATGTCTTAAAATAAAAAAAAAAAAAAATTAAAAAAAAATTAAAATTATACTTCCCTTTGAGCCTTCAAGTATTTTCACTTCAAGGCATTTCCTGGATCCTTATGACAAACTTCTGCATCCACAGCTTTCTCTGGCAAGCAGCTCCCTGTCTGCTGCCTGCTGTGTGAAAACCCACTTCCTTTTCCTTGTTTTGATCGTGTCTCCCACTAGCTCGGTTTGCTCCGACTCCTAGCTCTTGTACTATAAAAGAGTTTGAGGCTTAGGGACACACGAAGCTGGGAGGAAAGGAAAAGCTCATACGTAGGCCTTTCCCCCTCTTCTTCTTCTCCCTGAATACAAGATGAAAACAGACCTTGCCAAACCCCACAGATCCTTTGAGAGCAAGTATTTATACACAAATATTATGCTCTCTGAAAATACCAAGTGAGGGAGAAGACCCTTTTCAACTACTTGAGCTGAAAATCCCTTTCAACTACGCCACTTTTAACAGGCGAGGGTTTTTTTTCATATTCAGAATAACTGCTCTGAAATAAAACAAGTAGCCCCTTACACCCCCTTCCAGATGCCAGGATCTAGGCTCACCACAACTGACAAGAGTGACAATTTTTGACCCCACACCATCCCTTCCTTCCTTCCTTTCCCTCCTCCTCCCTCCACACCAGAATTGTGGGTTTCAATGGGCTTTACAGATAGGTCTGCCATAAACTGGTAGGCACCAAGGTGCCTGATTGTTGGCTTACTGCCTCAACCACCTCTTGACTCTGTCATGAAACTAAAGTTTGCTAGGAAAAGTGGCAAATGCTCCAGCTAAAAGCTCTCTGGCAGCACAATCTGCCTATAATAACAAGTGCTGTTTACTTCAATTAAACAATAAGTGAGTTTTTCTGCAGTTTTAGCACTGCAGGAGGGTTTGAAGGCATAAGGAGATTCAAAATACGGATATTAAATATTTGATATATTTCAATATGGCATCTCGTTTTCTCCCCTATTAATAGAGGTGCTAAGATCTTAATTTTGACAGGAGTGCAGATTACAATCCATGTTACATTAGATGCTAAAACAGTCTTGCATAAGATATGTGCAGAAAACACAAATTAGAGGTGTCGTAAAGTGTAGGCTGGATTTTAGAATATTTCCTCCTCCCACTTTACATACAGCAAATTTCCTGCATCCATCCCACCTTGCAACTTGACTTAGTCGATAGGCTACAACATCCAGCAAGTTATGCTTCTACACCTGACTTTTCTTTAGAATAATTCACACTGACACTAACCCAGAAAATCACAATTCTCATTACACCTCTAGAAAACAACGCAGAGAAGGAGAAAGTAAATGAGGCTGTCAAGCAATGAAGTGCAACTGGGAAAATCAATTCCAGAATGTAAATAATAATGGCTGCTATGATTGTGACGACAAACATTATCCTAATCCTTACTACAGCATGCAGAGTGCCAGAGTATTTGTTAAAGTGGGCCAAAGTAGCTCCCTCACCCATTTAATGCCAGCAGAAAGCGAGTTTGGATTCATTTGTCTGCATGCTAAGTACCAGGCAGCATGTTGATAACATACCTGCCCTGCCACTCTTGCAGATTTCCTGCACGAGCCACAGTGATATTTTAAATATCTTTTTTGCTTGGCTTCTTCAGCTGCCCTTCATGAGAAGTCTAGAAGTGCTGTGTGAACTTCACGGTTCACAGAAACAGACTGAGATGTTTACAGATACCAAAAAAAAAGTCTTTAAAAGGCAAATGGCAGTAAAGCTGCTGAATAAATCTTGTTTATAGCTAAAATTAAATGCTGCCATAAATTATTCCTGTTTCTCATGCAGATTATTTTTTTAAAAACTGTGATACCCAGGTGGTTCTGTCAGTTTTGTTCAGAAGCCTAAAGCAAATCAGTACAAAATGCTTCCTCATGCCCAGAGGAATAAACAATCTTCTTCCATGGACTTCAGCTCAGTGGAATGAGCCAAACCATTTCCTTTTTCACTTTCTGTTTTGAAAAATCCAGTATTTGTTGATGTACAGTGCATACACAGTTCCAAAATGTGAAATATCTTTCACTGTTGAACATGAGAGATTCTGACAGAGAGACTCCTGTGTTCCACTTCCAGGTCTTTGCTGAAATCTGGCACTGAACACCCCCAGCTATTCCCCCCCAGCCAGGGGAATATTTATCACAGGAGTGCAACAGGGGAAGAAATTTCTAAAATAGCAAGGGGAGCCGGAAGATTCCGAGTTCAACGAAAGAACCAAACTTTGAAAACATTCAAGTTGGTGCTGCCCAGGCACCCTGGGCACCTCACTGCTTGGATTTGTCTGAAAAGTGCCAGACCCCGTGTGGCTGTGGGTGCAGGTCCTGAGCTGTTCCCTCTACTTTATTCACACATTCCAAGCCACAATTAGATTTTACTGTTCTCCCTCTTTTCTTCCAATAATAATTGCATCACTCCTCTGCACCTATTTCATTACAAAATAAACATTACACAGCAAAAAAAAGGAGACCCCTTGTGTTTTTCTTTCAGATCCCATGCATCCTCTTGTAGTACATCAAGGAACTACAGCTGGGATGGGGTCCTGTGCCATAACAGGCTACATTTTCCTGATGAAGAAGTCAGCAACACATTTGAGGTCTGTTGTAAGAGCTTTTCCTAGAGAAAAATGAATTTGTTGTCTCTGAAAAGCAGATTTAAAGTCTTTCTCAGCGTCTCAGGCATAACATATTCATAGGAATGCCGTCCGAAATCTCAGTAGATGTGACTAAAAGAGGGTGATTATTCTTCCCCCTCTAAATGTGATAAACATACTATGTTGATCCTCAGCATCAATTAAAATATCCAATATATTTTAAGGCTCTAAGTCTGGAGGTGATAGTACATTCATATAAAGGTTTTACACACATCAATAATCTCCAATTTAAATTTTCTTTTATAGGCCTTGGATATGTTCGGTTAAAATATAAGCTGAGAAGGAAAGAAAACTATGAGATGGAATCAACTGGGAAAAATTCATTATTGCAGAATTTTCAAGGCTTTTTTTTGCTAAGAACTCCTTCTAATGAAGAATTGAGAACAGTAAATTTAAAATGCCAGAACGTGCTGCTTCAAGCAGCAGAGATTCGTTTTGACTTGCTTTCTATATTCCATAGAAATCAAAACAACATGTTTTGACAGCATTCTGTCAAGACTATTAGCAGTAATTAATCAATTCCCACAAAACATTTCGATTTCAGCAGGAAACTAAAACTGCCAAGATTGTTGATGGCGCTGGTAGAAGCACAGCAACAAAACCTGTTCTGTCTCAGAGGTCTCAGGTAACAATTTCTATGTGTTCATACGGAATGCATTTCATCTGTCTGCCTGGGAACACGCAATTTGTTACTGGGGTTAGTTGTGGTTACATTTTATGTGCCGCATCCCTGGAAGCTTTCAAAGCCAGGTTGGACAGGGCTCTGAACAACCTGATCTAGCTGAAGATGTCATGTTCATTGCAGGAGGCTCGAACTAGATGAACTAGAGTTTAAAGGTCCCTTCCAGCTCAAAATGTTCCATCATTTTATGATTCTGTTCCCACAGGCTATCTTTTTCTACATTTTTATGACTCTCTTTTCAGGCTCATGCTGCAGGGTCTGTCTGGCCACAGAGATTTTCAACACAAATGCAGAAGACAGACATTTGGCATAAATTGGGAGAGATAATTCATGCTTACTGGAACAAAGCATCATGGAAGCTCAGAAGTTCCACTCAGTAGGCAGTGCAGGTTCTTAAAAAAAGATATTTTCTTAATTCCCAGTGGTGCTTACAAGTGGCAGAAGAGCTGAGGCCCTGGAGATAGAGCAGCCCCAGGGAGGAAGCTGTGCTTAAACCTCTACAAGAGCATGCTGGAAGTGTTTTCTTGGCTCTTGCTTACCCATCTTCCCATATTTCACTCCTTACCCTGCTGGCTACACCTGTGTTCTCTGCCCCAGCACCTCTGTTTCACACCATCATCCCCTGAATTCCCTCATACAGAACACCAGCAGTTCCCACAGCTGCACCCTCACAGATAAAGCACAAGTCTACAAAAAGACACCCTCAGCACAACCACAGACTCAGGAGAGGGAAGTCATGTTTTTTGTTACTTACACAAATTCCTGAAACGATTACTTCATCAGTTCAGCACATTGGTACACAGTGTAAAACCAGAATTGCCAAAGATTAGTATAAACACACACACATTCCCTGTGAATTTCCCACGTTCAGTACTCCTGGTTCATGCTATTTTGCAGCTGTCCAGAGGTGCACTCAAAAGCACCTATGATGAAACTCTCATGTCAGAGCTGATTTCATGTGATTCTGAATGAGCAACTTTGCCACCACTGTGTTAGAAGCTGCTAGGCTATTTGTAACATTTTTTGGAGATGTGTGCTTCAAAGAACAAGGAAATCTCTTTGTGTCCTTTGTCATCTTCCCTTACAACAGGATGGCCCCAAGACTGGGACTGGAACGTGCCATCAAGCACTGTACAGAGGAAGGGCGCTGCCTGCACCTACACTGAAAAGCCAGAAACAGTATTTTCTTTGTCTTCTTTTTGAGAACCCTGCTGGCAATCCTAGAAAAGCTTGGGTTGGAAGGGACCTTAAAGATCATCTAGCTCCAACCCCCTGGCATGGGCAGAGATGCCATCCACTCGATAAGTTTACTCAAAGCCCCATCCAACCTGTCCTTGAACACTTCCATGGGTGGGGCAGCCAGAACTTCTCTGGGCAACCTGTGCCAGCGCCTCATCACCCCCACAGCAAAGGATTTCTTTCTGATATCTAATCTAAGTTTCTCCTCCTCCAGTTTAAAACCATTCCCCCTTGTCCTATCACTATCAGTCCATGTAAAAAGTTGCTCTGCTTCTTTTTTGTAATCCTCAAGAATAGTCTTGCCAAGTCAAGTATAATCCTCAAGCACAGTCATGGGTCAGGCCCAGCTGTTGGCAGTCTCACTCGTCTGTGCCGGACCTTATAAAAGGCTGCTCTGCCCAGCACAGAAATTTTAACAGATGGGAAAGAGTTTGACATTTTATATCATTTAGTGAAATGCCAGACATCTGCAGGGCACAAGAGGGCACCCGGTGTTCCCACTCCACCTTCTGCACCCTCCCGAGGGGATCTGAGCCCTTGCCCAGGAATCGGATCCGCCCCCACCTCCCTGCGCTGTGGAGGAGGCAGCAGCCCTCCAACTGCAGTTAATCATCTGTCACTTCTTGTTGATGCCATATCCCCTTCATGCCCTCGGACTGCATCTTTACAGAACATACCTGTAAAGATTAAGGTTTAAAAGAGCCCTAAGTATTGATGAGGCCACCCATGGAGAGCTCACACTGCTCAGATGCTGGTCTTTAACTCATGGTTTTCCAGCTGAAGCTGAAGGCAGTTGCCTAGACAACGTCTGATTCAGCAGCACTGAATTGTCAGGGCAACAGTCTCTGGCCATACCTGGGACGTGCTAAACAGCACGACCAGCCAGCAGACATGGAAGGCCACACCCAAAAAATTGCAAGTTAAAAGCGTAAAATCTTCCGCTAGCGTATGTGGAAAACTAAGACAACTTTCCACTTGCCCACCTCAAAAAGCTGAGTACAGTCCCTCCACATAAAGAAAGAAAAATATTTTTAATATTTTGGCAAAAGAAATAATCCTGTCTCAGCATAACAGGAATCCATATAACATGACTGTGTACAGCCCTTCCATGGTTTGTAGACAGCATCCTCTGTTTACACTGTCACCATCTTTTGGGGGATATCACTGACAGAATGTGGGAGGAAGTTCACTGTGTTGCTCATGTAGAATTTGCTCTCCATTTCTTGATGGAGCAAGGCACTCGCTTTGTTTGTTTCCAATTTTAAACATTTCTTTCACTGTGTCTTCTTGTAGAATATTTGCACGTTAAGGAAATACATGCCCAAAATGTATTGAAGGATGACTGGGGAGAGGGAAGGAAAATCACAGTAGTATGTAGTCATCTTTTATTTAAAGTAATTTATAGGCCCTTGAAAATATTTGAACTTTTTTCCCCTCCAAATTTAGCTAGTCTTATGAGATATTAATTATTCATTTCCCCAATGTATTTCAAGCAGTGCAATCATAATTAAAAAAAATACCCATTTATTCTGCTTGACCATCTCTCCACATTTTAAAGTGTATTTTAACTGTTTTAAGGATGTGGATTATTTGGGTTGGACCTGGGGCTAAGGCTTTTGGTTTATCCTCTCACAAACTCTGACAAATTCTGCTAAATTCCATCATGACCCTACTTAAAAGTGCCCTAAAGAAAAGTTATTTTGTTTTTTCATATAGATCTATCCTGCTATAATGGAGATTTTGGATTGAAATTTTCTTATTTATTGAGGGACTGCACAAACTCACTGAAGCTTCTGAGGTTAAAGCCCCTGTGTTTTTAATGTGAGCAAGAGGCTGCTTTGTGAAACATTTTCCTACAGTGCTAGGGAATGCTGTCACATTCCAGTTTAGCTTCTCTTGCCACAATTTCTCTTATAGCTTATCATTATTTGGGTGTAAGGGTCCAGTTTAAGTCACTTTTAATTGCCCCAAAGTCCATTACGAGTTGACCAGCAGGGCTGTCAGGGCTCAGCCATTCCCTTACAAGGAATTGGGAGGTTCTTATACAACAACTTTCCTGTCTATTTTGTTGTCCAGTGGGGTATAAGAGCCGGCTAAACATAGCAAGATATCTCACCAACCAACCTCGGGCTCCACAGGCCTCCAAGCACAGCATCAGCCACGTCACTTGTCCTGCATGTCACAGGTCAGAGGAACAGTTATGTTTTCAATTCTTCATCAGGACCTGTGCCTATTTTCATATTTCTCCTTCCCAGCCTGTGTGTGCAAGTATCAGGCTTATATTTTCTTTATCAGAGGACCAGGAGTGACACAGGGATGAAGAGCTGCATTCAGTATTTTCAGGAGACCAAGGGATTTCAGTGCTTCTCTAAACAGATTGGGACTTTTTCAGCCTTCAGCCAAAATGTTACCAGTTTCCTATACCTTCAAAATGCTAGGTCTCTTATTAACTAATGTTTTGGGGGGTTTTTTTAATCCTAAATGTGCTTTTTATATCAAGAATTACAAAGATCAGTTAACTAAGCTCATTCACAGTATGCCATGGTTGCAATTTGAAAAACATACCTGGGTTTGTTTAGCAGACTGATGCTTTGCCTAAATCACAGCTCAATCAGAACAGGACTGGAAATCTGTCATATAAAAAAGGACCAATACTTGCAAAGTTGATAACTCAACCATAGTTTTAAAAAGTAAATTCAAGCGACCTGGGTTTAAAGTCAACTCACCTGAAAAATCAAGCATCTGAAAAATAAGCAGCATATTTCCCAGATGAAGTAATTACTTAATTAGTGACAGTAATGCAATGAGAATCTCATCAGTTTGCTGTGAAACACCAAAGGAGGCATTATTGTGTATATCTGGCAAACAGCTCTCGGGGACTTGAGAGATATATTTATGGCAAAAGATAACTGCTAATAACAGGAGCCATTTCACATTCAACACAGGAGAGACTAAGAGCTGAAAAAATATTTCAGAAGCATCTCAATGATTTTGTGATGATAAAAATAGCATTTTTCTTAATGTCACCAAGCCTTGAATACAAAGCCACTCTCCTTCTGTCTGCTTCAAGTTTTCTGCCTTTTGCATTTACAAAATCAGAAGGTATTACAAGATGAGTGTGAGTTATCTTCCACCTCTCCACAATGACTTAGTAACCGACAACTTTAATGCAGCCAGTGCTGAACTGGAGTTCAAGGACCATTTCTTGGAAATCTGAAATACACTGAAACCTCAACAAAGAAACTGGTACTCTATTAAATCTGCACCCTGTGGAGGGCTCATAAAAAACCTCTGCTGGGTCATAGATACCAGAGTGGTAATAAACCCATGAAAAATTGTTGGTTTAGCTATTTTATGTCTCCATTTCTTTCGTACATGGTGCAGGAAAGGTGGGGCATTTTACCAACCTCAGTCAGCCAAACCTGATGCAGCTACACACAGCAACAGGTGTATTAAACTGCTTACCCAAATCCCACCTGCAGTTCACCGGACACAAACCCCAAGTTATGTAAATACACTTTAAAAAACATGCTGAAAAACCTGAAGTTTGTGCTGGGGCCAGTATGCCACATGAAGATGGAGCATCATCCACCTGCACTGGTGCTGGCCTGGTGTGCTAAAAACAAAAAAGGCAGATTTCCATGACCACTAAGGACAGCAGGCACAGCCCAAAATGAAGGAGGCAACCCAGTCTCTACCATCCATCCCTCCCTCTGCCTTGCAGTGTAAGTGGTGGAGATTTGCCTTGGTTTTATAGGAAAACCTACAGCTAGCTGGAAAGGGCTGGATAGGGTTACTAAAAATGTTGTCTGTTTTAGCAAGGGGGATGAGCAGGCTCAGAATAAGTTAAATTACGTACACTTCTGCACCATTCTCACTTTTCAATGTGATAGTCTCAATTACAGATGACAGTTTCTATTATTGGAAAAAAATGCACTGAGTGAGGGAAAAAAAAAGTCTCTGGATCTGGCAGGTCTCAGGAAGAAATCCCAGCCCCATGCTAGCAGCCTCCTTATTCTTTGGGAAGACTTGACCTGCAGGGAGGCAGGAAAGCCTGCTCTGTCATTTATCACCGTGACTTCCAGCTATCTTGTTTTCGGAGACAAACAATGCATCTGGAGGCCTCTGAAAAGCACGAGCAGTGCACCACTGCGCCTTGGCATGACTGCATGAGTATGACATAGTTGGACAAAAAAGCCTTTTCATTCCCCCTCCTACAAGAGCCTCAGGGGATTCAGCTTCCTCTCAGTACCTCCCGCAATCTACATAAAGCTATTTTTTGCCATGGGGGCTCAGTGCTGAGTGACTGAGCACTCTGGAGTAACACTTCTTGGTAACACTTATTCCTGGTAACCAAAAAGCCACTCGGGGGCTTGCTCATGAAACAAGCCCAAAATGGGGGCAAACGTGCAGGAAAACTGCCCAAGACTGGCTTCCTCAAAGCTTCCCAACAGCTGGAGGCTGAAGGACAATCCATGACTGTAGATGTGTTTCCTAACTTTCCAGGCAGCTCTGCCTCAGAGTGCTGAGCAGCTGCAGGGATGGCTGTGACTTGTCCCAGGAGCTGCCTGCCTTCTAATCCATGAGGCCACCAACACTATTGTCAGGACCCCAAAATCTGGGGGGTCAGGATCTGAAATTCAGGGCTCAAGTGCACAAATTTAGGATTTGGGGGGGGGTTGGACTCCAAAATTAGNCCCTAAATTGGGCATTCAAGACACTAAATTTGAGGATACGGGGAGGTCTGGACACCCAACTGGGGGAGGCGGGGCAGAAATCTGGGGGCTGGAGGGGGTCAGCGCCCCAAAATGTGGGGGCCAGAACCCAAAGTTAAGGGTTCCAGAGTCCAAATTTGGGCTTTTGGGGAGTCCTGGACCCAAAATTTGGGGCTTTCAGGATGCAAACTCCATGGAAGAGGTCTCACTTCCACATGAAAATATTGTTTCTGATGATTGTCTTAAGCCAGCAAGTAGGAATAAGGTGTGTTTATTCAATTAATTAGAGCTTTGGAATTGATTTAATTAAAAAATGGGAAGGAATTATCTCTTGCAACACTGAGCAAGGCACGTGACTATGATATATTCAGGCAGGTGGAAAAAAGGAATGCGTGTGCGGGATTTGAGGCAGGGGAGCTACGTGAGCTTAGCACAGCTGAGCTCACAAGTAGGAATTGGATGCACATTTGGGAGGAAGAATCCCCATTCCTTCTCCCCTTTGGTAACAGGTATTTTGAGAGTGGGGGAGAGGAAAGGCAGGACAGCAATACCTCTGCCCACGTCATTTCCTATACAGGGAATCACAGAAGCAATAGAAGGGGCTGGGTTGGAAGAGACCTTAAAGATCTTGTTCCAACTCCCCTGCCAGGGGCAGGAACACCTTCCACTAGACCAGGTTGCTCAGTTCCCCATCCAGCCTGGCTTTGAACACATCCAGGGATGGGGTATCCACAACTTCTTGGGGCAATCTGTTCCGGTGCCTCACCACCCCCACGGTGAAAATGTTTTTTCAAATATCCCGTCTAAACCACCTCTCCTTCAGTTTGAAGCCATTTCTCCTTGTCCTGTCACTACATGGCCTTGTTAAAAGTCCCTCTCCATCTTTCTTAACCTTCTCTTTTCCAGGCTGAACAATCCCAGGTCTCTCAAACTTCCCTCACAGGAGAGATGCTCCATCCCTCTAATCATCTTGGTGGCCTCCTCTGGACCTGCTCCAGCAGGTCCCTGTCCTTCCTGTGCAGGGGAACCAGAGAGGGATGCAGCCCTGCAGGTGGGGTCTCAGCAGAGCAGAGCAGAGGGGCAGAATCCCCTCCTTCCCCTGCTGCCCACAATGTTTTGGATGCAGCTGAGGAAATGGGTAATTTCTGGGATGCAAGCGCCCATTGCAGGGTCATGTCCAGCCTCTCATCCATCGTTATCCCCAAGTTCTTCTCAGCAAGGCTCCTCTCCATCTGCTCATCTGGGCTTCCCTGTACTGCAGAGGTGCCTGGCTGCACACCCACCACTGTACACGCAGCTTCCAGCTCTGCCAAGCCGTGCTCTCACTGCACAACCAGCACACTGTAATACCATTTCAGAGTCTGATTAAATACCTCAAAACAACAGCTCGTATTTCTCTGGCCAGTGGCCAGACAATGCACTACCAAGACAGTGCAGATTTAATACAGGAGGCAATTGAATCCTTCATGCAACAGCTCAGGGAAGTTGAGGGAAGCTCAGGGGAGTTGAAGATCCTCCCTCATTTTCTCTAGCCTTGTCCACTGCTAAGGTACATCAAAAATAATGCCCATTTGGGTATTTTTTTATCATGGTCCATCACCAGGGACAGAACTGCAGTAAAACTGGAGAGAAAAGACAAGACAGTAAAGTAGCAGGAAAAAAGAATACAAAGGAGAGGACTTGAAAGAGATGGAAGTAAATAAACTGTCTTTCTAAACTTCCTGTATTGTAAATGCAGTGTTTCCTGCACCATCACCTTTCCAGACCGAGGGACAAGAATATGGACTTGGTTAAAAAAAAGCTCATCAAGTGGCCCTCAAAGTCTCCTAGAATATCCAGAGGGTGTCTGAAAAGCATCAAAGAAAATGTGAAGTTCCCAGTCACAGGACAAAAAAGATGGCAGAGCAAGGAGCATGCTGGCAGCTCTCAGGGAGCATCATTGACTGAACTTCACTGTAAACATCAAATTCTGGAGACTTTACCTCTTCCAGCATCCAATAAGGAACATCCCTCCTACAGATGGGTGAGCAAAAGATGGAGAGTGGCTGGTTGACATCAGCAGTCCAATTCCCTGAGACATGCTGGATAACACTTCTTGTTTCCTCAGCCATGTTCTGTGTCCTCTATTATAGATTATTTTTCTTTTTACATCCATAGATCAGAGTATTCATAAGCCCATCTGGGGCCAGGGCGGAGAGCACGAGGCTGTAGTTAAATGTCAGCCTCCAGGTCTGTAACCAAAACAAAGCTGAACTCAAATTTAAACAATCAGCATCTCTGCAGTGAGACCTTCCCCTGGCACCTGTGCTCTTTTTCTTTCATTTAGCAAAGCCTCGTGCACAGCGTCCAGGAAAAGGTGAATTTTAGGTCAGACTAACAAGCATTTAAGAACAGTGTCCCCATATCACAGACAGTGGGATCTGAGCATATATTTGAATAATTTGTTTCACAGGGATGGGGTTTTCAGTTGTTCCCCCTCAAAAAAAAAAAGTTTTAACTTTTAAACCTGCTGTAATTTATGCACAGAAAAACTTAACAGTGCCTAAGTTATAATGGTGCATAAGTTATAACTTATAAACCTCCGGTAACTTATGCATGGAAAAAGTTGACAGTACTTGTGGACAGAATCCAAGTAACATTAGAAAACTTTTTGCATAATTTCTGTACCATATTAAAAAACTCAATCTGAGATATTTCAGAAGAGGCTCGTTAAGGGGCTCTAGTATTGTTCTCTGCTAAATAATCCGTTTTATTACTCCCTCTCTCCGTACCTATTCTTATCCAAGTCATCTACCCTGACTTGCCAACTACCTACACAAGAGTAGTGAAGAGAAACTTGGTAAAAAAAAAAAAAAAGATTCTCTGTATTTCCAGCATTGATGTTGAAATGTTCACATTTCATTTACTGTACACAGAATTATGAATTTTTGTACAGCTGCACTGAGACTGAGATGACATCAAAAAGGTAAACTTGGACATTACAACTGTAGAAAAAAAGCAGCTGTTGGTAGAGAAGGCAGACTTTCAAATACACTCAGAGGCTCACACCACTGCTGGAGCATCACTCTGCTACTGGAGGCACAAGCACTTTCATGCTGCTCAGTACATCAGAAGAATAAACCCATAAAAATACCAGCAGCTTGTCTTTGTGACCAAGTCTGGACCAAATAACCAGCCAGGAAGGTACATGATAAGATGCAAATCAATATTCTTTGCAATGTTGTTCTCGGCATGATTCATAAGAACCACAGGAAAGGGATTTAGGCACATATTTCAGAGCATGGAGATGATCCCACAGTTCAACAGCGGCAAGGTGAAAGCAGAGCGATTTTTAGCAGAAAGATAATCGTCAATGCCAAAAAGAATCAAGCTGAGTCAAAGATAAATGCATAGTTTCCTCTATCAAGAGAGCTCAGCACAGCAGGAACTGCCCTCAGCCTCCCCCTGCACCCATAACCCGGGGCTGTTCCCACAGCACAGCTGCCCCAGGCTGGGTGGGAATGCTCCACATGGGATGGCCAGAGAAACACCGCAGACCACGCATACTTGTTAATTAATGGTGGAAGCTTGCTCCTAAACAAGTGCATTTTTGTGTACCAAGATGGGAACAGATCCTTGTCTCCCACCCTCAGAGCAAGGTTTCTTTCGACTCCTAACTCAGCATCTCATTGGTTTATATCAACAAATCTACAGCACAGCCAAAACAGCAGGAAAACCTCACCGCCGTGGATAAGCAAAACACAGGCTTCTGCTTCTGCAGATATTTTAGTTGAATTACATTTTAAAACAACCTACTAATCCATGCAGATTTCCCAGTGAATCAATCAAATGTATAAAACTTATCATAAAGATATTACGGTGAACAAAACAGACTTTGGTCAGTACATTTGAGCTTCAGTTGCTCTCCCAGCACATTTGAGACGCCTGCAGTCCCAGCCTATCAGGGAGGATGCCTGGTGGACAAATCCTGGCTTCACTTCCCAAGGAGCACAAGAATGGGGATGCAGGCAGCAAGGCCTTATTGGCAGCCGAGACCTGATGCCCAGGGGAGACAGTAAATACCAGGAAAATATCACCACCTTCCTTCCCAGCCTCAGAGGCAAAAAGCAGTGTATTTGCACTTAATGGTACCATGTTTGAGATGATATATTTAATAATCCCTATAGTCAGACTGAAGCTCAACTCCAGGAGCTCCAGAAATAATGTATATAAATAGCTGTGGCTTAGCCTCAGCCCTCTTGCAAAGAGCAGCCCACCTGCACCCAGAGCTGATGGGAAGAGGGCACCTTCACCTAAGGTATAATTCAGGAATCAACAAAAGCAACATGATATTTTGTGGTTGGTCATTATTTTTTATAAGAGACAGCAAACAACATCTGTGTAATAGGACTACCAAATACAAGTGGACAGTGGGAACAAAATCTCTGGTTTTCAACAAGTCTGGAACATTAATCCTCAGTTCTGATCTAAGGCTAGTTCTTATTTTTTAGTTCAAAGCTCCTTTCCTTGCTATTCATACACCTGCATTCCAAGCACAAGTAAATTGCCTTGGATCTCAGTACACCCACTGCTTCAGGAATCACTTTACATTTGCAAAAGGATGAATGAAAATAGCCCAGAGTCTGATATGAACATCTTTGGCTGTAGTATCCAACATCCCATACTCCTGGAGTTAATCCTCTTACTGTGATTAGCAGAAGAACAGAAGGGTTGTAAGGAGGGGCTTAAGTGGGCTTTGGCCTCAGCCAGGGTTCATAACCCAGGCTGGCTCCCCTGCTCCTTGTGTGAGTGGCCCACACTGAATTTCAAAATCCTCACTAATTAAATACAATCAAGGGATTTTTAGGAAGGTGAGAAGAGAAACGAAGCGTGCCAGGGAGAAAGAGAAGTGTATATGGCACACACTGAAGGTGGAAGGAGTGAAATTTGAGGTGGTGGTGATGTGGGTGACGTGGAAAATGTGGCAGGGCACACCAAAGAACACAGGTGGGGTGAAAACCACAGCAGGCAAAATCACAGCTTCGAAGAGGAGGGGACACTTATCTCTCAGTGTCTGAGTTTTAGGCCTGCTGAAGCACAGAATGCCATGGGAGGAAAGCTGCTGCCAAGACCTTCAAGTCTTCTGTTCACACAGTACGCTGGAGTCCCGCTCCAATCCCACTGAATCCAAGCTCCCTCTCAGCATTTACCTCTTACTCACTTGTTGCTAGCAAGACAAGGCTACAAACTATTCATTATTTAGAAGGCTGCTTTTTTCTCCCTCCAGAAATCTGCACTGTGCAAGCTCCTGTGAGATTTACTTAAACCCACCTAAATAAACCCAACCAAATCCACTGACCACATGTGTCATTCCTGGTCACAACACTGCCTCACACGTAAATAAAAATCAACTCACCTGCTCTACAGTATTTAATGATGAACAGCTCCCAGTTTCCCTACTGGCCCCTCTCTTCATTTCCTCCTTCTGATTCATCTGCACCTTCCTACCAAAAAGTCTTTTCTGGTCTAAGTGCACTGTTTCACAATCCAGATGATAACTCCATTCTGAAAACTGGTTCAAATCTACTAGACCCTGTTATGAAGCCCAAGTTCCATTACTCTTCCTAAAACTAGTCAAGGTATGCTAAAAAGCAGAGCACTTTATTTGTTCCACCTAAGATGTAAAGAAATACAATGGAGGGATAAACTGACTTTAAGGAGAATCTTCAGTCTGGGAAAGTCCATGCAGCCGTACTTCAATAGCACTGCATTAAAAGGGAACAAAATTCAAGCGAGGAATGAAGCAAAAATGTAGTTATATTATTAGGAACCAGAGCATCCTGCAGACAGTGAAAACAATCTGTGTGGAGCCAGCCTCTCCTGGACTGACTCTCTGATTGATAGCCCCTGCCGAGTCCCTCCAGACCTCTTCCTTACTCAGCCTTCCTCAGAAAGCTCTCTGGGAGCATCTTTTACCAACCAGGCAAATTCCCTGGCTTTTGGCAGGATTTTAGGTTACAGCTCTGCAAAACAACCTGTGAGAGCATACATAGAAAAGCCACATTAAGGAATTGGCTTTGGTACTCCAGGAGTCCCAGCAGAAGGTGTTTGAGCAGGATTTTCGAGTTGGAAAAGTTTCGCTTCAAGGAGTACGTTTTAAAGGATTGCCAGCAAACTCTGTGAAGAAAAGAGTGAATCTAGATGAGCTTGCACACAATTCCTCAAGAACAGATCAATAGTTTAATATCAATGACATCAGTGCCTGTAGGGGCCATGAGGAACTGTTCCACCCTCCAAAGAGCTCTTGTGTTCACAGGCAGCAGAAATGCATGGCATGGAGGAGGAGGGTGCTGGGGGTGCATGAAGCAGTGAAACTTCAAAGCAAACTGGACTGCTTCCGAAACAGAAGAGCACTGCCTCTGGAATTACAGCATCTAGGCATGGTCTTGTCTCCCTATGGACCCACAAATTGGAGGAGGAATTTGAACTGGTACATTTACCTGACAGGTAAGTAAGTAATTGGATGCTTGATGGCGTGGCAGCTTGCCACAGTAACACGACCACAGCACATCACAGCACCAGAAGGATAAAAGGAATCAAACACACTACCCAGAAAGCTCATAAAAATAATGAAATAATACCATTTTTTTTCAGGCAAGGTGACTTACCTGTCTGATCATCTATGTAGTAGACGTCTAGAGACAAATTAAAACTTAAGAAATATTTTTGAAATTGATTTTGAGCTGGTTTGTTAACAATTTGTGCTGCAAAGACCTGTACTCCTCTGGGAGCATCTTTGTTTTCATACAAGCTCTTGGAATCTTCCCCTGTTCCTGACCTCAGCATTCAAGCATTTCAGATATATCCAAGCACTGGCTAACATCCCTCTCTTCTACAAGTACAGGTGACTGCTGGCTGAACTCAGCCTGGTCATCTCAACTGGACATCCCACTGTGTCAACAGCTGGGTTGGCTCTTCTGTCCTGATTCATTTCTGAAGGGGAAAACCATCTCTGTTGGTGTTCAGCCACGAAAGTTATTCCCCAGACTTCCATTAGTAGTGGCAGTTACACAAATCACATATTGGAGAGAGAAAAGGTTTTCTTTTTATGATGATGCAGATCATGAGCGACGTGGTTGATTTTTCTTTAAGATGTGATCTAATGCTGAGAGCTGCAGCGAGAGCACAAAGAGTATCTGATAGCTCAGAGCTGCAGTGTTGCATTGTGCATGGATTCAGGCACAGCAGAGACTGACAATTCTGTGCTCCAGAACCAGAGATGAGGCACTTAATGTGTCTTTTAGACATGGTAACAAAAGGCATTTGCATGGAGCGTGAGCTAAGGCCACAGAGCAAGGAAGGAAAAAAGTGCAAATAAGAGACCCAGAGCAGCATTTCTTGTGGTACATAACTCTTCACAGCCAGGTTGGTTGGTTTCCTGTTCCTCCTTCTACCCTGAAGAAATGCTTGAGTTGTCTTTTTGGTTCAAGAGACAACGGGAAAGCAGGATTTAAGCACAAAGCTTTACAGAGACCTTGGAAGTTTTACAGAGGTCTATAACCTCTGTAAAAAGATGTGTATATTTTGTGTCGATTTTTGTTGCAAACTAAGACTCAAGTGATTCTCTCCTTCCTATTGAAAATTCCTAACTAATGTTACCTGCATGTGTAATGTTACTATGGATAAACCAAAGATCAGCTGACTTTTCTTGAAAAACTTACCCCTCACTCTCACTACTGAGCTGCTGGCTGCAATTTTTACTGCTCCAAACACCAACCACAGAATCATTTATGTTGGAAATGACCTTGAAGATCAAATCCAACTATTAAACCAACACTGCCGAGTCTACCACTAAACCATGTCCCCAAGTGCCACATCAACATGGCTTTTTAATACCTCCAGGGATGGAGACTCAGCCAGTTCCCTGGGCAGCCTCTTCCAGTGCTTTCAACTCTTTCAGTGAAGAAATTCTTACATTTGTTAGGATTGTCACGCTGCACATAAGCCAAGTAGGTTTAAATTATTTTCTCAAGCTACTTTTGTTTAAGAAGCTTTAAAATTTCTTCTTCAGGGAAGCGGGAGCTAAAGTTTCCTCTCCCACTCCTCTCTGCAAGGCTGTCGCAAGTCTCTGGAGAATTCACACACTCCAAGGATGTGCTGCCAACCAATGCAAAACATTCATCCTGAGCATGGGAGGATGCACATGAACACACCTCATGTCATTCCCAGTGCCTTGACTTAAGGAAAGAAACGCCACTCCCAAACTCTAGATTCTCCTATGGCATTGAAATTAAGATGCTTTATTTTGAAAGAAAAACAAAGAACCTAATTCCAGGAAATGAAATGCACAACTCTGATAAACTTATAAAGGATTTATGCATCTGTTACATGAATGTTTTATTCTGGCTTCACTTGAGGGTTGGCTGGGTCTCCCTCTCCTTTTGTCCCATAGAACAACTTTTACTTCTTGTCCCCCTCAGATGCTTTGTTCCATGACTACAGCTTTAAAAGTACCTAATCCAGGAGGAAACATCTGAAGACACAAGAAGGCAGAGGAGACTGGCTTGGCTGCAATTAGAGAGGAGCTGCTCTTTGGTGTAGTCAAAGTGCACTCGCTGCAGCAAACCTGCTTCAGGATTTCACAGATGCTACTTCAAAGAAGAGAAGGAAAAAGAAAGTTAAGTTTCCATAAGACAACATTTTTGGATAAAGTTTAGAGGACAGCCCCTATTTACTCATTGATGAAAACATGTCCCAGAAAAATCAAGGCAGAGGAGTCTAAAAACCTTCAAAAACAAAGATCTAAGATCGAAACCTTGCAACACCGTGACCCAAATGCACTGTCACAGCTTTTCAACGCAGGCTAAAAAAAGACAAAACCAGAAATAGCAGCTTCAGAAGGAAGTAAAAAAAACACTGATATCCAGAATAGACCAAAGATATACAGATCAATAGAAAAAAATTTCAAGCTGTCTCCAACAGTTGAAATATCCTGAGAGTAGGTTTCCCAAAATATACTTCCAGATGCTGGTGGATAAAACCTCTGTCATTCATAGTGTGGTAATTAGTGAGGCTGGGATGGCTGCACTGAAGCCCTCCAGGAAAGAAGTAGAAAGTTGAGAGACAAAATGAAGAGAGAAAAGGGGAGAAAAACTATGGATGTATTGGTCTCAGGAATAAATGTGAGAAAGGAAGGATGACTTCACATCCGGTATTTTGTTGTGCCTTGTTGGTTTTTTGGTAAAAAAAAATCTTTGTTCATGCATAGGTATAATGCAAAGGTTACCCATTCCTTCTGCAAAACTTCCTGCTGCTCCTGAATAAATCCTTCCAGACTAGCCACAAGAGCTAAGCACAGTCCACTGATTCATGAAAAAACCTTGCAAATTCATGGAGAACCACTGCTTTCCTGCACAGTTTTTCCAAATGTGGACTGCAGATTCCCATTCTGCAGTACTTGCCCATATATTTGATTTCAAACTCATCTTCTGTGCCCATGGATTGATTGAATTCTGCACGCTTTCCTAAATTGTGCCTTCAACTGAATTCAACTACATCCATGGTATCAGAGCTCCCTCAAGCCTTCATGAGCACCATTTTGACCTTCAGGGGTCAAATTTGGGTGGTGTTGTCGACCATCTGACAATCTGGTCATCAGCTGCTATGAGTTCTAGAAAGGACTCAGGTGTTCCAGTCTCATAGCAGCCAAAAACTATGCCCCATTTTCACCTTCCTATCGTATTAATGACTCTGAGCTTTTATTTCCAGCAGAGAATGAGGGGAAGTGCTGGGTAAAGCCTCCACTTGCCACCTCTATTTGCAGATAGCACCAGCATGAGGAGGTTTCAAGCATCTCCAAGAGCAAGGGCCTGCATGGTTCCCAAAGAAACCTGGGAGGAGGCAGCAAGAGTGCTGATGGGCACCAGTCCAGCTGTCAAAGCCTGCACCAGCACTGAACACTGAAAGCTCAGAAGAGAACAAGCTTGACTCTGCCCTGGCAGATGAGCATTTCTGCACACCCTGCACCACAGGCATTGTGAGCAGGTAGCATGATGCTCAAGAAGAAAAGAAACCAAACAAAAACTGAATATAAGCTATCCAGAAAACAGCTTATCACCAAGGGCAGAAGGTGAAGGAGAAGCATTATTTTACTCCAGAAGTTAGCTATCTGAACCCAGAGTTCTGTGTGTTTCTAGGGTCATCAAAATATCCCCAGTTTTTGTTTAAATTGCTGCCTGTTCTCTGCTTTCAGCTGGCAATCTTCAGAGTGACCAGGAAATTACACAGCACTGAAAGAGGAGGAAGGCAAAGATGTGCACAAGATAAGGCTGGTCTTTTAGGAAAGCCAACAAGCTTTTTCAGGTGTGGAAATGCCACATGTGAAGATTAAGAGCCTTTTCCAATTGTACCTGTTTCTTTTTCACGCACACACTGGTCTAGGCTGGGGAAGGGAGTGGGGGGAAGCTTCGCTCTGGTTAGGAGAGCAGCTGAGGGGAACTGTGCTGCATGGGGCTCCCTCGCCTCGAGTTCTGCAGTCGAGTGATTGGACTTGCCCTTTGCTGCACAAATTATTATTATGCAGGCACAACCTGTGGGTATCCTGGGCAGCAAGCCTAAGGGAAGACCACAATCACATATATGTATATAGAGATACACAACAAATGTCAGATAAACCCCACTAGAAAAACGCCTGCATGCTGCACACAAATGCATGGCCATTTAGAGGGGACATAGCAACTCCCCTCATTTCCATGAGGAAAAATCCATGCATGCATCTTACGGAGTCCGAAGGCCAAAACCTCGGTTTAATTAGTTTAATTTCATAGATGATGGGTGGTTTCTTTTTTAATTATGAATGCAATTGTGTTTATGGGAGGCAGCACTTGCTTCATTGGCCCCCTCCCTCTACTCCTGCTGATTCATGGATGCCAACACAAGAGGATTACCTGGGTGTGCATCCCAAGAAAAAGTTGCTGGCCTTCACGCAGTGCTTGGCTGTTCACAGGACTGTCCCATTTCTGTGCCTGAAGCACTCTGCCACAGAGCTGCCACCCTGAGAGCAGCTGGGATTTCTGTGGCCACTGGTGAGTGAGACCAAAGCTGGGACATGCTCCAAGAGCAAACATCAGCCACCAGGGTTTGAGATACAAGAGAGTTAGCTCCTTCTCCTGCCAGGTACCTGGGCACAAGAGGGGTGTGGAAGGGCAGGCTCAGTCTGAGAGAACAACTCTGCACTGGTTTTCAGAAGAAGACTGTGAGTAAAAGCTGTGATTCACTCCTCATCCTCATAGCACTGAAATATATACACATATATGTATATATGTATATATGTGTAGTACACAGGCATCAGTTGGGTTTATTAGGAAAAATCCCTAAATGTGGAAACTGGTCGCCAAAAAACCAGCCTGGGCACTGAAATGTTGCATTTCTGCCCCAGATGAAGCAGGAGAGCCAAGCAGGGTGGACACAAGTGCGGAATGCTCCCAGGTGAAGGCCGATGGGCACTCACCAGTGACTTCTCTGTCAGGGTCAGGAAGACTGAGAACTGGAGAAACAGACTGCAAGCAATGCATAAGGTTAGATCACAATGCGATAGCACTGGGAGAAAACCTCCAAGAGGAGATCGTGTGAAGTGTTTGGATTGTTTACTGTAGAGTTAGAATATTGAAACTGCTGTACATTTGGGCTGCGTGGGATAGACTGACACTTCAGGGTCTCACTGCTGCTCTTTGAGGACATGGCATCAGATGGAAAGGATCCTCTGCATGGGACAGTACAGGCATAAAATCACAGCTTGTTGTATAACTCAGTTTTACATACACATAAACACATACACTTTTTTAAAGAAGACATTGTTCCATTGGCATCCCTGTATCTGTATTTTTACTGCTGAGGCAGTGGGAATGCACCAAAAATTAGTGAAACTATCTAGATGCACATATAAAATGTACATACCCACGCATCCAGGGAGCGTGGGCAACACTGAATACCTGGTTAAGCACTGAAAACCACTTCCAAGGGCTATTTCTTCAGAATATTGTGGTGGCTTGTGTTAGTGATTCAGTGAGATGCTAACATTGTTTATGCTTAGCATTTCAGGTGTAACATTTACACAGACAAAACACCAAAAAAAAAAAAAAAAAAAAGAAAGAATATGAAAAGAGTATGAAGTTTGTACCTTTTTACCTTTTTATTTTGATCCAGGCTTGAAGAACCTTTCAGTCACAGCCGCAAATCACGTAAAAACAAAACGAATGCTACAATAAATTCCTGTTTCCCGGAAGAGGAAAAGCACACATGCTGGTATGAAACACAGTGGGAATATTTCAACTGTCTCAATGAAACACCAAATTCAGCCCTCTCAGCTCTGTGGTACCCAAGCTGCACACAGTGTTTACTTGAAACCATCACTCTTTAGCCACATCCTGGCTCCCTGCCACCTTCATTTCTCAAGCTTTAGTCTAGATTTGTCGAAAGCTTCAAGCAGCAGTTCCTACAGACCACCTTTTGGAAGTCTGGGTGACTGCTGAGGTGATCAGTGCATCTCAGAGCCCTGCTCAGAGGAGAGCCTGGGAAACATTTGCATTCAGGGCTGGGAGCACCCCCAGTCTGGCCACCCCGAGGTGAAACTCCCACTCTGCTTTCCAGACAAGCACCTGCTAAACAGCAGCAAACGCCACTGCTGGAGTTACTGGGAACACAGGGCGTCCCAAGACTGGAAAAGCAGCACCAGTAAAGGGTTTTGCTCCCCTGAAGAGGGCTCCCCATCTCGATTTATATAAAACAGCGTGATGGTTTTACAACATCAGGAAGGAAAAAAGAGGAAAAAAAGAAAACAACAAACCAAAACAAGACAGACAATACCTGTTGTAACTCCATCTACTGTAAGACATGTTCCTGTTGCTGCTGACACCATCCATCTCCGGCTCGGCTACAGCACTTCCAGCATGGCTTGTCTGCTGCGGGCAGGGCTGCCGGGCCGGGCGGTCACACACCTGCGTGCGGACGGGCCCGCCCTGGCGGTGAGGGCAGCCGCCTCCGGCCTTGCGCGGCACCACCGAAATTCACCGCGGAGCAGCGGCTCCGCATCGAGCTCTGGGTGCTCGGAGCAAACCACTGCCGGTGCCGGGGAGGGAGGAGGAGGAGGGAGGGAGGGATGAAGAGAGGGGGAGGCTCCTGGGGTCCCTGCCGAGGGGGCTGGATGCTCTCAGCCCGCCGGCAGACACGGAGACGCGCAGGTAATAAACTGGAGCACGGGTGCTAAGCCGCTTAAGGGATATTCAGCGAGGCTGTGCTGAGGAGCGCAGCGGCTTGCGCGCCTCCTGCTCCGGCACACGCGCCTTATTTATTTATTTATCCTGGTTGCCACAGATACGGGTCCATTGCGCTGACATCAGCCGTCTCCCACCCACCGCCGGTCCTCCAGGCACACACGGATCCCATCCCTGCCCGCGGGGTCAGGCTGGGAGCCGGCTGCGGGCAGGCGGCTCCTCAGGATCACCCCCCTTCCCTCAGGGTCACGGCCTCGCCGCCCAGCTCCCGCTCCGCTCGCTGCGGCCCCTGCACCGGGCAGCCGGGTGGGCAGGGGGCACTGGGAGTGCAGAAAAGACGCTTTGCACTCCCAATTTCAGTCACTGGTTGTGCACAGTGCACGGTCCCAGTCCGCCCCGGAGCCGCGACGTGAGAGCGCTCCGGGCTCAGCGTGGCTCTTCCTGAGCTGGGTGCCGGACCGAAGGCCAAAGCACCCTTCATGGCTCCTGCCCACACGTCCCTGGTGGGGACAGCAGTGTCCAGTGTCAGGGCCTGTGCCGAGGACCTGGGGAGCTCTCGTTTCTCACCTCCGTCAGCTGAAGGCAGCACAGGGCCTCTGGTGCTCCCGGGGCCCACACCTGCCCAGGGGCTGGGAATCAGGTCTTGCTTCCCAATGTCACACGATTGTGAGGCCTGGCTGCTGCAGCGTGTGGCTGTGCAGTGTCAGGCACAGAGACAGCAGCACCATGACCCCATCTCCTGCAACACCACAGCACGTGGGGCTGCCTGGAGGACCTGACCATCCCTAGGCCAGGGGAGATGTGACCAGAAGCAGTGCCAGGTCAGCACCGTCAGCCCCCAGGGCAATGCAGGGTATCTACAGATGCTCAAAGGGGTGTGGGGGACTGCTCTCAAAGCTTTCCCAGACAGTCTCAGCTCTTTGGCCTGTGCTGGTATCTTCTGGCTCCTTCTCTCACTGCTTGGCCAGCCAGGTGCCCAGCCCTGCTCTTAGGTGTAAGATCTCTCAGGAGAAATGTATAAAAATCCCAAGGATACATAAATAAGGACTGGAAGGGACTTGGGTCCATGAGGCCCAGTCACTCACCTCACAGGCCACTGTATCTGATTAGGGTTTCAGGCTGGAGCTGCAGAGGCTGCTAGTGAAGAGCTCCTAGAACTCAAGAAGGCAGCTGAAAATCCTAGAGTTCCACTCTGCTGACAGACTTCCCATTCCTAGCTCAAAGGTATTCATGGACTTCACTTAGCCAATTGTTCTTGCACCATTCAGTTCCTTTACTTCAAGTAAATGAATGCCTGCCACCAACCTTTAAATTTCTAGTCTTTATTTTTGAAGGGTGAATACACCAAACCCTCAATTCCTTTGTATCAGGACAGGCAGAATGACCCCAAGAGCTTTTTTTATGTACCAGTTTTAACCCAAACCAAACCCTTCCTGAATATGGGTGGTATTTGGCCATACTTCTTTCAAAAAGGGAAAACATCAACCAGGTTTCCTTGGAATGGCAATTAAAATGCCCAGACCTGAGCCCTGCTCTTTGTAACTACATATACCCTGCAAGTTTGTCATCCTGATAACATCCTGTCACAGATGCTGTTGTTGATGTTATGTATAGACAGTGCATTCCCATTTATCTCATTTATAATCCACGTCGAGCGCCCTGGATGAAATGGACCATCTGGAAAGCAGAGTTACTCACAGCACATCTCCTCCACCTACCTGCTCTGCTCACACTGAGACATTTGGAAATGGGCAAACTGAAACCATTTACTAGTCTGGGGGATTACTCAGGCCAACATTTTCCACATGGGAGCAGCTGAAAATCACCCTGATGAGCCCTTGCATCCCGGAGAAGCCTCTGTCAGAAACAAACCCCTCAAGGCACATTAAGAAAAGCAAAGAGCACAGGTTGGCTGCTCTCCTCTTCACATGCCTCAGTTCCAGTGGAGCTCGCTGGCACCTCAGGCTCCTTCTCACTCATCCTGGACCAAAGTGCTGAGCAGGAGAATGCCCATGAGCCATGGTGGTTCATTCTGACAGGGCAAACACAGCCATACATCCAGAGCTGTCCTGTCCCAGCATGCTGAGGCAGGTGGGCTGCAAAGGCTTTGGGTTGACTTCTCCAAACCTCAGGGGAAGCACAGCCTCTCTACATGGGTAACACATCAAAACCAACCCCCTCCTCGCCGCCAAATTTTGGCAGAGTAGTGCTTGGAGACTTGCCTGTGCCTGCCTCAGGGGACCCCTTCACACACATCCTCACAGAGGGGGTGCTCCAGAGTAGAACCCAGTGCAGTCTCCACTGCTCTGCTGCAGGTAAACAACGGCTTGAGACTCGTCAGAAAAATACCCTGGGCAGCAGATTTAGCCTCCTGGGACAGGTGTCTCTCTGCTTCCTGCACATGGATGACAAGCTCTCTGAATGCAAAGTCTCCCAACCCTTCTGCTCAGGAGTTTCTCAATTCTTGTTTCACTAATTCAAAACAAACACTACCGACTGACAGTGAAGCCTTTGCCTGTGATCAATTATGAGCACCTCTAGCTCCTGCTGCTGGGCAGTGACATTTTTCTGCAAGTGTCCCAGCTCCGCTCCTGCCCCCTGACCCCTCGCCCTGCACTGTTGACAATATTACTTCAAAGCTGAAATTTTCAAAAAGGCTTTGATGGGGAAGCTGGGGCACTCATGAGCCCGTGCAAGGGGCAGCGACACAAATGAGATCCATGCTGGAATTCAGTCAGAGAAAGAAATGGTTTTCTTGCCATTCGTTCTGCTCTCAGTGCTTCAGGGCATGTGTCACCACGTGTTTGGGCACAGCTGCATCCACACACATCCGAAATGAGTCACGTCTGCTCCCTGCTCCCAGAGATTCCCTCTGACCACTGCAGATGCAGGGACATCTCAGAGCAAGCACGTTTAATCTGGGGGGAGCAAGGGGCTGGGCTTCTGGGTTACAGCATATGAATCCTGGAGCAGTAATAACATTTCAGTTCTTCTTAAAAGCATTGAGAAGCTGCCCCACAGACTCCCCATCCCAGTGCCAGCTGGGGGAAAGACTGGAACTGAGCACTGAAAAGACACAAAATCTTCCTTGTTTCAGGTGTTTAGAATATGGCAAACGACTTTATCACCCAAATAAATGTGATCTGGAATATTGGTTTGAGCTGTTGAAGTACCACAGCAATTAAACTGGCAGCAGGGCTGAAGCAAACAGGCTGTTGCTGCATTTGCCTGCAAACAAATGGCAGAGCACCTGCTGAGTCACTGGATGGGGCCTAACAGGTTTAACAGCGGAAAGGCAAGAACCCAAAATAAAACAACTCCAGATTAGATATTCTAGAAACACTGTGAGGTTTAAGTGTGAGTTTTGGGCATGCCCACACTGTGATTATATACATATATTGTATCAACAGGACCGACGCTGCCCCCACCACCCCAAACAGTTGCTCAATGAGATTACGAGTCCTTCAGCAGTGCTAATTAGCGCTTACGCAAGCACGGATTTCTCCAAGCCCTCGGGGCTGCTGCCTGGAGGCGAGGATGCTCCCGGGTCTGCAGGCGGTGCCCTATGACAGGCACCTATACAAAAAAAAGTTCCCCCTTTGTCCTCCTGAGGGGCTGCCCGGGTTCAAACGCTGGCCAGCCGGCCCGCAGGTGAGGAGGAGGTGGTGAGGGACACAAAAGGCTTGTGGAGCAGCTAGTTCCAATGAGGAGAAACACGCAGCAGTGGGACAAGCAGTGGCGACTGCAGGACAGCCAGCATCTGTGCTGGGGACTCCATAAGCCAGAGCCTTGGATGACACAATGCTTTATGCAGGGGAACTAGGCAAGGAGGAGTGCGCCTGTTTGCTTTTCCACCTTCCCTCATATTACCCTGCCGGAGCAAAGCTTGTGAAAGTTGGGCTTAACAATTTTGCCTGAAAAGAGGGTATTTACATCCTTAAGAGCATCTGGCATAATTCTGTATTTCATCTTCCTTTTAAAGGATAATGCAGCTCCTAAAAATTCCCTCCAAGAGCCATTATGATTTTATGCTGCTCCTGGTAATAATAAACAACTTCATTTGCCAGGCTCCAGGCATTTTGCAAAGAAGCCAGCATCACTATTAACATCTTGCAGAAAGGAACCTGGAGCAGCACAGCTTTCCTAGCAGCAACCAAGAAACCCTGGGAGACACCCACACTGGCCCTGCAGCCTCCACAGTGCAATGGCCTCATTCCTACAGAGCCACAGGACAACCCAACCCTCTGGTAATCTTCTGCCTGGAAGTGTTTAGAAACCTGACCATGCCATTCATGGTGGTTTTAAAGTCCCACTCTTTACAAGAATAACAAACTGGCTCTGCCTTCATGAGTGCTCAGCTTCTTTCTTCTTTTTAAGAGCTAGAAAATACTATATTTACTATATATATATGTATGTATGATGTGTATGCTATATTTGCTTTACAGAAAATACTATAATTACTAAAGCAGAGGAAGTCCACAGCAGTGTGGGTGCTGATCTGTATTTTCTAGCAGGCTCAGTCCTCCTCATGGACCATATTGCTGAAAGGACAGCGTGCTGGTTTCATCCATCTGTACAGTGAGAACTGCTAAGGCAATCTCTTAGTAACTCATTAGCTCTTTTCATCCTCTGCTCCTCTCTGAAATATATCCTGATTTCCCACATGTGCAGAAATGGTGGGACACAAAATGTAAGGCTGTGGCAATGGATGAGTATAGTGGCCTCCTGTGAGGTATTGCTCTGTTAATCAATAAAAATAAAAAGCTGAAATATAAAAATTGCTCTGGCCATTTGGAATTTCCCTTGTGTTAAGGCACAAAGCAGCTCTAGACAATGATGCTCCGATCCACCACGCTCCCCTCCTTTGGGACACCAGCATCATCCCAGTGTTTCCCTCAGGCTGCAGCAGCTTGTGTCAGCCCTGGAGCTCCTCAGGAGCCAGCTGGCAGTGCCACTCTTCGGGAAATTCCAGTCCCCATCTGCTGGGGATTTTTATATTGCATTCATCCCTCTGGGCTGGCATCCTCCTATCTGTGAAAGAAGTTCTGAGCTTTACCAACTGAAATTCAGGTTCAACAAAACCACAACAGTTGGGGGTTTTTTTCCTATTTATGCAGGGTCCTGCAGGAGCAATTGGCATCAGCCCTGGTACAGAACCAGGCGTTAGTAAAGGCATTTTAAATCCCTTCCCTGCACTACCTGTGTTGTCCCCATTCCTGTTCCTCCATGGCTCCTGCTGCCTTCAGCATTCAGGAGGAAACTGTAAATGCCTCGTTTGGTTGTGCCCTCAAACACAATCCTGACATTCCCAGATTTCTGTAGCTACCACAGACAGTGGCTGAGTAGCCAGCCAGGCAGCCCTGTCCTGAACAAGGACTGACACTGACTGGCTTCTAATACAGAGATTTTAAACCATAGAATGGTTTTGGCTGGAAGGGAAATCAAAGAGCATCCCATTCCAGTGCCCCTCCCACTAGACCAGGTTGCTCAAGGCCAGCCTGGCTTTGAATACTTCCAGAGAAGGAGCATCCACAACTTCTCTGGGCAACCTGTTCCAGTCCCTCAACAGCCTCACAGTAAAGAATTTATTCCGTAAGGCATCTTTCTAGAGAAGGAATTTGGTACCAGGAGCATTAAAAAAGGCTCCTCAGGCTTTATAGATCAGAATCTTGAGTGCGGGGCAGAAATAGCAAAACAACAACAAAAAAAGTTCAATCAATTTACTCTTCTAAAAATTAATTTTTAGAGCTTAAAAAATAAGTTACCATTGTTTAAATGTCATGAGAATTTTGGATTACTTGAGGAAAACGAAACATGAAAATATCAAAAAGTGAATTCGATATACAGAAACACGCTCACACGCATCAGGCTGTCCCCTCTACTGGAAAGTGGGAACTTTGTCACTTCAGTGTAGTGACACAAGCCAAAAATGAGGTGGCAACCACATTTCAAAGGGCAAAAAAATCTGTCATTTTCAGTAGAGCAGGCAAAAAAGCACCAACAAATCTCCCTGCAGCTGTCAGCCCTCTCACATCTCAGGTTTGTGATAAACAGTGACAGATTTCACCCTGGAACACAGCAGTTACACTTTCCAGGTTTTTAATGTTGTTCTGAAATGAATAATAAAACTGCCAGATATGGAAAAAAAGTCACTTGATCCTACTCAGGCTGAGAAGAGTTTTGAATTACAAAATCCTTCACTAGACCATAAAACCACAGTAGAGGTCTGCTGTTGTGCAGGGCATTATTTCAGAGGATCCATATATGGATATTCAAGTAGCAGAATCTTTTGGCAGGTGACCAGTTGGAAACTAAACTGCAAAAGCCTCGTAATGTATCGATTCCTCATCCACAGGCAGCAGCCCATAATTATGGACCAAAGCACCCTGTCCTTCTGCACACAAGGTACATCACCTGTTCCATGGTTCACTTAAAACATCTGAGCCTGAGCTGCAAGACTTCACCATTTGTCTCTCTGACATCCCACTCGACAAGCTACTTCTTGCCCAGAAACAAGCAACTTCTCTGCAGCGGGAAGCAGCATCTAACACATTCAAAAATATAACAGAGGTTTCTGATTAACCCCCTAAAATACATCAGCTGCACAAGCCACTGCTCCTGTCTCTTCTTTCCGAATCTCTGATGAACTGGAGCCAGCAATGCAATGCAAGCCTGGCACGCCCTGGGCAGCCACTGTGGTCCAGAGCAACCTCACCCTTCCTGGCATGCACGAGTGCAAACCTGACCCCAGGTCAGTCACAGAGCTCTGCTGGAGCTGCTTTAACTAAAACTTTCGATTTTGAAAAGGTCTTTGCCTTTGTCCTTGTAAAATTCCATGGGCTCCTGTTGACCCATTCCTCCAGCAGCTCCCTGCCCAAGTTTACCAGCTGTACCTCCCCAACACGGTGGCACTTGCAAACATGTCAAGAGTGCACTGAGTTCCCTCCTTCAGGTCACTGGAAAAATGTTCAAGATGCCAGGTGAGGTCCCTGCAGCACTTCTCTTGTCACCAGACTCCACCTGGAGCTCAGCCTGTTACCCGCTGAGGATAACCACTCCCTCTGAGCCCAATCCATCAGTTAGTGCTTTACCCAGCCCACAACACCCTGAACCTTGACACCAAAATAGGGTGGGGAAAAGTGTTGAAAGCCTTGCTGAGCTGGGGTAAAAAACATACACTGCTCTCTCCTCAACCACAAACTCAGTCACTATCACAGAGGGCAATCCTGGTGGTCAGGTGTGACTGACTCCAGTAAATTCACACATTTACACAGACCATTCCCAACCACTTCTCTTTTATGTGCCCAGAAACATGTTCCTGGAGGACTCACTGCGTAACTTCCCAGGCACAGAAGCAAGGATGACTTCCAGCAGTTCCCTACATTGCTTTCCAGGCCTTGCTTGAAGAGAGGTGCAACACTTGCTTTCCTCCAGCCACCAGGAATTTCCCTGCTCTCCATTAAAGATGGTCACAAAAGATGTCCCAGCAGCCTTGTGAGGGCATCAGCAGGTTCTCTCTCCTCCTTGGAGGGGCTCCATCAGGTCCTGTGAATCTGTATGGGTTGAGCCCTCCAAAGTAACCCCTGCCTTGATCCTTATCCACTGCTCCTGCCTCTTCTCGTTCTACCTTCTCGCATGGACCTTGAAAATCAGGTTGGTCAAGAGGCAATGGGGGCTCTGGGTACTGTGTTTACTGCCACTAAATCACCCAGAACAGTTCCCCATTTTCCTTGGCCAGCCCCAAACTCTTGAAAGACAAACAAACAGAGGGGAATGGTCTAGAGCAGTCCGAGGAACAGTCTGGAGGAGTATGTCCCATTCAGTCCTAGCATCAGATAGGAGTACTAAGGGATTGCTCTGGTGCTACAAGTGGGAAACGGGTGTGTATTCCCTCTTTCCACTCCAGAGCCCTTCAAGGACACTCATTCAAGCAATACTGCTGGGAAGAAGTCATCATGAAGCAGCTCCTGGCAGCAATGGAAGAGCCCAAACCTTAGAACCTGGCAGTGGTAGATGCCTTCCCAGATATCCTACAAACCCAACAAAATTTGGTATCAGCAGTCATCACGGATGTATTATTTAGCTGAACATGAAGTGTTTAAAGATAACTTTCTGACTGCAAGTTGTACCTGTTACTAACGATACATAAATGTTACTCATTTTTCGCTTTGACTCTGGTATTCCTGACGCAGCTGGCAACTATGAAAGTTGGCAAATTCTAAAGAAATTAAGAACTTGTACAATGTTTTAATTAACATGCATCTAATGTTTTAGACTGCAAGCATCCTTCCTGCTTTTCACTTCAATTTCTTCAGAACCACTATTTATAAATCACTGTTTTTTCCCCAGCTACTGACCATCCGGATTTTAGAGAATTCATGGAAAATAATTCCTCTGAAACAGCCCTGACACGCGGTCCCGTTTAATTATAGATCCACAGCTTTGTTATGGTTCTCGCCGCTCATTCCTACCCCGCTCGCAAAAGCAGGGACTTTAACTCTGTACAGGGATCCTGGTGAAAGCAGCACTTCCCAGCCGCACGCAGGGCTGCCCCTGGTGCCACCTCGTGGTGGTCTGTAGGAGATCCCGGGGCATAATTGTGCTCTACTGCTCTTCGGTTCAGTTTAACTGATGTGAAAACTGGTTCTAGTACGCCCTAATCCACGCGTTGGACTAAGAGACAGAATTACGAAGTTAAATCACTGCCTCTAGTTGCATTTTTGCTGTTTGCACTTTGCTTGCTAACTTCTCCCTCTACAATACTTTCATGCCAGAAGCATTTTAAAAAAATGTAGTAATTTAAGAAGTGCTAATGTCACTACCAATTAGTGATTATCAAATACTGTGTATCTTCATACAACACAAACCAGCAGAAATTAGCTGAACAGACCAGTATTTTCTTTCCAGCAGCAAGACAATGCATTTAATTCTACATACTACTGGCTCACGACTAATATTACATCCATTAATGAAATTTAGATGTTGTGTAGGACATAATTTGTCCTTCATATTTAATCCACAAGAGTCTCTCAAACCTTTAATAACTCCACTCTTAAAAGTCTAGAACAGCAAGGGAGAAACAGAAAAGGTCTAGAACAGAAAGCCTGCCACATATTCACAGTGTTGCTTCTGAATATCAAGTTTTCCTTGTAGTTTAATCCCTTGCCTTTTCCACATCTGTGGCTTCTCATTTAAAGCTCTTTATCTTCCCAGCTAAAGGCTACTCCAACTACCACCCATCCTCATTTCTACACCTGACCTGCTGTATGCAAGTGTTCCCATGGTCAGAGCTCTACAAGAATATTTGAGTATCGATAATCTTCTGAAGTTTTCTGGTCTTCCAACATGTGTACACAACACTGGGATTAAGATCTTGAACACACCTCTACTTACCCCCATGCAAAACCCAGAATTTGCTTCAAGCCTGCAATTTTAACTTGGCTTTACAACAACCCCAGGTAAGAAAGCAGATAAAGCCACCCTAAAAAAGAGATGAGCAGTGCATTTACCATCTGGGATGCTCTGAGCAAGAGCCCATCTTTGCAACTTTAGGCCTTCACGTTTTGGCAGGCTGCTGCCCTGCTGTGGGCCGGTGCAGCACCAAAGGAAACACTCCCATGCTCCCCTATTTCCAGCTTGGTTTTTTTCCTAAATTCTGTTTGAGTGTTTCTTTTAACCATGGTTTTGGTAGGTGAGGGTAACCAACTTCAAAATCTATGCCTAAATCAAGTGAAAATGCATTCTGTTCAGCCTGACCCTTTCCCAGCAATGAACTTCTAAAGAATAAGTGCAGATGATTTTTGGCAGTGCTGGGCTTGTGGTGAGTGACTTCAAGAGTCTCCTGCTTGGAGTAAATTCATCAAAGTGTTGTACCAAGATTAGGGGGCAAGGCCAGTCAACGACTGCACTACGCCATGGGTGAAATCTTGTCACATAAACGATGTCAGAAGAACGTTAGCCAACATTTTTGTCTGAATCCAGACTTGAACTTTATCAATGATGACTAACCACAAGGCCATGCATGTAAGTCAGAGCTTTCCTTGGCATTAGTGGGAGTTAAACACCTTCCAAATATATTTTGCTTTACTGACCCTTTCCCAACAGCTCATCTCATGCTCCTATGCATAACAAGGCCTTTGCCTATGAGCATGTCAAACCCCTCCCTCATCCAGGGGAGTAGCAGGTTCAGCAGTGTGAGATGCCAGAAAGAGACATTATTTTGTGCCTTGAAACACAGATCCAGACCCTACCCTGTGCTCTAGGAAAGAACAAGAGGTCATTTCTGGGTACAGCTTAAGCACTCCAGACCCGTGAACTGCAAGTTTAATGGATTCATGGATGTGGCCTTGAACTGAAGTGACTATAAACATAAGCGACAAATCTTACAGCATTTCTTCTGCCAGGAAAAGTTGTAAGAAACCCTCTTGGACTGTCAGCTAAACTCTATCCTACAGCAAGGTGGCAATGTTGTAAATCCAGAACTAATCCAAGGCATATGGATCGAGGCTACCACTTTTTAAAAGCCTGGCAAGGTCCCTATTATATTTTTTCAAGCACCACACCAGGGCCAGAAGCATCATTTTTCACCATTACCTTCAGCTACAACAATGAGAAAAGCAAATCACTGAAACACCTTCAGCTGTTTTGAACTCACAACCACCTAGATCACCATTACTGGCCAAAAATCCCTATTACTTTTCTAAATAATTACTTCATGTCTGAAGAGTAGGATCCAAGTACCTACATTTAACATCTCCTTGAAGTGCCACATAGGAACCAGTCCTGGAAAGAGATGATGGCATCACACAGAGATTTCTCTGCGCATTCTCTGCAGCAGAAGCCTTAAAAAGCACATGCACATATCTTAGTAAATAAACCTAGCCCAGACTTGCACAACAGCTGCTGGTGGTCCCAGGGGTGTTTATCTCGTTTGTAAAGTTCACTGTGTTTGCAACATGGCTTAGCAGGTGTAGGTTCCTCAGCATCAACCTCCTCAAAGTTATCCATCTCTCCATGTGGAGTTCTACCACCTTCTTTATCAGTCACAAGGAGCTTCATGTTAAAAAAACTTATCTATGTAACACTACTGTTTAAAGCCATTCTAGCACGAGTGAAAAGTTTAAAAAAAAGGAAAAAAATTATAAAACTTAAAAATATGTTCACCTCACAAGTTCAGTCTCAGCACACATGCTGTAATCTGTTGTCTTAACTCATTCTAATGCCACATATTCAGTGATTTAACTCCAGAGAGCTTTACATAGCTAAGGAAACACGTGCTGTTTGCTACAGGCTGTAATTTCTTACATTTGACTTGAAAAATGCAATGCATCTCCCAAATGTGTTTCCACTGTAACTTCTTGTTTGAATCTTCCACACATTCCTCCTAAGTAGCCTTTCATCAACCAATAAATCCATCGGGGAGGGGAAGCTCCCAACTCTCCCAAAACTGCATTACACAAGCTAATCTAAATTACATTTAAAAAAACCTTAAATTCCTCTGCAATGCCTGGCAGTAGCTTGACTTCAAGGTTTAATGCCTTGCTGCTGTAAAGGTACCTGGGACTTGTTTCAGCCCTGTTTTCTCAGGAGACACACAAAGATTTATAGCAGAGCACCTGACAGTGAGCATAGCCTGAAAACACAAGGATTGTTGATCGGACCACTGACTACACACTTCAAGCCAAAGCAAACATCAGCTTTTGTCATCTGTCATGACTTAAGTTGAAATGGCTTTTCTTTACTTCCAAGCTTGAAGAAAATGCTGTGCAGACAGCCAGGTCTAGCCAGGTTCCACCACTCCCTTCTCCCCCCATATCCCCCCAAAATGCAGGTTTTGGAAGAGATTCAGAAAGAGGCAGTGTGCTTACCCCCCGAAAATGGTTAGATCATCTTTAATTCTAGCACCTGAAGTTATACAAGGGTTTGCTTAATAATCAAGTTTCAAAGAACTGTTGGACACATTCCGTTAAGGTGACAACTGTGCAATACCACTCAGTATTTCAATATCAGGGACCATACTCTTGAATTGTTTAAACACAATCCACGGAACTCAAAATTAAACAACCATCCACAGTTTAACTAAACAATCAGTTAAAAGTCTTACAGTTTAATAATTCACATAATGGTCAGTCTTTAGTAAGGGATACTGAAATTCATTAAAACACAACACTAGATTTTACTCTATAGGTGTGCTGGGCAGGCACATAATTGGCCATTCTTGGGTATAACGGGGAGAGTAAGGAGAAATTTACCACAGTTTGGCAAATCCCACATTTTGTCAGTTAAAAGTGAACTGTGAGAATTAAATACTCATCTTTACATATACACAAGTTATGCTGTGAAAGCATATTTGCTTACAAACATATAAAAATACTTGTTAACTAGTTTGATAAGAAAATAATGTATAAAAGTATATAGCAAAAACATTTAATCATCTCTGACAATGGAAAGATCAAATTTGTTTTCATATCACATGAAACAAAAACAGCTACAATTTTAGTTTTCCTTAATCCCTTACCCAGAAATACAAAGGAAGACACAATTTGTTTTCAAACATAATGTGAAATTTCTCTAATAAGCTGAAATGCCTCAATCCAGAATGAGCTCAGGTATTTGGCCATATCCTAATAGTAGTAGTAATCATCCTGTAGCTGTTCTGGATTCACAAAATAAATACAGTAGAATGTTTTGGCCACTGAAATAAAATTGCAGCATAAATGAGAGATGAAAATTTTTGCTGACAATGAAATTCAGTGTAGGTTTCTTAAGGCTAGCTGAATACTCAAGTCTAATTTAACTGAGGGCAAAAACAACAAAAAAAGCGCCAATCCACCCCTTTTTTAAAAAGTATTCTCTGTACTCCAGTACAGGTCTCTGTAATAGCTAATGAAATGTCAGAAGTAAAAATAAATTAATTCACAAGAGACAACTTATGCATGACTTCAACACCTTGTCCTACACGGTTTTGTTTCATCTCCTTTGCGAATAAAACTCCACAAGGTGCAAGCTCTGAAGGGAGAGAAGGAAGGAACTGTGGTATTAGAGAAGCAGCCTTAGTGTTTTGGTTTGAAGTCTGCCCCAGGATGACCGAGTCTTCTTCAAGAACTATTCTGCCAGCTTCTTGGACTAAGGCTATTCTGGTGACCACTTTTAGGACATGCACATATAAGGCTAGACCAATACCAGAAGTGATGTAAAATGATGGAAAGAAAAAAATAATCTGGCAGTTGATAGCTTGGTTCTTGGGATTCTCAGAAAATAACACAATGGCAGCCTTTCTTGTCTTTTTCTTTCCGTGTTGGCTCTGGTGAAGGAGGGCACTCTTGTTCCTGAAATTTCCTGGAAACAGGTATTTCAAATTAAATTCATAGAATAATTTTCAGGTAAATAAACATAACAACTGTATTCTACACTTTCTTTTTACACTTTCATAGGAAACGCACTTCCTTTATAAATTCAAATTACTGATAAAATAAGTGATAATTTTGAGTTCACCTTTTGGGTTTCTTTTTATAAGAAACAATTTTTTACAGAAGGCCAGTCTCAGATTTATTTTATCACATTTACTGACTGGGTGATCAATAAAATCTGAAAGATTAAAGGTGACAAAATTCTCTTTCAAATATATATTAAATTCATGCAAGCATTTTTCCTAATGCACCTGAGTGTTTTATAATGGAGATCATTGGTCAAAGCGTAGAGGTAACAGCAGGCAGAATCTTCCCAGAAATTTCCCACTGCATTTCAACACCTTTACTGCAGCTATCCATTAATATATGGGCATTAATTATCTGGTCTCAATTACCATACCTTATAACTCTGACAAGTTCGTGAAAAGCTTGGTCTACATTCAATCTGATTTTTGCTGAGGCTTCCATGTACGTTACTTTAAGTTGCCGTGCCAGCTGCTGGCCTTCCTCTTGTGTCACCTGCAACAGACAGCAGTCATTAAGCTCAGGGGTTCTGCAAGCAGGTTGGTATCAGCAGACACTGCACGTACATGTTAAGCTTCCAATGCTCTCAAACAATAATGGTCATTTGGGCACAACACAGTTTTCACCCTGTCCACATGACACAACTGGGAAAGAGACTTTTCTAATGTAAGTTTCTGCAATGGACAAAGACTGACGCTCCAAGAAATTCCCCTCACTCCAGATGCCTTGTCCTCACTTCAGTTCTGCATAAAGATGAAGTTTTCCTTCACATGCAGACATGATTCCTTTGCTCCTCCTCAAAGGAAGTGCTTCAGTCAACATCTGCTGGATTGCTAACAGAATTGTGAGTACTATTGCTAATCCACCTTCTCATTGTCCCAGCTAAATCTAGAGAAACAAAAAAAAAATCAGACTACTTTTAAAACAACAACTGCTGTTCAGCTTCTAAGTCTTTATAAAAGTTGTTAAAAAAAGATCTATTAACGACATAGCAAAATATTAACACAGCCAGTTTTAAACATAGCTTAGATTGCCAGAGTTCTAAAAATCCACGAAGCCTTCAGGCAATCCAGAAATATTAAAGAAACCCTGGCTACATAATGACTCCTTGGGACAACAGTGGAAAAGGAGATGAAGAGGAAACAATGAGCACCATGAAAAGTTGGTATAAAACTTAAAGTGATGAAGCAAAAGACAGGAAGCCAGTGGACCATTCTAGGAAGGAGGAATCAGTTGGTCACAGAGGAAAAACAAGGGAGATCACTGTGTGTTTTCGGATGAGGTGGAAAGCAGTGGGGTCAGAGAACAGAGGCCACCCTGAGTGGTGCAAGGCATGAGAGGCTCCAACGGGAAGGTCACCCACAGGGCCGGGGAGGAAAGGGCAGCTTTCAGTGATAAAAGGAAGTACAACAGATCTTGCCAAGACAATGCCTAGTGGAAGAAATGTCAAAGATTACAAGGCTTTCACAGAAAATCATCAAACCAGCACATAGAGGACTGATATAAGAACAAAAATAAGGAGGGTTTATTTCTACATTAGTTTTGAAAAGGAACTCAGAATATTCATTAGATTAAGAAGCTACCCAGAAATGGAATAGAATTGATGGGAATAGAAAAGCAGTGGCAGCATTCCCCACAGTGCATGATCTAGAAGTACTTTTCAGCTTGCAAAATAGTTTCTTAACAGCTACACGGTGGTTTGAGAGCCTTCATGCATGACATCTCCACATGTTTGATTCCTCTGTCCTTAGCATCCCACTGGTACTATATTCATACACTTCCTGCTGAAATCAGGGCTGCTCCCACTAAACCCTTGTGAAGCTGTACAAAACGCTCCCAGCACCCTGTGCCATTAGCTGGAGTAACTCAGGGTGCAGCTGCCCATCTCAAGCACTCACAGCAACTCTGCATTCATTTCAGTGTTATCATCAGCAGCTGAAGCCAAAAAAGAAACCCTTAGAACCAACCCTGAGATCAGCTACTGGAGCTGCCTTTTCAGCTGCAGGGCACATAGGGAGAACTGGGATCTTTCAATCCTCCTCTGCAGTTTGAAAACTGAGTAATAATGAAGACTCCTGTTCCCTGAGCTAGAACAATTCCACTTCAACCCTCCACTCTGACCTCAGATGTCGAAATATTTTAATTCCAAAGCTTATGAAGGCTGCACTTGGACAAATACTTGTAGCAGTTTTCTGGCACAGCAACGACACTGTAGAATCTCCTAAAGTTTGCACCAGACCTTCCAGAACCTTCTGTACATCTCTACCTCAGAGAAGTAGGTTAAATTATAGATATAACAGTTCTTGTAAAACTAACTCCTTCTACTTTTCTTCATCCCTGCGCAGTTTATTGCGGCCCCAGAAAGCCAGAGGCTAAAGTTCAATAAAAATAAATAATTGGCAAGGAATGTATAATCCTGAGGAGAAACTGAACTCAGTCTTTAAACATATGTTAAAGAATTTCTCCACTATTCTATCTAAAGCACATTACAGGTACAAGTCAAACTAACCCTGTAATAAACTTAAGCTACAGTTCCACAATATCCTGCATTTAAAATATTATAAATACATTAAAGTTCTTGTTGTATTTACCAGAGTATCTGTAACTGCTTAATTCCAAAATAATCTTTTTTGTCAGTCTTATGAGTACATTGTCAAGTTACTTGTGGTCAATTTTAGTGACCTCAAAGTCAGTTTAAAAAAATACTTGGTTTGGAAACACTACGGAAACATTTGCAGTGCCCAAGATGTAAATTAGAGGCCAGAACATAGCAGTTCCATCTTCAAAGCTGACGAAAATGTAAGTACAAACATAGAAATACTTGAAAATAAACCCATGAATTTTCATCTTTTTGTTGTCCCTTCTCAAGTACAACAACCCTGTAACATGACAGGTTTCTCAGGAAGTGTGATAGGACAGCTTATTTAACATCACCACCAAAATAAAAACTAAATCCTTTTTCTCAAAGAAGACTGGATGTTATTTGGACAGGATTAAAGAGAACCAGAGATTTGATGGTAGTAGCTGTGTGTGCATCTGTGCGTGTTGGTTCTGCAGTTTTAGGGAGCTTAAGGCTGAATGTGAATGAGAAGCACTCATAACACTCATCCTTTTTGTTACAGGCCATTTTACTGTTTGTTTCTGGCTATCACTCATTCACGCTGTTCAGACAGTTAGCAAAAGTTTCTCAAATGAAAACTCATTTCAGAAGATGTGAGCGAGTCAAACATGGAAAAGCCCATTCCCCACCTCCCTAAGTTAACATTCTTCTTCTGAAACAGTTTCCATTTGAATATTCACAACAATCCTGTGAACATGTCCCTCTCTCTTCACTCTTGGGTGTGACAGCTGTCAGAAATATGTTAATTTCTGGAGTTTCCATGCTTTCCTCTGCCTAAAGCAACTCTACCAGGCTGCCTAACCTAACAGTGCACCTGTATTTTGCCTGGACACTGACACAAGACTAAGGGACACATCATACAGGTAACAATTAAATGTTTCCTCAAGTTTGAGAGGAATCCATTTTTACCACCCTGTGGTCACCCTACAGTGCTCCCAGCACAGAAACATGGCCCATTCCTGCCAAGTGTTCCAGCACTCCCGAGGAGTGCATCTGTCATCCCAGTTTTCCTCCAGGGAGAGTTCACTATCCACTAATTGCAGTTTGTCCACACTCTCCTATCAAAGGTCGCTTTGGCACGGGCAAACTGTGGTTATCAGCACTGACACACACTCTGACTGGCTCACTGTGCTCAGGCACTGCATCAGATGCCCACCTGATCGTTCTCTATGAAGCCCAAAATCACACAAGCCATGGGAATATCAGAAGGTACAATCTGCCTGTGGGCACAGAGGCGTCCCTGGACACAACATCTAGGACTGCAAGAAGTTATTGTCACACTCATACAAGAAAGCGACGGGTAAGAGCTAAGTCACACGGACTCCTCTTTCAAACCTTGCTTTAAAGGTAACTGGCAGCAGAGATCTCAGCACTAGGTCATTGTGCTCGTTCAGTCATGATGCAAAAGCAAGAATTAGCATTTAATGAAACCCAAGCACTTTCCTGTTGCAACTTGGATTTTCCTTGAAACCCTGCCATATGGAGAATGATCAGACTTGACCCAGTTTAAGCTAGCAGTTATCTACAGCAAGTCATACATAACCTGCACTGACAAGTCTACTCCTCCATCACTAGTGGCTATTATTAAAACATCTGGTGCTCTACTGAATTATCTTACAGTAGAAACATCCAGTGTTGAGTTCTAAGGAATTTACCCATTTAAGAGAAAGACTGCTACACAGCATTTACTTTGAGGAAAGAGCAGTGAGAGATGGGGCTTCATTTCTGGTTTCAGGGTCAGCAATTTGTGACTGATCGGGGGATTTGGAAACACTGGCAGCTTCATTTCTTATCATACATTCTAAAGATTAATGCTTGCTTGTCCTCTAAAGACTCATTTTTATTTGTCAACATAACCTGGGGACATTGAGAGATAAAAATCACAAGAAAGCTGCTTAACTGTATTTATCTATACAGTTATTACCATGACAAATTGCTATTTCAAACGGACTCTTTCATGCCTCTCCCAAAACCACTTGTGAGTTGGTCTCTGGTATATAAGATTTACAGCACTAATTTATACCACACCTTTGGTGAGCCCCAACAATTCATCAAAATCACACAATTGTTTATGCACTTCTGCTGTACAACCCAGTTCATGTATTTCCTGAGAAACAGTTGCCATCACACAAGGATGATTAGTTATGCATCATTAGCCTCCAGATTTATGGTGTCACAAGGACAGTACTCTGTACTCTGCTCAACCTCAACACACATTTACTTGGATAAAGGTGTGGCCAGACCCTTGAGACATCCAGAACTCTTCCACACATTTAACTCTTCTGGGTTCTGGGAAGATTTGTTGAGTATCATTTGCTGATCCAAACACACACTAAATTACTTTCTTTAACTTTAGTCTTTCAGAGGTTGCACGTGTGTCACTAGTCTGCCTCCTGCCTTTTGGAAAAAGCAGGCAGATGCCCAGTACAAGCAGTTTTGCTCTAAAAACTGACACCCAGCTTCCTGAATTTGTAAAAATGTTATGTGAATTCTGAAGCTGAAAAATGTACAGTTGGGATTAAAGAAGTTAAGAGAGGAAGAACCAGCTAAGTAAAAGGTAGGTGTGACACTAGCCTGTTTTTGGTGGTGCCCAAGTGAGGCCTGACACATCAGCAGACAAAGTGTAAAAATGCAGAGGACTTGCCCCTGTCATGTTTCTGCCCACAGGTTACAGCCCGGGGGTACCCCACACTTCCCACTCCCAGCCAAGGTGAGGGAGCACTCTCGCCTTTGACCCCAGACCTCCCATCCCAGCTGTCTGCACAAGAAACCTGCAGCCAGAGAAGATGACCTTGCTCGTCAGGCTGAAGTTTTCCCTCACTTTTGGGCCAGTTGGTTTAGCTGGTGGCAGGACTAGTTGTCAAATTTTCGGTCAGACCACTAAGCTGGTGCCCTCAGTGACTGGATGGCTGTATTGAGAGCCCACATGGTGGAGCAGAAACAACCCCTCTGTTTACCACCCAGCTGATAACATCTCACTGCTTGCTGCTGCCAAAAGGCGAGGTCTCACTTGCTTTCCCCCACCCCAACTCCTCCCTGCTCTGCTCCAAGCCACAGTCCCACCCCTTCCCATGCTCCCAGCACTGGCATTCAAATCTTTCTGCAAGCTGATTTAGCTCACACAGGTCCCAGGAAGCCATTCCTGCTCCTCCCCATCCAGAGAGATGACTCAACTCCTGAAGTGCTTCAAGTGAGATCTGGAGCCAGCAAAGGAAAGAGTGGGAACGCGTAGCCAAGAGGGAGGGGAGCCTCTCCCTTGTGGGGACCAATTATGTCAGCTCAGCATCCCTAAACCATTCCTTCACACTGACTTAAGGCCAAGTGAAACACACCATGTGGCAGGGAAGGGGCAGGGAAGAGTTAAGAACACATAAGTAGCTGTTTAAGCAAACTCAGAAGTGTCTTCTCAGCTACATCTGCCTAAGCCCCAGCTTATGATGGGAATGACAAGTCCACCAATTGGCATGCATATGGTGAGTGAGAGCACCAAAAAGTTATGCCCATCAGCATCTAATCAATTAAGGCAATTAATATAGCCATAAAAAACAACGGGAGATTTTGGAGTCATATGTTGATATAAGCAGCAAAATTGCAAAGTTAGGCAATTTGAAAAAAGCTGCTTTGAGCTTGAATGTGTTCCAGCCCACCATCACCTGAAAAAGCAGCTTGGAACAGGAGAGAGGGAGCAGCAGAACAGGTGACAGGCACCTCTCTGCCTTTAAAGGAGAAACGGAGGCGGTGTAATAACACGAGGAGGGTGGAGGAGAGAGGACAAAGTTCACAGCTGTTTCTAGAAACGGACGTACAGGATTACCAGCTACACTGGCAGGTATCCTGAGAGCTGGGGCTGACAGCAATCATGTCATTTCCCTCCCAAAGCATCGGGGTGTTTGTCCTTCAGCAATCACAATTAGCAGAAGAGTTCAGTTTCACCTCCATGATTTCCATGCCAATGTTTGTGCAGGAGATAAAGTACATTTGTTCTGGGACCTGCAAGGTTAAATCTGGGATTTGGATGGGGGCATGATGGTAACAGAAGAATGAAAGATTTTTGCTTCTGTCTCAGGGACAGGCTGTTCTGTGAATGTGCGAATACTCAAAGTTACTTCTGACGGGTTTGTGAGCTACTTCTGTTAAAACTTCTTTCAAGGCAGCATCTTTCAGCAGAGCTTTTAATTTTCTCATGATCTTTCTACACAGCTTCAGGGATAAAGAGGCTGTGACAGTCAAGGGACCATACTCAACAGGAAGATTTTTGTACTGTAACTGTAATTCAACAATGCACATACTAACCCACTGAGCTCTTAAACATTATTTGTTTTAAGCTGTTTTTCTTGTGAAACTCTTAAGACAATTACACCAATTTTAGTAATATTTACTTTATTCTCAGAAAATCATGTGTTTGCTACCAAGCTTTGGATGTCATCTTACTGTCTCAAGAGAAAATATTAAGCTTCTCAAATTAGTTGCTGAAGAAAATACAAGTTTGACATCTGTTCCTTTCCTGCTGCTATAGTAAGATTTTTTTCATTTTAGCTCAAATTAGTTTGATTCACTAAAAATCAATAGCAACTAGGGAAAACACATTTAAAGGGCCTTTAAATCATTCTAAACTAAATCTTTTAAGTTGTCTTACGACTAGAGGTGAGGTCGAAAACTATTGGTTTCAAAACTCTAAGGTACATAAATATAACAGAAATTGTGTTGCTGTACTTCCAACTTTGAAAGCTTTAAGTCAGTTATGCTGAGTGGCCAAAGAGAAAGCAGTGAACTAATTACCTCCTACTAATTTAGAGGTAAAAGCAGTGAAAGGTAAAAGCAAGAGCACTGAAGACTAAGGATTGTTGGAGTTAGTGTTGGAATGCACTCTGCTGGCACAGTGCAGCGGTGAGTAACAGAACCGAGGAATTAGACACGTTCATGCCTGAGTAATCAAGTCATGACAGAAAGCTCATAGCTCTGTGAATAGATTTGGTCTCAACATAACCCCACTGAGTCAGACAGAAGATGTGCTGTGTATGGAATGCCATCGTGCTCTTAAGGTTCAAGCACAACAACTGAGTGGGGTCTCTTGCATTGGAATTAGTTTGTATGATGTGACTTTCTTCATTTGTTTGTTCCCATTCTGGGAGGAAGTTTAGTTCTGGGGGGAAAGCTGAATTTTCTGGAAGTGAGCAGTAACTAACAGCAAATGAATTACCTGTCTTTGGCTGTCCAGATCTGCTTTATTACCGACGAGAATCATTGGAAACTCATCGCGATCTTTCACTCTAAGAATCTGTCGCTGAAACTTATAGATTTCTTCAAAGCTGTGAAAGAACACAAGCAGAGCATCAGTGCACTAATTCATAGACTCGCAGGTTCTGCAGAAGTTCAGAGATGATGAGTCACCTATTTGGACTTGCCCTGCTGTGACACACAAGCACAGACAGCTGCAGGCACTCCAGAGTCACGGCATGACCAGTTAGAGAACCATTCAACACTCAAACTAAAAAATCCCCAAGTGAGCAGTGTCCTCTGCACTGGGCTGAGGTGGGGCTGCAGGGTGAGCAAAACACTGACTGTGTCTCAATCCATAGGGACCCGGGGCCAATGTGTTGCAGAGAATCAAGCAACCACTGTCCATCCTACAAATACTGACTCTGGAGTTCTACTCCATCTAGAATATTCAAACTACAGCATAGAGACCATGCTAATCAGTATTTCAGCTGGCAACCTCCATAGCTACTTCTAAGAATTTTTGGGGAAGCTATCAAAGCCGGAAAGTTTTGTTTCTTCAAGAACAGAAAAATGGCAGGGCTAAATGAACAGAAAGCTTTCCAGTTACCAACTAAGTTATAACAGGTACGGATGCTGTTCAAGCAGTAAGGAATATTCCAGCAGTGTTTAAGGAAAGGTGAGCAGAGCAGAAAACTTCTTCCAGGATAGTATACTAAACAAGCTAATTCTGGCCTAAGCAAGGATTTTTGAGGAATGAATAAATAAATCACTGCTTTCAAGTAAACACTGGTTAAGCTACATCACTACATAAGGACCTTCAGCACATCACTACATCATCTACATCACTACATAAGGACCCAACCCAATGGTTGGGTCATAATGTTTGCAGACAGTCACATACCCTTTGCAGCCTTCCCAGACACCATATTTAATTCCAGACTCATAGTCTGAAGGCATTTACACTTAATTTGCCAGCTAAAATTTAAAAGCAAGATGATCATCAGTAAAAAAGTCACACTAAAAATAATTAGGCAGCCAGACACCTCATGCAAAGGTGAGCTAGAAGGGATGTATGCCACTAAGCATAGCTCTCCATGAGCTTCTAAGATGTTTCATCTCCACTGTGCAGCCATTCAGTCAATGCATGGGAGCAAGCAGAGGGACCACTGCCTGCAAAAGAGTGCAGGCACATATCCTAAACCCACTCAGAAACCCAGAGCCAGCTCCTCGGTGCTGCACACGGCAAGGGGATATTCCTAAGAACTGACTGAATATCAGTCAACTTCCAGGAAAATGGTATTCTGGACCACAACAGAGCTCTTGAATAGAGCTGTCAGTTTTTTGTGTATGCTTTCAAGCCATCTACTGAAACAAACAGAAAGGTTCACAAAGTGATTGGTTCAAAACTGGTCTTCATCAGTGCTGAAAGAGCATCACACCTCGAACCTAGGAGTGAACACATACTTAATGTTTCTGTTTGAGATTATTTCAGTTAAGAATAAGGTGCCATTTAAGAAAATGTAAAACTATTTGTTTTAATAATTGGACCTCAGGCTTACCTTCCTCTATCTGTGACTGAGAAAACGAGCAGAAAACCCTCCCCTGTCCGCATGTACTGTTCACGCATGGCTCCAAACTCTTCTTGTCCTGCTGTATCCAGAACTGAACATAAGCAAAAACATGGATTACTACATTTTGTGTTCTGATAGACTGAAAAAAAAAATTATTCTTAATAAGATATTGTGAGAGCCTCTCCTGTGCATCATAGCTAAGCAGAAACCACTTTCCACAGGTACTACTGGATATTTTTCTAATATTCCCAACAAGTTTTGCACTGACTGAAAAATTCAACACCTACCAAACAAACTGAACAACAAAACACTTGAGAACTTCTGCTAACTCCTGATCAGCTGAAACAGATGGAAAATGCTCAGATGTACACGGGGATGAAGGCTGTTGGTTTATCCTTAAAGAAATCACCAACATGCGAGAACTGAAATTTTGAAAGCAAAGCATTTATATTTACACTTGGGAGAGGCAGCACAGAGGTGCGTTTTTCATTCCACCATGTCACCCAGGTAACTCCTGGGAATAACAGGAACTCCTAATCCTAGTTCTGTGGGCACTGAGGGTGGGCTACTTACTGTCCAAGCGCGCGGCTCTCTCGTCTATCACGCATTGCTTGGTGTAGGAGTCCTCAATGGTTGGGTCATAATCCGTAACAAAGTAGGACTGCAGAGAAGAAAACAAGTTCGTGTCTTAGACAGGCACACACAGGACACTCACTGAGGGAGATGCTACAACTGGACAACCAACAGCTTAAGGAAGATGAGAATGTTTATCCGTGTACAGCCATTAGACACTTCATCCAAAGATAACTAGTAATGGTTTTCCTATTCCTAGTAAAGGCTCATAAATTGTAGAGATTACTAGCAGAGTCACCGAGTTTACTGGATTCCCACAGCATTTCTAACATTTTCTAGACATTACTGGTAACTTCTAGAATTTCTCAGGAATCTTTCAGTTTCTGGGGGAAAAAAGGAATCTTTCAGTTTCTAGGCTCTCTCATAACTCCTCTGAACTTCTGGTAGGGGTTAGAAGTTCTTTGAAATTCTCAAGTTTACAGGACTTCCTCCCCTGTTCCCAGAGCCAGCAATTTCTGGGAAGTACCAGGATTTTCTCAGCTGTTTCTAGAATTCCCTAGCAGCTTTAAAACAATTTCTAGCAGCAGCTCCTCAGAGCACAAATGGCACTTAGTTTGTTAGCTGAATAAAGTTTGTTGGATCATCCTTGTTCCTAGGATTTCTCTCCTGGTTTTAATGACTTTAAGCACTCACACCCTCCAGAAAGACAACCTCTGAAAGCAGAATAAGCCATGAAATGCCTGTGCCACCCATGGCCTATGCACAAGGCTTCACCAGACACTGCCAGGCTGTTGCTTATCACCCAAACTGTGAAGCAAAGCACATTCTGGTATATTTCTCTAGAGAATGGGTGATCTGGTGTTGAACACTCATTGTGTTAACAATCCCATCAGAAGACAAGTTTAGAATTCAAAGGATGAAGTTTTAGCTTGCATGCAGTCATAGTAAAGCTATCTGTACCTAAAACTAAAGCACACTGGCATAACAAATCTGAACCCTGATCAAATTCCTTCCCATCTGTGCTCCCAGCAGGCACTCAGTGCACTACCCTCACTGTGCAGAACTGAAGGAGTACCACCTGTGTACATTATTCAGTTCTGTGAGCCAGTAAGGAACTAGAAATGTTTTGAAACTACATATTGGCTCCTGGGATGGAAAAAAAAGGGTGCTTTGCTCTTGCACTAAGAAGATAGCACCAAAACCAGGGTACATCTCCTTATCCATGTCAAATTCATAGTCCGTGCTGAAGCACCTTTCCCATCACACAAACTCAAAGATGCCAACAAGACACCACTCTGCTCCTCTAAACATACCAAAGTCAAGTTAACAGATGCCATGGCTGGGAAAACAAAACAAAAAAAAAGGGGGGAAAAAAGGGAAGAACTGAAATCACAGCACCAGCCCACTAACCTTCTCCAGACACATCACTGCCAGCGCAGAACAAAATTAACTCTGTTCTTTGCAGATAATTTATGTGGCTGTATTTGTCCTTGTCCAGTTTGGCTTTGGAGCTGCCCATGAGGGCAGGCTGCAGGACGCTGTCCTGACTGCACCCAACTGACCCCACCATTTGGACATGTCCATGCCAGGCTCCTGGCTTAGCAGCAAGGACAGGGGTTCCCCAGCAGAGCTCATGGACTGAGCTGCAGCTGCCTTCCTGGGACAAACACATCACCAGTTGCAGCACACCCGACCAGCTGTGTATGCTATATATAACCAACGCTCGTATACCACAACCTTCAGGCAGCTGGCTGCAGGAGGAGTTGGTACAGGTTGCTGTTGATCTGTTCATTCAGATCTGGCACTCAGATCTGAAAAGCTGCTGACTCCCAGAGCAGAGACCCTGAACTCCTTTGCATTTTAAGTAGACATCAGTGCCCTCTCAGGATACACCTACACAGCTCTGCATCCATGGCACCCAGGCTAAACACTCACCCTGCTTTAACTCCACCCACAACCCCACCCACACCAATCAAAACAAAAAAAAAACCCAAACCCCAAACAAACCCTCTACTACCAAAAACATCCAGTAGGCCAACAGGCATAGGATCCTAAATGCAAGACACTTCGGATTCCCAGCCGAAGTGTGTATCTGTAGGCAGCAGAGCACTCACCACAGAACAAAATGCCCTTTCAAGTACAAGTCATCCCTTTACCTTGCTTCCCTTTAAGATTTAAAGGGGAAAAAAATTCAGCCTTCAAAACCAGTCTCATCTTTTCTTTTGGCTGTATCCATGACTCAAAATATGCTATCCAGGAGCTTAAGAACAGACTTGGAGGAATGAATTTATATGAACTGCAAATAAGGTCTCAGTTCTTCTGTGGCCTTTAACAAACCTTGAAAGATGGATGAGAAACTTATGTAACATGCAGATGTATAAATAAAATAATTTACAGAATCTGACTGTAAAGAGATGATCACAAGGAAGGGAATTTAAGTCCTATGTTTCATAAAGGAAAAAGAAAGTGATATAGGTGACTGAACCATGGGAGATGAAGCCTGCACTCTGAAATTACTCCCTATCCCTCTCCAGGTTCAGCTTTCATTTCTCCATCCTGCAGAATTCAAAGTTACTGTCTGAACCTTTATATCTACAAAATGGTAAAGGATAGCAGGTTTTAAATAAAAGGGAGAATTTGGAATTGATTTATTTCACTCTCATGAATCAGTATTAGCAAAACACCTAAAGCAGCAAGTTTATATCCAACAAGGGAAATATTTTTCACTAAGAGAGTTCAGAAAAAGAAAGCCATAATGATCCCAGAGGTATTCTTCTTATTTTCCTCATTATCTGTCCAAGGGCCAAGAACTACAGCGTGTTCTGTAATCTGCAGGGCATTTCTGTGATTCCCTCCACCCTTTTTGGTTTAGTTTTTTTTAAATAGGAAAAAAACCCCCAACAACTACACATGAAGTAAGAGTTCAAGACTAGGTACAGAGACATGGAACATGGTTCCTCCCTCAAAAAGGGAAACAAGATTAAGTTGCCCTGATTCAGCATCAGCCACATGTCAAATTCAGAATGAGCAGATGCCAGAGCTCCTCCATGTAACAATTGCTCTTACAAGTATTTTCTTCCCTCCCATTGAGCTGCGCTGCCAAATCTGCTGTCACAGCCACTACAGGAGAAGTTTGCAAGGCAATTAGTGCTGTGGTTTACCTCCAGGCACTGGACAAGACTTATGTGCCTGAAACAGCTGCTGGTTTCGAAGGAGTCTTCCCAAATTGCACTGGGACCATGTGCCGCAGGAAACACGACAACCACAGCTTGCAGGCCTTATTCAGTCAGGGCTGATTTACAAAAATTACATGCAGCAGACACAGTATTTATCAATTTGAGCAGAAATGGACCTTCTTGCTGCTGTTCAGGCAGCATTTAAAGAATTAAGGAATGGCAGAGCATATCCTGAAACATTCCGTGAGGCCATCCCTTCACTCCTGAATGCCATCTGGGCAAGGTGCCTGCACACTCAGCAAGCCCAAAACCCTACACACAGCATAAATAACTTTGTAGAGGTCAAGGAGTTTGTGGCAGAACTGCTTAAAAACCTACCAGGAGCACAATTCCAGCAGACACAGACCACTGACAACCTACTGGTTTCAAAGTGATGCCAAGTCTAGACAAATGAGCAAGCACATCCCAGAGTGTTGGAATACCCAGGCCTGCCTACTGCTGTCTCCTCCATGAAAGCTGTCTGTGCAAGCCCTAACACCTCAGAGCAGCCACCCTGCTAAGCAACAGCAACGCCAGGAAGCTACAGCAGGAGCCTGGGGTAGGAGCCGGCAGGGAGCACACGGCACGGCTCTCTAGCGTGGCCTGATACAGACCAGGTTGCCAGATCCCCTCTTCTTGCAGCAGTTGAGTTTCTCTGACAGATCCAAAGAGCCACGACTCATCCAGCTGTCTCTACTGCAGTTGGCCACTGCCTGCAGGAAATAATTAGAAGCAGATACATTTCTTCTAAGCAGACAGAAACTCGAACATGCTCTCCTGTTGCACCACTCCCTTAATCATCAGCAAAATCAAAGCTCTTTCCACCCATCTCCTAGAAGGGAAATGAGAAGCTGAGCCCAGTAGTCTCATCAACCATTCCGTTTACCCAGAATATTATGCAACAGGTTTTCTAGGTTTTCTCTTTCTAAGAGTGCTGAGGCAATCAAGCCCAGAGACAGGAAAGCCTGCTGCCAAGGACTTCTGCAAAGGGCAAAAAACCCCAAAAGAACATAAAAATCCCCATCCCCACACTACCTACATCACTTATAGCTGGGAAACCCACCACTCAAATCCCTTCCTGTACACACACTTGTCATCTTAAAATGCATTTCAAACAACCTCCTGACCTTCACAGGAGTTTCCACATGCAGTGCATAGAAATAATGACACTAAACAGAACACTGCTCTAGCAGCCTTTGTTTTAGGCAATACCAGTCCCTAAATCATTTGTTTCAATCACTAAAGTCTTTTGGTAAGGAGAAGAATATGAAAACCTCCTTTTAAGTTTATCATCTTCCTCCATTTTTATGTTGCCTTTAATACACACAGAGAAATTCCTCCATCAGCTTACAACCTTGAGTCCCACTCCATAAATTAATAAAAACTACTAAGTACAGACACCTTCGATGGAAAACCCCAGTGCCAATTCACAGCTCTTATGCAGCTGTTCACATTTACCCATTTACACATTTTCACATTTATTCACATAAAGTAATCAACAGTCCACAAACTGAAAAGCCACGAGATAACTTAATTTTGCACTTTCATGTCTCAGGGTGGGAGAGAAGTAGGATGTTGTTGACAGGAAGCTGCTCTAAGCTGCAGTCCAGAGGCTGGCTGTTTAACATTCTTCCCTTTTTCTTTACACCGAGCTTGAAGGCCATGCAATGAAAGGCAGCCCAGCCCAGCACAGTGAGAGCACACCACGATGAGTAAGTTAAAGGAGAGGTACATGCCAAAATATATATTCATCCTTGCTGTCTCTATAATCGCCATCTGTATTTACTAAACATACACATAATGTTTCAAAGAGCCACTGGTTGCTTATTTAAATTTTTTCCACATGTTTTAAGTTTTTGGTTTAAACCCAGTAAAGGCAAGGAAATAGATGGGTTTCCACCCTCCAGCTACATTTACAGACCAGCTCTGGATTTAAATAAGCATCTACAATTTGAACATTGCAAACACCCCAAAAATCCTCCTTAACTATAATTTTCATGCTAGAACTTAAAACAAACATGTGTAGCACCCACCAACAACAAGGCTTCAACTTTAGACTTGAATACATTCCCAAATACCTGAAATACATGATCCCAAGCCATCTCCTGTGCTGTGCTACTTGACAGTATTTCTTCTGGCAGTGTCTCCTTTGCCTGCCTTTTACACTATCATCTCTCCTCTAGGTTTCACCTCATTTTCCCTGAGCTTCACCAAGAACATGCCTGCTCTTGATGCACTCAACCAATGTCAAGCCCAATCCTCCCCCTGCACTGCCAGGTCCTCACCACGGGCATACAACAAACAGCAGAATCAGCTACAGCCCTATCACACACCACACTGATCACATCAGAAATACTCGACCCAGAAAAAGATAGAAACCTAAGTTATCTTCATTTAAGTGAGTATTTCTGGCATTTGTTCCAAGCCATAGACAAAGTCAGGGCCGTAGGTTAAGACTAGCTCTCCAGTGCCGTGCCCAGTTAGTAGGGCCATAAGTCGACAGCTCTCTGTTTGAGGTACTTGGCTACACCACAAAAGCCTTCCCAGACCATGAATTAAGATCTAAATGACTGACTGCATAACTCAGTTTGCAACTTCCACTGTTTTCCCACCCAAGAAATCCTACAGCCTCTGCCTTCAGCTCTTCTACCTAAGAGGGGCAGAGCAGCCAAGTCTATACCGTGATGACCCCAGTGAGACATTGTGCCTTCCTCCAGGCTGCAAAGGAGGTGAGACAACATTTCTAGGAGTTTTGATCTATGTCCCTGTCCTTAGAGGAACAAACAGGTTCTATGTCACACAGACATGCTCCTAGAGGAGGGGTGGCAGTAACCTGTGACGTTGCCCAAGCACTATGCTGCCCTGGTCCACAGCTAACCTGCCCAGCAAAAGGGGTAATCAGACAAAGCAGCAGCTCAGGGCCTCAGCACCACGAGAGGTTAAAAGAACCTCCTTTCACAGCACAAAGGAGAAGTCATTTCTGTAGACTACTTGAGCTGGCTGGCTAGAAAACAAGGAAAACATGCAGGAAAAAACCCCTGACTTCTAGAAGCAAACATAAACCCAGACTGCATTCCAGAAAAAAGGAACAGACACAGCAAAATACGCGAATTTAGCATTTTGCAGAGCCCCAAGTACTTGGGTCACAGAAAAACCCAAACAAACTAAAAGCACACCACTTATCAGAGAGTCGCTGACAAGCTTGTTCCCATAGCAAACATACACCTCCCCAAGAGCAGGTGGTTCACTAGGACCCAGTATTTCCAGACAGGTTTAATTGGCTGCTGCTGGAAAAGCAGGAGGTGGATGCTGTTGGGGCTGACGACAGGAGTGTCACCTCTACAAAGGTTCTGTGCAGCGTCCAAACCAGTACCAGAAAAGGACTGCAGGAGGTACCCACAGCAACCCAGCACCATTTCACACACCAATGTTCAGGATTGCATTCAGCATGCTTTGCTGGCATAAACAGTCACACTTTACAGAATGAGGGCAAGTATTTTGGTGTGGAACACTGGGAGAACAGGAGACCAAAGGCCTAGAATTATCCTGATAATGACCAGACTAAAGAAATAACGATTAGAACACTGCCTCATGTTACAGAAGGCTGAGTGTGTCATCATCCAATCATCCTGTATGCCTACAAATCTTTAGGAAGTTCTCTCTTAATTATACAAACAGTAACAGCACCCATTCCTTTCTTCCAAGAAATATAAATTAAAAGATAGTCAGTGCTTGCAAGTTATCAGTGATGCTTCCCTCAATTTGCTCTGCTTCCCACTGCTCTAATGTGTACTGTCAGCGTTGTTATGGCTGTCCAGGGAAACAGATGTCATTTGTAACTGCAATTACTGCCATTACCCAGTGATGTGAAACACTTCATTTCATGAACAATGAAAACTGAGGCACATAGAGAGAAAAGGATTAAGCTGAAGAAAATTATAGTGAAAGAAAAATGACATGAGACATGTACAAGCTATGCCCTTTGGAAACTCATACACAAGTTGAAAAGTATTTGTTCCTGAAGAAATAGCAATATACATATATAAGACCAAATTTTATGATTAAGTACATGCTTAATCAAACATTAATGGTTCTATTAAAGAAGAAAATCATAATGGAAAATGCAAGGTTATTGTATGAGCCATGGCAGCCTTAGAGTACATCCATTTGATTACTCTCCTGCCAACATACAACTCAAAGACAGGAGAGATAGTAGGATATAGAAATAAACACCTGACTTGGTTAAGCATAGGTAAGCCCTCACCTTAAAGTTTTTATGTAATGCAAGGATTGTCAAAAGCTGTGCTTAGTCTGGAAACACTAAAAATGTGAGTGAGTCCTATGACACAGTCACACACTCTTCTGTCCCTCTCCCTCCATGGACACTGATCACTGAGCGAGCACATCAGGAAAAGAAAACTCCTAAGAAAACTGTGTTCAGTGCATGGGCATATTTAATGCACATAGCTAAATATAACACAGCTCTTTTCTATATGGGCTTTGTTCTGCTCACTACCCAGAGTACCTAATAACAAAACTACTTTTGCTTCCTTCGCAGGTGTGGGGAAAGATGAGCTAGGATGGGGGGGCAAGGGGGAAAGGGTATAGAGGGCAAAGTTTCTTTAATTTGAAGACTAACACATATGTCTAATTCTGTCCATGCACCTTCATTTTCTGTATTTCCTAAATGAACACTTGGATTTTGTATCCATAACCACACTCATTTCCAAGGGTGTTTCTCCAGATAGCTGTATGCTAGGAAATTTCAGATTTCATCCCCAGTTGAGCAGGACTGGCTTGTATGACAGATTTAGAAGCCAGGTTGGTTCTGGAGCACCAATTTATCCTGCAGTCACACAGTGGACCAAGACTCAGGAATATGAAAGACTGAAATCAAACTGACTTTTGTGCACTGACAGGGAACATCCACCAGCTCTTTCACCTTTCAACATGCCTAAAAAACCATCTGCTAATTTTTGCCCTTCCCCTGACTGCTACTTGAAATAAAGCAGCTTTACCTTCTCCAACCCCACCCATTTTTTCTCCCTCAAACCTGGCACCTAAGGCATGACTGGCAAAATAGCTTGGGTTTGCAGGTAGAAATCCGGAGAGTGTAACTGCTAAACAGATAATTACAAGATCCAGTGGAAAAAAAAACAAACCCAGAGACAGCAGATTTGCTTGGGGGAAAAAAAGTGTCTTTGACACTTTGACTAAGACAGCCTTTCAGTGCATGTTCAAGTCACAGAGGTTTCAAGAATAATCATTAAAACCACTTCTCTGAAAAGTTACATGCACTTTTGCTAACATCCTGCCAAGCTTAAACACACCATCAGATGCCAGTACAACTTGATGACCTTAAATGTCTTTTCCAATCTAAAGGATTCTCTGAGTCTAATTATGGACAGAGCAGATGCTGGCTACATGAACTTAATGTGAATACTGATGAGAGTGGGTTTTCTTTTCATATATATATTCACAATGCATGTGAACATCTTTTAAAATATTAACTTCCTGAAAAAAACAGCAGATTGATACTTTTTAAAGACAGCTTTCACCTTTTAAACTCAAACCAAATCTGCATTGTGCTTGGGTCTCCTTTCAGTACCCAGCTTACAGCTCTCCCCACGGGACAGCAACTTGGCATTAGCAGCTCACCAGCCTGTGAACATTTCCCTCCAATTTATAATTCTCAAATATCTCAAAATCTAACCACACCAAACACCAAGCACACTCACACAGAGACCTGTTTTAGGCAACATGTGCACTATACTTTGGCCTCTTGAGTACTTCCTGGTGGTGCAGCTTTCATTGCTCAAGATCAGAGAAGGTACACTTTCACTGTCTGAGAAGACTTCTTCGTAACGCCTTGAGTAAATGCCCTTTAATGCCAGTAAGCACCTACAAAATTCTTTGAAGGCAGCTCTGCAACGTCTCAAGTTGAAACACGTCTGAGTGTAAAGCATGCTCTATACTGCAAGCATAGTTGAGTCTTGATTTAATTTAATTTCATTTTTGCTTCACAGTAAACATGTGCAGGAGCTATGAACACACCAGGTACTTCATTTTCCTCATCCTAACCACTCGTAATTCAAGGAATGTTTAAAACATTCACGACACGCTGTCTTTTCATCCACAAAGTTTTATCCTGTTTAGATCGTTTTCAAACTAGCAGCTCACGCAAGCTCTTCATGATGAACTCAAGTTTTTTCTCGAGAAGGCAGTGTTATTTTTTTTAAAGTATATATCTGATTTTAGAACTGTGTATAACCAGACAATGGGGGCTACAGCTGTAAGAGAAAAAGTAAAGTTGCTCCAGAAATCCCCCGGTGAGGCAGAAGTTACAGAACACCTTTTCTTATACACATGAAATCATTAGAACACCTCAAGATAGACACTGTAATTAAGAGATTTTGGTTTATAAACTAAGTACAGTAACTGGAGAAGACTTAGAGTCAATTAAAATCTCTCTTCAGCAACTCAGACGTAACTATACCACAGTCAGCAACAGACTTCAGCTTAGTGGCTCCGAGGAGAGCCCTGCTCAGGGCATTTCCAGGCTACTAACAAAGAAAGAAGCCACTTCATAACTCCGATGAACTTGGACTTTTCCTATTGTCTAGCTTAGGTTATGGACATTTGGAGCCAGACAATTACATTAATTAAATTAATTAAAGTAAGAAGTTTTTCTAGCCCGACAAGCCAGTAAAACAAGGCCCCGCTCCAGCAACTCTAAGCCCTATTTCACATTTTAAAGTACCTGAAAATGTTTGATCTCTGGGACTCCACAGCAAGCTAAGATCAAAACTTTCTGGAGTTAGTGCCTTTCTTATTCTGATGGGTTTCTCAGAAAGAATAAAGCAGAAAGCCTGAGGAAGGTAAATTCTCCACATTCTTCCTCCTAAAACACTTGTTTAACATGGAGATACAATCAGGTTGACTAGCCCACTAAACTCAGAGCCTACAGTTTTCTAGAATGAGTCAAGCTAGGATTAAATATTTCTAGGCTAGTATTTCACTATACAATTAAACTAGAGCAGCTTCCTGCTAGTGAAAGAGGGAGGTTTTATCACCCCTAGTCCTGACATTCCATTATAATTCCCTACTGCCTTCAGGATGATCAGTAGATCAGAAAGTTCAAATTGCCACCTAAAAATTACAAAAATCCCTCATCCAAATAAACACTAGCCATGCAAACCATATTTATATGTCCAGGCACCTTAATAAAGTTCATATGATATCACTAAAAGATGCCTTTTCACCCAACTTTAATATATATAACTACTTTTTTTAACACACAAATTGCTCAAATATTTAAGTGCCAAACACGGACTGAACTCAAGGAATGAAAGCTTCCAGAAGTTTTGATCATACCACTTGTTCTGCCGGAAAACAAACACGTTGAGATGACCCTTTCAGACCCAGTAACACATTTTATTTACACTGCCAGATCATTGTAGACATTGATAGCAATACACTATTTCTGTGCTCCTGTCCTGTGGGGTTTGTTCTATTACCAGTAAATTCCATGGAATTTCTGAACACCAACTTGGACAATATCCAACATAAAAACATTCCGTTTCATTAGCAAAGTCTAGAGCGCTTGATTTTCCAAAGATTTGTTGACTGATCATCAGAAGCTAATTATTTAGGAAAAAGCTATAAAATAGCACTTATATCTAATAAGAACTATTGCGTCAAGAAGATAAGCACAGCTCTAATAGCTTTATTTGCCCAAATTACATATTTATTCAACTCCAACCTTTTGGCCTTAGATTAGACTGTCTAGACTAATTTTGCAGACTACAGACAATTACTATTATCTTTAAGTTTGGAAAGTGTCATAACCAGAAGTGTCAGGAATGCTGAAATTACAGCTGTGTAAGTGTTATTTAGCTATCTATTTTCATTAGCAAGACTAATAATTACTAGCCTTCCCCCCCAGATCCTCACCCAACTCAGTGAAACACATAGCAGTCATCCTGGAGCACGACGATTTTAAATGATAATGAAATAATTGGTTGCCTACCCGTGAAATAATGGACTCCTTCAAAGTGTGTTAATCATTCGGGAGTGCCAACATCAGAAGCTGCATGGTGCATACATGATAATGGTAAAATGTGCTGCAAAATCAATTAAAATAAAATCACACTGGGTAACTTTCCTTTAGAAAAGGGTGTCAGAACAGCTTGCAGGTGGCAAGCCAACAAGAAATTTATGCTGGAAACTCCAACAGCAATGACATACTCAACACACACCTCTAACACATCAGTTTCTAAAGTTTTCCACACACCACAGTGACAGGGCATGAAAGCCACACCAAACCAGGCTGATCAACCCAAGGCCCACTGGTCCCAATGCTGCAGGCCCAGCAGCTCAGCAGTTGGGAGTACCCAGGTTGTTTTTGCACATCCATATCAATCATCAATCACACTGTATTTTAAGATGAAAATGTGCTTCCGCCACCCGAAACCATTTCTCAGAAGTTTGTGACTAAGCAGCAAAACCTCAGAAAGAAGGAGAATTTGCACTGGTCAATAGGTGGTTTTTTTCCATGTGATCAGTACTTGCAGATCTGACTGCTCTGAGCCGGGCCAGCACATGGGCTCCCACGGGGACCAGGGGGGAGAACAAAGCACTTCATGCCACTCACTCCCAAATCAGCAACAAGCTCCATAACCTTCAAGTACCCTCTGCCAAGTGAAGTTTTTCAAAAGATTCGAATTTCAGCATCAGGTTTTTAACCCAGACACATCAAGTAGAAGCACTCATAACCTCAGTTTGGGATTTACAGCCAAACAACAAAAAGCTTAAGAGTATTTTTTATCGTGTCTCTAGCCTAAGGTGTCAGGTTAACCCACCTAATTGTGAGAGTGAAAAGGAAGGAAGGGGATCTCTTCCAAGGCAGGGCAGGCTGCGTAAGCCTTTTTATGCTAAGGACAGTGTGTTCAAACCTTCCTGGCACACAAGGCTTTGTTTTGTCTGACTACTTGGGCATGGTGTTCAACAGATCCGATTCTGACAGATGGGAAGAAAAAGAACCCACACTTAGTCATTGTAAACTGAACTTAGCAAAGCAATGTGGTAAGTCATTCCACCTTTGGAGCAAGATGGAGAAATCCCACCCCATCTGAGCAGAGAGATACCCAACACAGATATTTCAGTGATGCAGGCTGACCTGAGATGATGGAGAGAGCACAAGTATATTAAACAGAGGCTAGTCTCATAGATGTGGACACTACTGTTTCAGAAGTAATTGTTCACATTAATAGCACTATCCTCAAAATTCCAGGTTTCTGGAAGAACAAAAGCTTATAAATCCAATCCATGGAGCGCAAGGAGCCTGCAGTGTGGACTGGTGCAACTGAAACAAAGTTTCAGCTGGACAAACCACTTTGGAAAAAGCAATACAGAGTGTTTTCCATCACAGATACGACGTCAGTACAATGCTTTCCTTTCCAGCCTAATCAGTGCTTGCAGAGAAGTTTAATCTTAATGTCCTTGAAGAATGTCTTCATAGTCTCTCTCACTACCACCAGCAGCAGATTTCAGGATCAAAGGTTATTACTCCTTCCCATGTGACAGCAGCGTAACTCAGCCTGGTTTTCTCATCAAGTGGTCAAGGCACAGTACAGCACATGAGGATTGTTTACAACAGGCTATGTAGCACTTCATTTCTGACTTTTCAGAAGCAAAGCCATGTCTACTGGAACTTCTACATTACAGACAGACAGTAGAAGCTCTTAGAAGAAACACAAGAGGTAATAGAGCAAGTTTTATCCTAAATATAAACAAAAACAACAAGGAAACCCAAACCACCAGACTCATGGTTGGGAAGACTTAGAATTTATGGCTCCACTCCATGTTTTGCATCAGTGTTCCACAAGTCAACCCAAACATACTGTCCTGCAGTATCTCCAGACCCTGCACCTCAGTGGCACAAGGCTACTCAGTGACCTCACTTCTAAAGCAGCACAGTTGCAGAGTGACACACCAAGCTTATGTGCAACCCTAACGTTGCCTGTGCACCTCCTCCAGAATCCATACTGGCTTATACTTGGCTGAAGAGTATCAAACGGGGCAGTACCTATTTTTCCCGAGTTATTTTACAAGTGTGCATGAAGTCACATCAACATCAGAATCACAGAACAAGCAAGGGGGAGATACTTTCCTGGCAGAAGACGCTTTCCTGGCAGAAGATGCATGGATGGCCATCCTTTTGTTCCACCAAGCACGCGCCACAGACAAGCGCGCCCCAGCAGCATGGCAAACACGAAGCCAAATCATTCACAACAGGAATATTCACTAGGGAGCTTGACAGAGGCAAGCTCTTGAGTAGCATCACCCTCCCAATTAATCAAGACTTCAAAAGCACAACGTGACCAATATTGCTGCAACTTACATATGGGGAAATGTGCACAGAGTCAAATTCCAGGAACCAGAAGCTACTGAGTGGTTTTACCATTGCTGATCCTGACATGTAAGTAAGATTTCATAGCACAGAACAGGTTATAAGCACTGTCTTGCTAAATTAGCTCATTAGCTGATCTACAGGGAAAAGGAAGAGATCCTAAAGCCCCAGTAAGCACAATTAAAATGCTCTTAAGCAGTGCCAGAATTTTCAGCCTCAGCAACTTCAGATTTTGAAGCCAAATGAGTGTCAAAGGAAACATATTTATGTCCTCAAATTTTATTAAAAATGTTTTTGCCCTCAGTAGTCAGTCTACATATTTAAGCAAGCAACAATTTCCATCTAAAAAAACCCCAAACTTATTTACCAGCAAAACATTTGGTTGTACTAAAACCAACCACAGTGCTTCTTCCACTTCTCCTCTGCACCTGCGGGTGTAGTACCACTCTTAGTCAGCACCACCCCTCTCACAGGGCAGGGAAACACATAAAAATCTCAGAGGGAGTTTATCTTTTGCTTTGAATTATCACAGACACCGCATGGAATAGAAAAAGATAGAGATAACTAACATTAATTAATAGCTATGGCCTTCATGTTAATGTTGAGGATGTTTGAGAAAAGACTGCATGAGGCACTTTGTGCCATGGTCTAGGTAACATGGTGGTGACCAGCTGAAGGTTGGACTTGATGATCTCAGAGGTCTTTTCTAGCCTAATTGATTCTGTGATTGTTAGATGAATACCTCACATGACTTTTTGAGTTGGAGGACCTACCCAGTTGGATGTTAATCCTGGCTTTTGCAATTTTAGAGCACGTATATCTTAAAAGCAAGGACTGTTCTCACTGTCAGTGAGAATATAATTAACCCCAAACCACGTGCTCCTATAACTAAAGCAAAAAAGCCAAACATCTGCTGTAAGGGAGCATCCTCATTCCATTAAAACCCAGAGACACAGCACACTCAAGATGCATGTTGGGAGACTCGTTCTAATGTTAAGATCTACTTCGTGCCACAAACTAGTTTTATGTGCAAACACCTACTTTCACATTTCAAAAAGCCACATCTATGACGAACCACATCAAGAAACTGCAAGCAAACATTCAGCTGAGGTGCTACACAATCAACCACCACACACAGTCAACAAATGTTTTTACAGTATGGCCATTTATGGTAGCAGCAAAGAAGGCAAATGAAAGACTGGAGCAGTTCTACACCAAGCACCATCACTTCCCATGGTGGAGCTGATTGTAAGTAACAGATAAAAAATATTATTTGTATCAACCACCACATCTACAAGCAATGCATCGTTATTTCAGGAATTCACAGTTTGAGCTACAAGCATTTTCTAGAGTCACATAGACCTTAGGATCACTGCAAATCTCGGATTAGTATTCTCCAACATCCTACTTAACAGTACATTAGAGCAGGTTCCAGAATAGTTCTCTACTCATTTGTGAATGAAGTTCCTCCAAGGAGAAGAAGAGTTTAAAGATCAAATTAAGAGCGAACACTTCCCATTCAGAAGTGTGGGAACATGAACTGCTGAAGGGAAACAGTGCCTAACTCCCTTCAAGATCTGGATGCTCAGGCTGAACCTGAGCTCTCCAGTGCAGAGTTTTTCTTATGAAACAATGGGGATTGTAATTCCTTGTTTGAAGCACAAGTGCTCCATATACCAACCCAGCCACATATGCTCAGACAGTCGTTCTCCACTCTCAGTTCCGTCACTGAAAGCTGGTAAACACAGCTTTCCTTAAGTAATTGGGCAAGCAAATTAATACAGCAAACAGGGCTTTAACACCAAAATGCTCTTCCTAGGGTACAGCAGCAAACTCTCTGAAAACTATTAAATTAATCTACAGAACGTGAGACCATCAAGAGCATGCAAACTTCCACTGGATCTAGAAACTTTCTGCACTCTTCACGTGCTCTTCACCTGACCCTCATGTTAAAAACCTCAGGGGCACCACCTGTGCTGCAGGTACACAAATCCTGACAAGGTGGTATCTCTTTAGTACGGCCTTTGCTGGAATCTCAAGGCTTAGCAGACCAACCACCAAGAGAAAGGAAAGACCTTTGGCAGAGCGATCTTGCTCTGCCACATGCTTTGCTTTAGGGAAACGCCCCATCCCAACTAGAAGAGGGCAGAAGCAACATCGGACTGCACACAATGCATCTCAGCTCCATTCAGTTAAACAAAGTATTTATCTCATCCTTTTGCAAAACTGTAACTTTATGTGCTTATTTAAACAGATTGGAACCCAGTTTTCTGTTGCCATTTCCTAAGAGGAGCACAGCTCAATCTTTGGAGTCGCCCTGGTTATGTCCACACAAACCTTCAAGAACAACTCTTTAAACAAATTTCACTTAGAGTAAATTCTTCTCTCCCTCTCCTGCTACTCATGTTCTGACTAAAACAATCTAGTATTTTAGCAGGCTTTCAAATTTTAAGGGAAAATTAGGAAGGCACACCACTAAAGATGCAAAGAATTAATTTTTCTCCTACCCTGTTCTCACACTGGCCAGTTTATCATCCCCTCCTCAAGAAGACTGGCAGGTTTTGGGATTTTTAGATTGTTGAAGGTGTGAACTTGAAAACTAAGGGTTCAAATTCAGATACTTCAGTTCAGTAACAGCATGTAGCCAAGATCCGCTCCGGGGGTTTCCAGCAAGGTGATTTCCCTTCTGCCCCGTGTGCACTCATTCTTACAAAGAATTTACATAAATTCTCAAATAAACTTGTTTTCTAAACTTACAAGCCAGCCTGCACAGAGCAGCCAGACCACATGATTTTTACTTCATTTGCATTAGAAGATACAGGCTGACTTCTCTATATATGATTATTTCACAGACATCAGTTGAGGAGAAAAGCATTACTATCTGGAAAACAGAAGTGCACATCAGATGAATATCGGTCATGAAAAGCATTGGTAAACATATTGCCTAAACCACATACAAGGATGATCAAAGGGAAGAAAGACAAGGGCTGCTGAAAAATAACTTGATCATGTTAGTTCTACTCCACTTCAGACAAGCTGGTTCCACTAGCAGCAGCTATCTCTCTCTGATTTTATGATTACTAACTTGTAACAAATCTGCAGTGAAGTACGCCACCTTCTTCAGGACAGATCCTGTGAACAGCCACTGCCACAAAAGTAACTGATTTGTTTATTACTAAAATATTTTGCCTTTGAAAACTGTGTTAGACCAATATTCTTTAGGCATATAGAAAGCTCAGAAAAGAGAGTACTAGTAGGGATTCCATAAACAGCACAGAAAGTACTAGATTTCTCTGCAGCCTGGAACCAACTTATGAAGAAGATCATTTTTGTTTATCATCTTAACACGCCAAATGATACTTATATGCTACAATCAGCCACACTATGTTAGTTTACAGTCTTTCAACTTGTCAAGTCCCATAAGGCTTTCCAGGAGGGGAGCCATTACTCCTGACATGTAGCTCTTTGCTGCTCTTACTTGCTTTTTGGTCTTCTCCAAAGCAATCCCATTCCTCACCTCATTTCTGGAGGCCACAATCCTGCAGAGACTGATTTTAGGATGCAGAAAGTACAGCACAAGAAGGACTTGCTACCCCATGCAAAGAGCAAGAAGAAAGAAGGCAACCCAAGAGCTTCTGTAGCATGAAATGTAGCAATTATAAAATCCACAAACAAAAACATTAGAAACAAACAAAATTCAAGTTGCTCTCTCTGCAAGCAAGTTCACATTGACAGGAAATGAGTAGCTAACAAGTAAATTACCCAAGCCCAGTTCAGAACATGTACAGATGTAAGGAACTCATAGCAAACTAGCCAGACTCACTGCATGACCCAGTCCTCCTGTGCTGTTACTAACTCTCTTAACACCAACCTCTGCTAACAAGCTACTAACAGGTTAATAGCACGTGAAAAAGTGGCTTTACCATACATCTAGCAGGGCAGACAGCTTAAAACAGCTTGCCCTGAAGGAAATAATATACTCCATCACCTCAAGCCACTTGTTTTCATCAGAAAATTCATCTACGGAGCAACATCTAAATTCAAATTACTACATCCAACATTCTTCCCTGGTCTGACAGGCACACATAATGAAGTATCATCTCAAATAAGTAGAGAACATCATTATTTGATCACTTTCTTGAGCAAAGAACTCCTGAAAACGTTTCATTTAAAGGTATAAAGAGGCAGCAGTACAGCAAACGCCATCTCAAAATGTGTGAGCAGTATGCAAAGGCCCTCAATTTGTTTACTTTCGGAAGACAGCTTTAGAATGCATGGGGTTTGATCAGAGGGGGTTTTTTAGTTGGCTTTTTTTCAAAAAAAAAAACAAACCCTACTGCTATTTCCACTCCCATATTCAACCAAGTAGAGATCTTGTGGTTAAGGCATTCAGTGAAGAGAAAACAAGAGCGTGGAATGCACCGGCAGACGGCCTTCTGCACCAAAAACCACAGGAAAGCACATTAGTTTCTCTCAATTTTTATAGATTAGAAACAGGTTCTTCAACTTCATTATACTCAGAATAATGGACTATTCAGATTTCCAGTAATCACAGGTGAAGTCCATCAGTGTGACAAGGAGAAACCCTTCAGAAGACCTTATCTTCTTGTTGCTTAACCTGGATGTAGCAGAGTGTGAACGTACCTCTGATCACAGCATTAGCACCACACAGCTCTGCCAGCTTTTAACAGGCTGCAAAGCTGATGTTATTTACAAAGGCAGGGTGGATGCTACCAATTAAAGGCAAGTAGTTTCTCTTTTGAGCTTTCATCCAGCATTAGAAAGTATTTTAATTTAAGTCATAAGCCTTAGAAGACTCATTTCCTGTGCATGTGTTAAACTCAACCTTTCATAATGACCAAAACTCAAAGCTGCCTAGAGGGACTGTATGTGTTACAAACACGTGGAACAGAATCAAAGCCCACTAATGCATTGCTGTTTTCTGAATATATATAAATATATATTTTTTTTATTTTTTTTTTTTAAACCAGGAAAGCAGAGTTATAACAAAGCCCTCTTCAAATAAGTTTTGGCACTGATAGCCTACATGCTTCAGGTTTAGGAAATGACCGTCAGATCCTGAAGACATAAAAACAAATCTTCCCGGGAATCGCAGTGACAGCCCACTGCTGGGAGAGCAGGCAGCCATTCATTTGCAGCACACACTTCAAAGCACAGGCTGGAAGCTGACAAAAAGTCAGTGCTCCAGCTTGGAGATGTTTAGTCAGCAACAACAGAACATGGGGTTTTGTTCAGGAGAATAAAGCAGCACGAGTCCCTTTCCCTACATACATCGTGTATTTGCTGGACTGAGGAGAGACCAGAGGTATCCAAATCCATTCCAGGAAGAAGTTACAGAAGGACGATTATTACCTCGGTGAACAGTGCCAGGCAGTCACAGTAGCATCTCCTAACTTCTAGCACAGAAGAAAAGCTGAGATGCTTTTAAATTTCTCAGGCTACTCAACTGGCATGGGATTAACTTGCGTACAAAACAGCTACCTAAAGTACATGTGCTGCAGGGAATTTTTTAAGTTTTAACATAAGCTGTTCAGCTGTTGGAAAACCCAGCCTCTATTATCTAGTCTGAAACAAGTGGCTGAAGTTTAAATTATTCATCTTCTGAAATCACCCTGAACAAATTCTTCCAGATCACCACCTTCCCTCATGCAGGCAGGCAGCCAGCGCCTTTTTCAGGAGATCAGCTCAAGAGATGCAGGGCTTTTGTTTATTTTCTTCAGAGTATTTGTAAATTGAAGAAACACACAGAAGATAGAGTTTCAAGGTGCAATTTTAGCTCTCAAACAAACAAACAACAAAAAAAATATCAAAAACTGAAACCTCGAGTAAAATCCCCAATTCAATTGGATTTTAAAACCCCAGGCCACAATTCCAATAAGCAGACACTCAGATCAGCACAGACCAGATTATTTTCAAATTCTGCTCTAAGTGAACAGTTTCATCAGTTTCCTTTTTTGGGAGAAGACCTCTGGCGTGTCAGTTGAAATATTCAAGCCCTGCCACAAAACAAGTCAAAGCAGCTAAGGAGGAGGGGAAGCCACTATTAAAAATGTGTGGAATGTAACCTACTCAGCAGAAGGCAGATAATGGGACAAGGAAGTCGGCTACTTCAGATCTGAGGCTCTTTTCCCATACAGTCCCACCAACACAGACATTGGGCAATTTCAAACTTACAAATGCTAGTGGATTTTATCAACTTTTGTAGGATATACATGACTAAAAATAGTTTAACAGACAAAAATAATTTGTCAGATCCTTCAGTTACCTGATAGACACTACATCCATTCTAATGGGTGCAAAAACTTCTAGACAGCAAAAGGAAAACCTGTCTTTAGCTACTTCAAAAGCTGAGCTTTCAAGTGTCTTTTTTAAATTCAAAGAAGTCCAGACGTCTGCAGCAATATATTTGGGTGTACTGCTCCAGCAAGATAGAAACAAAGCAGAAACTCTGTGTGAGACAAAACATTTTCTATAGTTAGTAGATTTAGGTCACAGATACAGGAATTCAGAAATGCTTCAGGTTTTAAACATCCTTGATGAAAGTAAAGCACTCAATTTAAAACGTCTCCTGGCACTAAGTAATGTTCTCAGGACAGATCAAAGAGCAAACCCACTGCCAGGCAGTCTCAGTGGTCTCAGAGATCACTAGAGGCACCTACTGCAGCTGGACCAGGCAGAAAACCACAACAGCTCAAAAACTTAAGAGCTGCCTTGACATTACAAGCTGAACCTGAAACAAACCAAACCTCTCAACTCACTCCATTAGCTGATTTGACACAGCCTGACCTCTGAGAGACTTCAGCTGAACACCCTCTTTGCAGAAAGCAGGACTTGCTCATCGGGATTACACACAGGGGGCATTTCACAACTCTCCTTGTGCCCTCTGCAAGAGGAACAACCACCCTAAAGCCTCTGCCTGCACAATGGAGTGGGTTAACTTCCCCCCCATTGCACATGGCTACACCCAGTTGTACACACAGCATCTTCTGTGGTTAACCCGCTGCAGGAGCATC
>VZRR01008608.1:0-39598 GCA_013398015.1 Oreocharis arfaki
GAACACATCACAGCCAGACATCATGACTCACTGAGAAACCAGTGAAAATAAAGAATTAGAGATCTCGAATATGAATTGGGCAAGATAAAAAATACCCAAGCAGACAGTACTTCTTGAAATGGATCCACACAGGCAGAAGTGGAAAAGTACAAGAAGCTTTATTTGAAAGAAGTGAAAAGTAGCAAACACCAAGCAAAGGAACTGGAAAGACAAGTTCGTATTTTTTGGAGTGGTAATAAAACTGGCTCCTGTTTCCTCATTCATCCACTGCCCCACACAGAAACACTTGGCTTGAGCTGAAGTTGCTCTTCACTAGAGTTAATCTCAAGCAAAAACATCAAAGAAGCCCTAAGATTTTTATAGACTTCAGCCATCCCTTCTTCCCTGAACATGGATTGCATTCAGTACTATACCATAACCATACACGTTCTCTGCTGTTGTGCACAAAATGTGTATCTTCCTTTGTGCCCAGCTCTTCCCGTGTTATGTGTCTTTGGCAATTTTAAAGTCTCGTTCAGGATTGCAGACTCTCCAATCATGTAAAATGATCTTACAGTGCCTTATTTCTCCTTGTCTGCTGTAAAAGTAACATAAGGAATCTTGTCTCTTTTCCCCCCAGCCACTGCTGAACTTGACACTGGATGTGCTGGATTCCAAAAATCCTTCATGTGCACCAGGATCCCCTTAGCAGAGCAATAGATGAGTACCATGATATTTTAACCAAAAACTACCTAAATAAATGAAATGCTGTGGAAAGACTCTTTAAGATTTTTTGTTTTTATAGTGCATCGATAGTTTCCCTTCTTCCCACTTCCGATGTGAAAACTTGTTATTTTAGTTGGAATATAAACTCTTAAGTCTGTTANGTAGCAGCATGTAACCTTTATATACTTCTCCGCTCGTTACTCGTATTTGTTGCTAGAGAAGCTGCATTTCAGAGTTAGCTTGACTTTAGAAGGCCTCACTGTAGAATCAGTTACTGCCTTTGCAGTGACTCATTTTTAGTCCAGAATGCTCTAGCATTTTTGTATGAAGAACTGAGAAAGGATTCCTCAGGTTCCCATCCTATCACAAATGATGTGAAGGCTGATCTTGTTGGAAGCGTCTGGTTACACTTAGTTTCTAATACTGAGTATGCAGATTATAAATACAGTCTCCATGGGAAACCCCTTTAGCAATTTTAATAGAATTCACTGCCTTTAGATCCCTCTGGGTTTCCTTTTGTATTTGGAGCTTTTTCCCGTCCACAGGTTCAGAAACTTTCCCAGCAGCTGGACATGGAGTCTAAAATAAGCATGCAGCTAGAAGCAAAAAAAATGGGTTTTCCCAGAACAGCTGTCTACCATGCATGGGAACTGTAAAAAACTGGAGAAGAGCAAATGCCAGCTGAAAGAAGAGGTGGCAAAACTCCAACATCACTTGGAGACTAGCATGGGGGATCATAGACAAATAGAACCATATAAAAGGGAGGTGGAAGAACGAGCTGGAAAAGAAGAAAGAAAAAAACTACAAGTCAATATGCCTTTGCAAGTGAGTGACTTTCTGACGTGTGTCTCTAGACACTATGGAGGCTTTGACTGTGGCCATCACTTTTTACTGTTTTCCTCTGGGTGCCCAATTCTGTGTTAGCGCTGTACTTGTGCCTGTGCCGAAGGGCAGTGGGAGCAGGGAATATGGTTGGGCAGGAGTGCTCTCACGGTGGGTGATGTGCCAGCAGGTCCCCCAATCAAAAGCTTGCCCAGCGTAGGTTTCCGTTTTGCAGTGCTTGGGGCTGTCTCTGTCCTCTGGTCTGCTTCTCGCTGTTCGTGCTTGAAGGGGTTCTGCACCTTCCAGCTGTCATGGCCGGACCTACAGGTCCAGCTTTGTCCTTGTAGCGGGGAGAGTGCTCAGAAAAGAAGTGACCGAAGTTGCAGGTGTGGAGATGGGGAGGAGATGCGGCATCCTGCTAATGCCTTTGAGGAATCCTGTTCTCTATGCCCTGTCCTACAGAGATAGTGCCCTTTCATTGGTAGCCTTGAATAGCAATACAAATTTGGGCTTCTTCCTGAGTGAAAAGAACTATTTACCCTGCTGGTAGCTCCAGGGTTCTCCCCTGATTGCTGATGGTAGTGAGGAGGCACAGCTGCCTCTCTGAGCCAAGCTGGGCCCTTGAACTTGTGTACATGCAATTGAGAGGTGGGGAGAGTTCTCTTTTTCTTTGTGGTGGTTGAAGGTGCACTGTCTCCTTCAGGCAGCCTCCCAAGACAGACTAGAACACATCACAGCCAGACATCATGACTCACTGAGAAACCAGTGAAAATAAAGAATTAGAGATCTCGAATATGAATTGGGCAAGATAAAAAATACCCAAGCAGACAGTACTTCTTGAAATGGATCCACACAGGCAGAAGTGGAAAAGTACAAGAAGCTTTATTTGAAAGAAGTGAAAAGTAGCAAACACCAAGCAAAGGAACTGGAAAGACAAGTTCGTATTTTTTGGAGTGGTAATAAAACTGGCTCCTGTTTCCTCATTCATCCACTGCCCCACACAGAAACACTTGGCTTGAGCTGAAGTTGCTCTTCACTAGAGTTAATCTCAAGCAAAAACATCAAAGAAGCCCTAAGATTTTTATAGACTTCAGCCATCCCTTCTTCCCTGAACATGGATTGCATTCAGTACTATACCATAACCATACACGTTCTCTGCTGTTGTGCACAAAATGTGTATCTTCCTTTGTGCCCAGCTCTTCCCGTGTTATGTGTCTTTGGCAATTTTAAAGTCTCGTTCAGGATTGCAGACTCTCCAATCATGTAAAATGATCTTACAGTGCCTTATTTCTCCTTGTCTGCTGTAAAAGTAACATAAGGAATCTTGTCTCTTTTCCCCCCAGCCACTGCTGAACTTGACACTGGATGTGCTGGATTCCAAAAATCCTTCATGTGCACCAGGATCCCCTTAGCAGAGCAATAGATGAGTACCATGATATTTTAACCAAAAACTACCTAAATAAATGAAATGCTGTGGAAAGACTCTTTAAGATTTTTTGTTTTTATAGTGCATCGATAGTTTCCCTTCTTCCCACTTCCGATGTGAAAACTTGTTATTTTAGTTGGAATATAAACTCTTAAGTCTGTTAAAGAGATGTCAAGCCGAGTGCACTCACCTGTTTTTTTTCTGCATAGCTGGCTTCTTTTGCCCTCACAGTAAGAACCACATTCGTTCATTCTAACCAGCAGATTGACTGGTCTGGATTCCTGAGCTTGACACAACCATCAGAAATGCTTCCTATTACAATAGCTTCATTATGTTGCTCCACTCATGTTCTGTGTTTTAACAAAAGTGTTCCCTTTGTTCTTCTTTGTCGGTTCACTTAATGTGTTTGGAATGTTTCCAATGTTATTTTCATGCTTAGAGACATGTTCAAGACCTGGAAGTCAACAAGAAACACCATTCCTGGGTCTTGCTGGGAAGTTGACATCCATGGAAGTCCACCTAACCAGTCCTCATCTCCTCAAATGCATGAAGGCAGGCATTAGAAATTTGGCGCATCACTCTCCACACATACACCAAAGTACAGTTGGCAAAAAGTGCATTAAAATAATATTTCACCTCCTCTCCAGGTGATCCCCTTCACAGTTACATGTATTAGCGAATGTATGGGTTGTAAATCCCAGATGCCCTTTGGAGGCTAACAAATTTAATTTAACAGTACATTGCATGAGTTCTTCACGTAATTGAGAGCTCTGTTAATGAGCAAGAGTACTGTAAGCTCTAAGTAAAGGCAAATGATGTAAGAAGCAGCAGTAAACTCTGTTATGCTGTGTAAGCCGATGAAATCTGGCTGCTTAGCAGTTTGATCAAAGATTATGCAATATAAGCAAACCACTTGCCTTTGTATTTTGATTTAGTACCGATTTCTTTTTTCTGATGCTGGTTTGATTTTAAACTTCAAGTACGTATAATTATTTCAGAAAGTCTGTCTTTCAAGAAATTGAAACTAGCTTAAACTTGGAAAAAAAAGCTAATAATCAGTATGTGAGGGTCACAGAAAAACCATTTACCATCTGAAGCTTTCAGGACACTTTTCTGGGGACAATCATGGTTCTCTTCATCAGTGTCCGTTGAAAACCATGCCTAAAGCCTATTCCAAACTCAAATTTATCAATATCTGAAACACAGCTGGCATAAACTGTAAGCACAACAAAACATTTCATCAGACAACGAAGTGAATAATGTCACATTGTTGCATATAGGTAAAGCCTTATAAAATGAAGGCCTCCTTGCCCCTGTAAAATCATGGCTCAGGCCTGTTACTTTGGCTAAGTAGGGAAGGACTGTGGGAAAGAGACACAGCTGAATTAGGGGCAGAAAAACATGCTGCATGACCATCGCATGCTCACATCATGGTGTATGGAGATTGGTTGAATTATGCTTGTTATGCTTTAAAACCATCTAAACAGATAACCAGCTAAGTGCTTAAAAAGGCCGGATTTTTAGTGCTGATGCTTGCCACCATCTTCAGCGTCAATCTTTTGTGTCCACCGTCATCACATCATTAACTTTCCACCTACTCTCTTATCTGTGTAGTTGTTCACTGCAGGAAGGATGAAGGTTCCCATACCTGTCCATCAGAATGTTTCTCGCACTTTCTCTCTACTCAAGCACACCTCTGGGCAAGGCTATGATATGTGCACTGTAGACTCTGAATAACTGATCTGTCAAGTTCACCGTATGGATGCACCAAACCCAACCATAGGTCTGACCCTACAAAGCATTTTTAGCTCAAATCATTTCACTGCCATTACTGGGATCACTGATACACTTTCCATTGAAGAAGAATGTACAGACTTAACACAGTTGGATTCTGAACATTCAGCACTTTTCAGAATGAATAAGGTTGGAAAGAAAAATTAGTTCTGCCATTATTGCTGCCATAAATAAACTTTCTACTTGATTGTTTGACATTGTTCTGCCTTAATTTAGCCCAGGGGTATCCCAAATATCGTCTACCTGAGTAGGCAGTCCAGGACTGTGCTCTCAGGACCTGATATTTTGTGGCTATCCCAAACAGGTGGCCCAGGGCTGCACTCTTGGGACCAAACAGCACTGCTCAACAATAGCAAAAACACCTCTGTATTATCATCACTGTGTTCAGAACAAATCCAGAACACAGTCCCAAACCAGTCACTGTGACGAAATTAACTCTACCACAGCCCAAAGCAGCACAGTAACACACTGATGTTTTGGCTCTTGCTGAGCAATGCTTACCAGAAGTCAGGGAATTTTCAGTGTCTCACACTGCCAGTGGGAAGCTGCAGAAAAAGCTGGGAGGAGACATAGCTAGGACAGCTTATGCAAACTGGCCAATGGGATATTCCACACCATAGAAACTGGGTCGAGTTAGCCAGACAGGATAAGCATCAATCAGTGGGTGGTGAGCAACTGTATTGTGGATCACTTGTTTCTTATGGGTTTTATTTTTCCGTTTTTAAAAATTACAATTCTTTTTTTGCCGTTGTTTGTATCAATTATTAAACTGTTCCTATCTGAACCCAGAAGTCAGGGGGTTTTTGCTACTTTTTTCTAATTCTTTTCCCCATCCCACTGGGGCGGAGAGGGTGGTGGTGTGTGTGCAGGGGATAGTGATCACGCAGCTGTGTAGCACCTCAGTTCCTGTTTGGCATTAAGCCACAACATTTGGAAATTGAAAGAAGTTCTCAGTGCACAGCAGTCCTACTGTCAGCAGACATTTCTCACTTCCTTATGGTTTATAATTTCCAAGTAGTTTAATGAAGGAAGACAAAGGTCTTATTTTGCATTTTTCTCAATTAAAATGTAACCAAACTTAACTAATCCAATTGCAACCTGCCTGACTCCACAATAACAGAGTTCATTTCCATGATAACTGTATATTGGTAGCCCAAAAAGCATGAGCCAGTGAATTTGTGTGGTTCTGAATGTGCTGGTAAGCCTCTTCCGAATCACAGCATCACAGAATATTCTGAGATGGAAGGGACCCACAAGACTGGATCATCAAGTCCAACTCTTAAGTGAACGGCCCCTACAGGGACTGAACCCATAACCTTGGTGTTACTAGCACCATTCTCTGACCAACTGAGCCAATCTCATACAGTAACTCTTTTACTGTATTGAAAAGAAAATAACATTTCTTGTTCATCGCTTAGAGGAAGCCAAAAGAAATCCCTTCTACATTCTGAATGGAAAGCTAGCTGTTAATCCTACTGTGTGCATGGGGTACGGTGCGTCAGGCCAGACTGGGAGCAAGTAAAACTGCCCCCACTTGACTCAGCATACCCAATGACTGTAGAAGGCTCCAGAGGCAGCACACCAGAAGCATCCCCACAGTTGCAGCTCTCCGCTTAGAGGAAAAGCTGCTGAAGTCACTGTCTGCAGGAGGTATGTTAACTAACTCATCCCCTTCAAAGCCTCAGAGTCGGCACTGGCAAGACTTGCAATCCTCCCAGACAGCTTTTCTAAGTTGTACCACTCCTTCTATAAATACAGCAGTTGCAAAGGAGGTGTACTAAACCAAATACTTAGCAGCATATTGTTATCAGCCCAAGTCTTTACTGACGCTTTTCCTTCCTGGTAGACAAAATACACCAGGTGGTCTAATAGGGGAATTAGCCATATTGGCAAAGGGGAATTTCAGACTACTATTTTAATACCTCAGCTGTACAAAGACTGGGAGCTAAATTATCCAGCTACAGTGACACATGTTGAAGAAAAGGTGTACTTTTAGCAGACTAACCCAAATACCAGCGCTTATGCAACACTTAAGTCACACTTAAGCTCTATCTGGAAATCTTCCTGTGGTACACAAGTCTTGTAATGAAACAAGAATTCAGGAACAGGAATGAAACATTTCATGCACACACGAAAAGAAGCAGCTGTTATTAGATGATACTGAGAAAACTACAGATAAGCAGAGAACACTGAACAGAAAAAGCAACAGAACAGGAAATACCGAAAGTAAAAAAAAACCAAACCAAACCAAACCTAAGTCCAAAAAGGAGCTATAAAAATAAAATTAAAAATAGAAATGGATCAAAACTAAAAACAAACACTTTGATATCTTCAACAGTATGCTGAGCCAACACAATTGAAGAAATAGTATGAACAAAGATCAATACAAACAGCTGACAGTTGGTTTAATGACAGTCTAGCTATTTATTTTGCATCTTTTTTAGCTAATAATGAATGAACAGTTCCTGTTGTTCCCATATGACTCTATGACCCCATCAGCATCCCCTTATCTTTAATAGCATCAAACCAAATTTTAGCCCATTCAGCTACCAAAGTCACGACCAACTAAAGCTGACACTTGTAATCACAGGGTTTTTTATTGATACCATTCTGAAATATTTGACATGGAGTTAAGCGTCTCCTGGTCTTAGCTGTGGAGTAACCTGTAAAAACAAAACTATGTGTGGCTGAGCATGTGTCCACTTGAAAAAGAAGTCCAGATTAAATACTTCCTTCTGAAGAGTGTAAGAGATGACTCATGTATATTCCATGTTGCCGTCTTGTAAATAACAACTTGCCTTTCTTCTAAGATGACTGGAAGAAAACAAATATATCCAGTTAAAAAATGCATTTTTCTCTCCATTTTTCGATTTAATGGTCAGACTGACTACAGAGACACTCTTAAAATGGTTACTCATAGTAATTTCCTAATACTCATGGAAATTTAGGTTTTGCAACCTGAGCCTACTTAGCTGTGGTTTCAGCAAAAATGTATTTTCCCACCTTTTAAAAAGTATTATTATTTTGTCTCTTCTTTCTAGAGATCAAGTCTGAAAAAACAGAACACTGCTAATATACTGAGAATCAACTAATGGAAGTGACTGTACATCAGTCACCTCGGTACAAGACAATGCTGCCAGAAGCAAACATGTTTGATAAAGCTGTGAAGATTCATTCTGGAAAGGAAAATAAAAATTTTAATGTACCCTTAAATGTACCATTCTTAGTGATGAAGGAAAAGAAAATATTTCAAAGGGCTAAATCACTTCCCTAACAAGTGGCACTATATTCTTGTCCCATCGCAATAAATATTTTCACTGCTAATCATAGTGAAATGCATTCCTCTGTTTGAATTAGGTTTTATTTGCCATCTCTTTTTCAGAAATTCATATGCAAAAAGCAGTTTCTAAAGACAGGAAAAAGCGTTCTGGCAAGGTGTGTTCCATCAGCCAAATACCCTACCCAAGTACCATGGCATCGCCCCCAAATTGTATGGTATCTGAACTACCCAGTGTCATCACTGTAGCAGTACAATATTGATTCCAAACTTACCGATACCAAATATTTTGCTTTCTGTACTACGTTTTCATATAGTCCGTCCGCATGCATGTTTGTATTCCTCTGTGTCGGTGCCAACTTAGCCCCATTTTCCAGAAACTAACTTTCTGAGTCTGTCATGGGTGTTACGGAAACTTCCCAGTCTGAGCATTCACAAAACTCTGTGACAGTCACGCACCCAGGGCCAAAGGCTTTCACTGCTGGAAGCGCAGCCCCTTCAGGGCGGGCGGCTCCGGTGGGCTGAGGGGCGCCTCGCTTGACACACGCATCTCACCCCCCTCCCCTCCCCAGTCAGACCAGGTTTCCTTACCGGTTCGACCACAGTTTCCCATAGCAGAGTCTCAGGTATCTCGTTCCATAAAGCAATTTATTCCCGTGCAGTAACACAGAAACAGCTCGAGCTGTTGGCTCTGAGGAGGGCACCTACGTAAAGAATCCCTGAGCTTCTACAGCCTCACTGAGCTTCTGCAGCCTCACTGTCGCGCAGCAAGCCAGTCTCGCTCTTCGGCTCGAGTCTTCGGCTCTTGTCCCAGTCTCCATATCCAACGACTTTGCTGGTGTCACCGGTGCTCATCTCTTTTGTTATCCAAAAAGTCAGCAATTCCAGGTTCCTGCTGTGTCTCTCAGAGTCTATTCACCTGATTAGCGTCACCCTGTCTTCGCTCCATTTGATATCCCGAAGACTGGCAGTTTACGGCTTCTTTTCTCGGGCTCCCACCCAAAGCTCAGCCTGCATCTCAACAGGCAGCTTGCGATCCCAGCTACTTGGACCAGACGTATTCCTCAGCATCTGGTCAGGCACGTAACTAGATGATGCCTGAAGTACTGCTCCATCCCCTTTCCTTCTGTATTATTCTTTGCTGTCTGTTCTTGTCACCCATTCACCCAAGCCTAACAGCAACACCCATACAACACTAAGTGCCCTGGGACATTAATTCCCCATGAATCGGGTAACTCCCCGCCTCTCGCGGCCGCGCCTGCGCGGGCCTGCCCACCGGTGCCCGCCCGCGCCTGCGCGGGGCTCGCCGTGCGCGGGGGTGGTCGGCTGGGGGTACCGGGGGCAGTGGGCGGTGTCTGCCCCGGGGCTCCTTCACTTCGCAGCAGCCGCATCGAGTCGAGGTCGCTGCCAGGAGGTCTCCTCGGCCGTCCCTGCTTGAGGCACGATACAACCTGCCGGGTGCTTCCCGCCGTCGCTCTCCTTAGACGGGACTGTGCCTGCGTCCCCGCCGCGGGATGAAGAGGATCTTTGGGTTCGGAAGGAAGAGGAAGGGGCAGCCGCCGCCCGGCAGCGCCTCCCTTCCCTGCCCTGCCGGTGCCTACGAGCTTCGGCAGAAGGACCTGGGCAAGCTACACCGCGCGGCTGCCAGCGGCGACCTGGCCCAGGTGCGGCAGGGACTGAGGAAATACGGCATCGACGGTCGGGACAAGGCGGAGCGGTAAGGGCGGGAGCCGCGGGGCAGTCTCGGGAGCCCCAGGTGCAGCTGTAGCAGCCCCCGGGAGCTCCCCGGCGCAGGAGCGGACCGGCAGCGTCGCCGTGAGCAGCGGGAGGGCGGGCGCCGCAGCCGAGCGCAGCCCTTGGCTGGCTGGGGGAAGCAGGGTTGTGCTGCCAAAAACCGCTTGAATTCGGCCAACTGTCGCCTTACCGTTTTTGACCCGGCCTCCTCAGTGCCCTCATTCCCGGAGTCGTATGTCCTTTCCCGGCGGAGCAGGAGTGGAAGCGAGCTCTTCGCCTGGCAAACGGGAGTTGCAGGAGTAGCCTCACGGCCATTCTTCAGCCAGGGTTTCAAGTCTGGGTGTAATCGCACCTATCTCTTTGCACCTCTGAGAGCTCAGTGTGCAGGTTCGGTAGTTGAGCCCGAAGGATGCACTACCTCAGCTGGGAGCAGCTTAAAGAAAGGTGGACACTGCAGTTAGGAAGGATTTATAACGCAAAATAAACATGTTGGTTATTGATGCTGCATGCACAGTTGCCTTTCGTGAGTGTGATGTGGCAGCCTAAGCCTCAGTGTGGTTTTAGGTGGCAATTAGTTTTTTGGTCTGAGTCTTTGATACGGCTAATCAGTACCTTGGACTTGGAAGATATGGTCACTGACTTGCAGGAGAAGCTGTTGCTTCTGACAGGTGCTGTTGTGTGGGGGTTTGAGTCAAACACAGCAGGCACTTAACAGTTCTACCTTAAGGAGAAGCCTTGGGCTACAGCATAGTTCTTAGTGACCTATCATAAGCATAAGGGAATCACCTTTTCTGAAAAGGCTTGGAGTCAAATCCTTTGTGATATTCTGAAGAGATGCTGGTTTTAGCAGAGCAGCTCGGTTTCCTAGGCTGGTTGTCCAGAAGGCTGTACTTCTGGTAGCAATAAAACTCATCTAGTTTTATTGCCCTTAAAACACCTAGATTTGTAGGAGAAGCAAGGAAGAGTACAGTGAGGATCACTTTAGGATTATGTGCCTGACTGTTGGCAGTTAGTATTTGATTATGCGGCTGGAGATGGGGGATGCAGTTTAAAGTGAATTGACTGCATTTTGTGCCTGCTCCATTTGCCTCTGTCAGGGTGCCCAATGGCATTTATGGAAACAGTCATCAAATCTTAGCTGGCCTGGTATATAACTTGGCTAATTTTTGTATTTAATGTGTTGTGTGAAAGTCTTTGTTTCTTCTAGCAAGGTCTCCTTCTGTGTGTCAAGCTATTATCAGTGTTATAACTGGGGAAATTAAGTAGCACACTGTAAAAAACAAAACTCAAAAACAAATTTTACAAAAGACAAGGCGGTGTAAGTTCTAGAGCGTTGCAGTGATTTTGGCATGACAATGCTCAGTGCTGGAAAGCTTACCTGACAGGGATCCTGTGCGCAGAGTCTGCCTGCTTGCTGCAGCTGGTGTATGCTGAACCAGCCTTGAGGGTTACATGGCCACGTATGCCCTCTTAGTGCTCATGGGTGTGATGTGTGGATTGAATGACTGTCAGATGCAATTGTGTTTCAGAGCTTCATCATGTCCTCCATTGACTGAAAGACATGACTGGAAGTAGAAGTGAAGAATAGGAAACCTATGAAGTAAAGGCTGAAATGTGTGCATTGTTCATATGAATGTCTCAGTTCTTGGGATTTCCAAAACCAAAATACTACACCAGGAATGTGGCAAGTCTCACAACTACAGGTTCCTTCCATAAAGAGGGTGCTGTAGCCCATAGGTCCTCCAGAAAATGTGTATTGAACAGCATCAGTCAGGAGAGAGAAGGCTTTTCAGACATGTCTTGGGAAGCCTTCAGCCTTGTTGGAAAAGGTAGACAAAACCTGGCACAGAGTTGAAAGCACATGTAGGTATGATACCGGCTAGTCATGAATCCTGGGTCAAAGCTAATCGCTAAGAGAGATTTACCCAGTCAGCTGCTTGTCAGAGTGAACTTACAGAGCTTTACATTGCTTAGCTTGTAGCTGCTGGGTTTTTGGCTAAGTGCTTTTGAAAGCATGTGCTGTCACCTTGCTGTTCTCCTGAGGCCTCCTGGTTGGGTTGTTTTGCAGCTGCTCAGACATCAGCAGGTCTCTTCCACCCCATGGGCAATCGGTGTATGACTGCAGCAGCAGCAGGAGGAGCAGAGTCTGAGCAGGGTCCCTAGGGCTGGTGGCAGAGCAGCTTTGGTGTTAGTGCAGGTCTCTTGTGGGGACAGGTAACTGTGAACACTCTGATCTTCTCCACCAGCCTGGTCCCTGAAGTGGATGTTCTGTGGAGCTCAGCAGGCCTTGCTCCAAGCTGAGCCAGCTCCTTTCCACCAGGCAAATTGAGAGGATTGGCTGAGGATGGCAGTGATGAGCCCATAGTTAGTGACTTCAAATTTTTCACATTTCCTAGTGCTTGTTAATAGCAGCTTTTAGATGGTCATTGACTCTTTCATAACCAGTCCTGGTTAGCTTTTGGATAATCTCAGTCAGTTACTTTCTTCAGAAATAGGGGGTCTTCCTTGATGATTCAGTCTCTTCCCTGTCTGTAGCAAGACATCACAAGTTCTTTGAAGTTTTGTGTGGTTTTTTTGTCCTCATCCTGGAGATTGTGAAGGGGGCCCCATCAGCTGCCATCTAACAAGGAGTATCTGCATTACAAATTGCTGAGTTCCTGCATCATGTGCCACATTTGTGTACCTTCCCCTCTCTGTTCCCACCCAGCCAGAGAGCTGTTGTACCTTGGCCTCTCAGCAAGATACTAAAATACTTTGAAGGTTAGCTGAGCTTCTCTGAACACAGAGGACCTATTTACAGTGATATGGTTCAAAACTAGTGCTGGTGTTCCCCTCAGTTCTTGGGGAACTGTAGAATTCTTGTTTCATCACCTTCAAGGGAGGAAACACATGCAAGGACTTCCTCGGTGATTGTGTTTTTGTATACAAGTAGACTGATTAATTGACATCAGACCTAAGATGTTTTGTGGTTTGAAGGACTCCTTTTCTTTCTGGCAAGGCTTTAAATTTACGAAAAAAGTTATATATTGTGGAAACAAAGCATTGCTTCCTTGGAGAGGACTTTCTCTGTAGTAGGCTTTTTATAACTATGATAGCTGAACACTACAGGCAAGTCAAAAACTACTTTCCTGTAGTCAGGATTAGTGTGTTCTGCTCTCTGGTTTGCTACATATTATTAGAGGCACTTGGGTGCAAGTATGTTCTTGGTTTTGCTTCAGTAGTAAAAAAGCTAGAGAAAAAGGAGAAATTTTCAAAGTGCAGGGAAACTCTAATATTCTTGCCGTGAAACTCATCTCCTACATCTCCAATACACTTCTGGCCCATGAATGATCAAAGAAAAACTTAGAAGTTTACTTGCCATAGTCCTCAGATTCCCTAGCTTTGGTCTCTGTTGCTGTGCCATGTGTGTAGTCCCACTGCGGGCAATACCCAGTGCCTGGGCACAGGAATCTCTCTGCAGATTCAGGTATGTGGTGAAGGAAATGTCCCCTTAAGCAGATGCTGTGGAGGGTTTTTCTAGCAAGTCCCAAGCATTTGGTGTGCAGCTACTGGTACTTGGAGTGTGTTCTTAAGCTTGTGATTTGCAAAGTGAGACTTGTGGTCATATCTGTTTATCAAAAAAGCCTTAAATTATCCTTGTCTGTGCTAATTCAATTTATTTAATTTTTAGGACAGCTCTGCATCTTGCTTGTGCAAATGGCCATGTGGATGTAGTTATGTATCTAGTAGAAAACAAGTGTAAGCTAAATCTTTTTGACAATGATAACAGATCACCGCTGATGAAGGTACGTGGACTATGGTATGTTCTTGCAAGTGAGGCTTATTGATTTTGAACTTATTATGTTCTTTCTAAAGAAAGAAATTATGTATTTTTCAGTATTCTTTATGTAGACCTTTCTAAAAACGTGCATATTGTGATTGGTGTGGAATGGGCATATGTTAGCTAATCTTTAAGGGTGCTCTTAATTCCCAGTATTGGGAAGCTGGAGGAATTGCGACAAAGTGAAATATAAATGCTGGAAGTTTTTTGTGTTTTGTTTCCAGGCAGTACAGTGCCAGCAAGAAGAGTGTGTGGCTATTCTGCTAGAACATGGTGCCGACCCAAATCTGGCAGATGCTGATGGCAACACTGCCCTTCACCTGGCTGTCCTGTCTGGTAGTACTACTGTAGCAGAGCTGTTACTTGAGCATAATGCCAGTATTGATGCCCAAAATAAGGTAAATTTTTATATTTGTTAATGAAGTGCTTTCCAAAAGTTGCATTCAAATTTTTCTTGAAGTTTTTTTTTTTACTTTGATTTTTAACTTTATCTGCCCTTTCAGGAGGGATATACCCCTCTTATTCTTGCTGTCTCTGAGCATCATGAAGAAATAATGGAGTTTCTCCTTCAAAAAGGAGCTGATGTGCATGCTCGAGATCAGTGTGAAAGGTGAGGGGCTGTCAAACCTTTGCATGGGTCTCTTTAATATTCTTCAGATTGGCTTGAGAGAGGCATGGGAATGAGGTCTGAAAAGATAAAAAACAAGGAGCCACACAGAAGCAGTTACTTCTCTGTGACTTGTGAAAGATGGTCATGCCTCAGTGGCTTGCTGTCATATCTCATTCAATGCTTTCCACATTGAGGATTGCAAAATGTTATTGTCTGTGATGGCCTCTCTGGCAGGAAGCCTGACACTAACTCAGTGGCATTCCCTCAAATTGAAAAGCCATCTCCTGCATAGCAGTAGAGTTTGTAAGTGTTGTCTGTGGAAGCTTTGTTTTAAGATTAAACAATTAATTGTTTTGAGACCCTCTCCCATTTTATTGCTTGTCTTAATGAAAAATGCTTTTTCTTTTATTCATTTTAAAGTAATGGGCAGAACACTTTTTTGAGGGCAAACAGAAACAAAAATACTTACAGTGACTGTGTAAAATAATCTATTTCATATCATATTTCTTGGATCCTTCAGAACCCCACTTATGACTGCTGCTTCTGGTGGAGAGCTTAATCTGATAAAAGTTCTTCTTCGGTATGGTGCTGATGTTTCCCATAAAGACACTAATGGTTGGACAGCTGAGGATTATGCTGTTATTCATGGATATTCTAGGTAAACTTTAAACTGTATCATTATAGTAAGTTGTCAGTTATTAGTGTGGTTTTTGATAATTTTTGAAAACAGCACCAAGGTTTAATGATGTGTTGAGACTTGTGTTGAAAGGGTGGTCGGTGAGGTCTTTGTAGAATCATTTAGATTGGAAAAGGCCACTAAGAATCAACCTAACACTGCCAAGCCTGCTGCTAAACCACGTCCCTAAGTGCCAATCTACAGCATCTTTCAAATACCTCCAGGGCTGGTGACTCAGCAGCTTCACTGGTCAGTCTGTTCTAATGCCTGACAACACTTTCGCTGAAGTAATTTTTCCTAATAGCCAATTAAACCTCCCCTGGCACAACTTGTGGCCATTTCCTCTTGTCTTCTGCTATGTATCATTCCAGTATCTAGAGTTTGCTTGGAAGTTGAGGAAAAATTTTACCTAGAGTTCTCTGTTAGATTCAGATTTTACTGCTAAGTTCACATTTCCTCAAAATAAACTGTAAAGTATGTCTGTATCCTACAATTGTCCAGAGGTGAAACTTGACAGGTACTAAGCAGGAGTTAATAACTTCGTAGGTTTGAATATGACATCTGTAGAGTGAACATGACTCTAGTGGATATTGACGTGTGCAAGTCATGCAGTAAGTGCATATGAGTATATGAATCTATATGGCTATGAATATGTGTAGGGTGGATAAGAAGTGGCTGTTAACTCTTCTATTAAATGGTGTATGCAAGTATGTGATCATTTTTTACCAAATGTGTTTCCTCTCTTTTTCCCTACAGTCTTAGTAAACAACTGGCAGAGTATGCAGACTGGGAAAACACAGAAGCTTCTACAGGTGGTGGTGCACGAGGCATCGCAGCACTTGGCAGTCCGCACCAGGTAGCAGCTGCTGGCTTTACACTGGGTGCACCTGCTGTGGACAAAGGAGGTAAGGCCCTTAACCATGGAGTAGCTCCTGAGGAGAATCACTGTGGCCTTTTCTTTAGTGGGTTTGTGTTGTTGGCACTCACTGTGTTCATTGTTGGTTTTAGTGGAGGCATCAGACGGAGTAGCAGAAGCTTTGTGAATGCGCTTATTTGATGATAGTTGGAAGTGCTGCTTGTCAGGCTGTGAAGGCATTTGATTTGCATTCTGTGTTCACTTCTTAGGGTTGTTACTTTCTGCCTGTTAGACTGCCCATCTATATGGGCTTTCCTTGAGAGAGAGAAGGGGGATAGGGAAGGAACGAGGCAAAAGTGTTTTTATTTTTCAAGTGTGTACTTTTACCTAGAGATGGCCACTGAGATTGTAAAAATCCAATTACAAAAGCAGTGGGTTCCACCTGAGTAGTTGTTCCTCTTTCTGTAGTTGGGAAGCAGCAGAGAAATGAGCAAAAAGGTATGTGTCTTGTTGATTTTCGTGGAGTTTGTGTCTTCATTTTAGTATTAATAGTTCCATCTGCACTAAGGTCCTTTTTACGTGTCCTATTTCTCAAAATCAGTTACAACTGTTTCCATGTAGGTCGTGTAGAGACATACTTAGCAAATACTGTATTGGAAAAGTAACTTTGTTGGCATTGCAGTGTCTGTGTATGCTGTATTGACTTAAACGTAGTTTGATTTACAATAAAAATAATGCTTTTCTTCCACTCACAGTAATTTTTATGGGCTTTTTAATAATTATTACCTTGTGATCCAGAAAAGCAACTAAAATGAAAGGTTTTGAAATGAATGGCCCCAGTGAGTTTTAAAAATCCAGTCTATGCTTATGAGCTCAGAGTCCTAGAGGAATCTTAGAAAATGAATACCTTAGTATAAATGAAATAGTTTGTCTTGTACTTTACATCTGAAGCCCTACAAGTGGGAGATTTTATTCAGATTTTTTAAGGGTGTTACATTGGAGCTATGTGGCAAATGGGCAGAAGACAGTGCTGAAACACAGTTCATTATTCATTTAAACACAGTTCCTTACTCCATTTATAAATATGTCAAGAAAAATGAGCAAAGTATGGGATATTTTTCCTCACTGACGTTTCCTAGATACAAGAATTTAATTTAGACTCAGACTTTGTTCCTTTGACTTAGGAACACTTGATTTGATTTAGTCAGAGATTTGGAAAGTTTCTTGATAGATTGCAGGAATTTTTTTTTTATGAAAGGTTTTGGTACATGTGATTTAATAAGGAAAATGTTGCTTTTGCTCAAACAGTGCACACTGTTACTGTCTCTGAGAGATTAGTAGCATATAGAGAATATTTACCTGCATTAATTCTGCAGTCTCTAGCTTGCGCACACAAAGTACAGGTCCTGCATTGTGAGAGTCCTTGTGGTATGCTGCAGTAACAGACTTTGAAGCTTCTGTTAGAGGAGAGGTTGGAATGATTTCAAGAGAACAGAGAAACCCATTTTGGAATTATTTTAATTTCTGTTGCTCTCCTATACCTTTATTCTGGGATCTTCATTGTTGTCCTTGTTCCTTTTGCTGCTTTTGCACTTGTTGAATATTTTTCAAAATACTCTCCTCTAATGAGCAATTCAGCCTACTTAAGGAGTTGGCTTGTGTTTATTTGTATATTTACTGTGTGATGTATTGTTCCTTTTGTGTTCCTGGGTCCCTATGGAAACTGTTGGGTTTCCATCATAGAACTATTAGAAAAGAAATAAGTGCTTCAGTGATTTATATCTCCCAAGGTCAGTAAAAGCTGTCCTGTATAATCTCTTAAGAAAATTGAGAAACGTAGAAGAGATGAGAAACCATCATGAGGTCCTTTGCTAACTCTTTATGTGTGTCTTTTTTTGATACAAGTCATTTTGCCACATTCATTCCATGTGGCAAAGTCAATATAAGCAGGATTTCATCCTGCTCTGAGACAAATGTTACATCACAAATAAATTTAGTGTCAGTTAGGTGCAATAACAGAATGATTTGTTGCCTTAAAATACAAAATTTTACTAAGTGGGATGGGTAGAGCAGATGCATAGTGATTTATATTTTGAACTTGTGTTCCACAATACACAGACATGTGCACACACAAACACATATGCCTGATACACCAGTTAATGCACCCATTTTGGTCTAATTGTGGCCTGCTCTATAGCCCTGGGGGAACATGCTGCCCTCTTGTCATGTCTGTGTTCTGGCTGGTGGTATAGTGTTTGTATGTGAACGGTTCAGCATGGTGAAATCAATGTAGGCAGGACTCTCCAAACCGAGGTAGAAGTGGCCTATGTTCGCATCAGGCACCAACTGTCACAACTTTTAAGATTAGCTGGTTTAAGGCAACAAGTTGCTGGGTTCCCTTTTTAGCAAGGGGTAACAAACATGCTAGAACACTGTGACTTAAGATGAGTGAGTGTAAATAACAATGTCTCGAAGTTGTGTGCTGGTCTGAGTACAGGGAGCCAAGATTTCCTTGAAACTTCTGGATAGTCTCCAAAGTTTGGTTCTAGGGACATAAGGATTTTTGAGATGCTTAGAATAAGGAATTTTGTGTGCTGTATATGTGAGGCACTCTACAACCATGAAGGAATTTCATTTGTATCTGTGCTAGACAAGGAGAAGTCAAGTTGAGGGAAATACAAAGTTGGCAGGAGAGTATATTTCTGATAATCTGTTTCAGTATTTCAGAATATTGAAATACGGATGTTTTACATGGAGCAAGTACAGTAAGTTACTGTTTTACACTGTCTCTTTGATGCCATAAGGATTTTTTTTTTTTGCCTTTTCTTTTATACTTCTTTTATATACCTTTATAGCCTTTTGTATTCTTAGTGTTTCTTTATAGCCTACATTCCTAGACTTACCGGGAGACTAAACATCCCAAAAGCCTCAGCCACCAAGGTCCTCTCTGGAACACGTTTTTGTAAACTAAGAGATAGGTCTGTCCAGAGGAGGGTTCCTTGGGAGAGGGGTTCACTTAGCCTCACTCGTTGGGGAATCTTTGATAGATATGCTAATTTGTAAGACCTATAATTTTATACCCGATGTATCGTGGGTGTGCATTCAGGGTGGGCGTTTCGATGTGCATTTTGGCGTGTTCCGCCTGGACGGAGTGCACCAGGAATCCTTGAAATAAATACCGAGGTAAAAACCCCTTTTCCCCTCTAACTGTGTTCGGCTCTTGATTTTAAAAACAGGGATCAGGCATCACCTTGAGAGCAGAGTTCTGTAGATTGTGACTGGGTTGTTTCCAGCACTTCTTACTGTAGAACAGGCTGATAGCCACAGTATGTTCTCCCATTGCTGTAGCTGTTTTGATGTACTGCTTATGTTTTCCAAGTTTCTGGAAATTCCAGTTTATTCTGATGTCATTGTTCCATCTGTCCTTTCCATGCCTTTTCCTAAATGGATATAGGAATGCAACAATCTCCTAACCAGACATCAAGAGCAGGAAAATCAAGGAAAGGTATTTTATACAGTAGCATTTAAAATAAGAAATGTGTTGTACGATATACAAATATCAACACATCTATGATGTTTGTTATCCTGGAGATCCCTATTTTGATGGTACTGGCTTTATGAACTACATTTGAGAGCAGGCTTTGCGTGATTTTTGTTTGTTTGCATGTTTTGTGTTGGTTCTTTATTACCGAATTTAGTGTTTGCTTTGTGTCTTTGGTGATAGTAAATAATTTTATTTTTATATAAGCACTTCTGTTAGTCTGAAATTGAAATGGGCTTCAATTAAAGTAGAAACAAACAATCCTTGCTTTTCTAGATCCCATTTCTACTGTAATCAGAGTTCTGTCTGAAAGCTAGCTCATTAACTTTCTCTCTTGCCTTCTAAAGGACCGTGTCTTGATCATTGCTTAAAGTTACTGTTCACAGAATGACAGAATATTCAGAGTTAGAGGGGACCCACAAAGATAATCAAGTCCAGCTCTTAAGTGAATGGCCCATACAGGGATTGAACCCACAAACTTGGTGTTATCAGCACCGTGCTCTACCCAACTGAGCTAATCTATTCATTGGAAGCAAAATTTAGAAAAACTTACTTATCTCTTTTGCTTACAACTATACTAATTGAAAATACAACTGAAGTCACCTGTCAAGAGTGATAACTGACTGCTCCACACTGGTGGAGACAGATTTTTATTCACATTGGGACATTATCAGGTAGGTTAGACTGCTGGTACTGATTGAGTTAACAGGAAACTGTGGAATGTACAGCTAATTAATATTATTTAAATATTGTGTGTTTGCAATAGGAAACAGTAAAAATTAGAGATTGTGTTGGTATTTTAACTGTTAGCTCGTCCTTGCACTGGCAGTTTCAGCTTCTAGGTTTTCTCTACATGACATGCACGCTGTATTTCGTTGTCCGAAAGCCCAGTGCAGGTCAGGAGATGTACTCATCAAAATTCCCACATAAATCCTGTCTTTAGAACAGATGAAATTTCCATGCTCTTTTGTGTTTAATGCTAGTAGAGGAGATGTCTTCAGGCATGCTATGCCTTTGTTTTCTTTTCCCTTTAATGATTCTGCTAAAGACCTTGGATTGGTTGTTATGATAGTTAACAAGAATTAGTTATCAAGAACTTGAGGAATGCTGAAATAGCTACTATGTGGAAGTTGTGTTTGTTTTCACCTTCTGTTTTGGGAATTGAAGAGCCCTTTTATTTCATCTTAGCTGTTGATAGTTGAGAGGTTCTAGCACTCTTGAAGCTGGATTCCTAGAGTTCAGGTTTCATTAGTAGATCAGTGATGTGCTACAGTGCACTCTCATCAAGTTTGGAAATAGCCCTAAGTTGGGAGGATCAGTAGATGCACTTCATGCAGTGCTGTGATTCAGAGGCATTTACTCTGACAGGCTGTGTAAATGAACTGTCAGGCCTGTCTTGCAAAATTCAGCCAGGGCACGTGCAGTCTGCACACAGAAAGGAACAACCCCATGCTAGAAAACATGCTGGCACTGCCTGGCAGGAGAGATGCCTTGCTGACACAGCCTGATGGGTCTTGGCAGAGTGAGCTGAGAATGGGCCAGCAGCAGGGTGCCCTGGCAGCAGTGTCCTGAGTTGTATTACGAGCAGCATAGGCAAGGGATTATCCGCCTCTACTTGGCACTCTCTGGATTGTGTCCAGTGCTCTGGGTGTAATTTGAGCCTCCAGTGCAAGAGAGATTGGTCTTTCAACAGTAAGCAGGTTCAGTGGAAGGCCATCAGATTCATCAGGGACAGGAATATTTGCCCTTTGAGGACAGGTTGAGGAAACTGGGCTTTTTCAGCACAGAGAAGTGAATTTGCAGGGGACTGAGCAGCAGCTACTAGTACATGTGAGAAGACAAAGCCAGGTGCTTCCCAGTGGTACATGACAGAGATGTAAGAGGCATAAATGGCAACAAAATAGTTTTAATTGGATGTGGGAGCAGCAAAATAGAGAGGCTGTACAGCCTCCCTCCTTGGAGGTGTTTAAGACCAGACTGGATAAAGCCCTGAACAACCTTACCTGACCTCATAACTGAGCCTGCTTTGAGAAGGCAGGCTAAGAGACTTCCTGAGGTTCCTTCTGACCTGATTTATCCTATTATCCTCTGTGCAAGCCATGTTGGTAACACTGATGAAAGCTTGGAGTGTGCTACAGAATGCCCTGAGTTTGCCACTTTTGTCTGCTGAATTCCCTTTTTGGTGCAGTGTGCAGAGCTGTTGGTGATTCTTCTACTTGAGTTTTAGAGCTTGATGATGCTTTTTGATTTTTTATTACCTTTGCAAAATAATATTTAACTGGGTAGAGCAGTGGATAGTGTAATATATATATATATTATATAGCATAATCTTGTGCATAATGCTGCATAAAATAATAAATCCCTGCATGTGATGTGTACTGGTGTGTAAGATGAGTACTTTGGGAGTTCTTTTACTCAATGTCTTGCTAAACCACCACTATTTTGTTAATTGTTTTCTAAAGTAACATATTAATGTTACGGTCTTTTTATTTTTTTTTTTTTAATTTAGACATGATTCTATGTTTTTTAAACTTCTAGGTATAAGAGTCCAAAAGAGATACAGCTCTGATCTTTTTATTTCCTTGTTTTTTTTATTCAGTGTTGTTTGAAGAAGCAGTTTTGTTTTGGAAATGCAGTCATTTATGCCACTGTGTATTGAATTTACTACCCAAAGCATCCTTCTATTATGATCTGTAGAGTTGTCCATGTTAAATGTTTGATTTTTAGATGGTTAATTTTTAGCATGCTAAATTTAATTCCAACTTGTTGATTAATGTTTGAACAGCAGTAGATGACTTCTCCCAAGGAGACTCAATAAGGTGAGACTTTAAAAATACCTAACACTTACCTGAGGAATGACTTGAGAGACACAGTACTCACTTTGCTTTGCTTTTAAAGAAGCTCTGAGAAAGAGGGGAGCGATGACAGTTGGCATACCTCTGAGGAAGAGGAACTTGATTTTACCCCCAAGGTACGGTGTGTTTACAGGAAAAGTATCCTGTAAAAATAAGGGGTTCGAAGGCAAATTTTCTTTGGAATGGAAAGAAATGGCAGTTCCAGCCAATATTGTTTTTGCTTTAAAGCAATCTCTGGCCTGCTAGCCTTCCTTCTGCTGTGAGTTTTTCCTAAAGGACCTGTAGCTGTGACAGAGTATGCAGTAGATTTGTAATTTGGAGCAAAAAAGCAGTAGGTGACAAGATAACCACATAGTTTTATTTTTTCTTGTTCATATGAGTCAGATTTGCAGACCTTAAAAGTTTGTAAGTTACTGTTACAACCTATCCTGTTTTTCTTCAAACATTGTTAGTATTTCTTGTAAATTTGGGGATAGATTCCTGAGTGATAAAGGGCATTTATTTATCAAGATCTACAAAAATCCTTCATCACCTAGTTCTCCTTTCCTCAGCAGGTTCCTCGAGTGCTCAATGAACAGATGAGTTACTCAAATGGGTCATCTGTTCTCTTCTATAAGATGACATTCAGTGCTTGCATGTCATCTCACACTGCATGTTTTTCCTCTTTTTTTTTTTTTTTTTTTTGAATGGTCAGGTTGTATTTTTTTTGTCAGTTACAGGCTCACGTGCCTACTGTTTTTACTAATGATCTGTAGAATTATCAACTTCTCAGTAATGTCTGTACCATCAGTTCTGTTGTACTGGCAATGATGTGGAACCTGACTGTGGTAGTTCAGCCCACTCTGTAATGCTGGAGATGCAAGCATGTTTAGTTTTAACTTGATTTCATTTTCTTGCACTGATTTAAGTAGAAATGATAGATTTTTCTGCCATGATTTTGAAATTTAGGGATATTTTGTAAGTGTACTTGCAGGGACTAATTTATGCATTAAGTATGGGGATCTTAATAGTTACTTACCTTGAGCACATTTGCAAGTAAGAATCCTGAAAATGCAGTTTTAAGTATAATTGAATTTTACTTAAATATTACAAATATTGGAAACAGATTTTTAGAACTGTTATGCACATAAACATTTTTGAAAACAATTTGCAGAAGGGTGCCTGCACAGTGTGGAATACTTACCAAACTGAATCTGAGAGCAGTGTTTGTGTAGTTAGAAGTATAGGATGGAGCCAGCACTATCATAAGGACAGTCTGATTATATTTGCTGTTCAAGATTTGATGTGAACAAAGGATTTGCTGTTGTTACTGTTAACAAAAAATTCTTAAGTAAATCTTTATTTGCAGAAGCTGCAGAAGCCAAACCTGACGCTGTTAATGAATGCTTCACAGCAGTTCAGGAAAAACAGTAAGTTATTTGCAAAAGGCTGCCTGAGATACTGATATATAAAGTAGACTTGCTAAGTAGGTTTTTTGGTTGGTTTGGGGTTTTTATTTTGTGATAGTAAATGAAAAAAGTAGCGTTTTGAAAACACAGCACTTAATAATTCAGAATAAAATAAGTCATTAAAATGAAGATGTTAATCCCTTCTTAAGCCTTTTTCCTTCATCAAGTTCATCCTCCATCCTTCACAACCTCACCTGTCTCCATTTCCAGACATTCCCAAATGGCTCCTCTCTTGTACATTAATCTGATTACATGCCTATTACTGTTTATGTAATTCCCTCTGTTGACTTGCATTTTCCTTTTTTTTATGCTTTAAGATGATGGTGATGGTTCTAGAATTGAAAGTCCTAAGTCGCCAAAGAAAAGTCTCAAAGGAAGAATCCCATCAGGTGCAAATGTGAACAAAGGAGACAGTGAAGAATTGTTTAATCAAGATGTCTCAGCTGCAAGCAACTTGAATGAAGAAGAATTGGAGGAGGAGGAGGAGGAAGAGGAAGAGGATGAAAATGACAATGGAGATGGTGATGAAGATTATGAGGAGGAAGAGGAGGAGGAGGAGGAGGAAGATTTTACTGAAGATGAAAAGGAGGAGGAAGAGCTGGAAGATGAAGAAACTCAGTCTAATGGAATACTGGAAGAGGAGAAGACAGAAACTAAAGGGGAAATTAATCAGAAATTAGAGTATTTCAGTAAAGCTAAGCATGAAGGGGATGCTCAGTGGGGAACTGGAGATGTCTGTGATGATGATGAAATAAGTAAAGAACATGATGAAAAGGTGGAGGAATCTGTTGATACTCCTGTGTCTTTCATAGCTGGGTCTTGTGAAATGTTTCAAGAAGATAAAATGGCAGTGTCTCCGAAGGTCATGAATAATGAAATATCTTGCAAGTCAGTACCAAAACAAGCAGTCTTTCAAAATCTGAATAATCTTCAAGATACGCAAGAAAGCTGGAACAGAAAAAGCATGATTGAGGAGAAGTTTCACAGAAATGCTGACTCCTGTTTTGCAGACTCTGAAATGACAGACTGGGAAAAAGAGATACCTCAGCCTCTCTTAGATAGTTGTGGTCTTAAGGAGGAAAAGTCAAACTTCAGTGATGGCTTTGAGAGTGGCAGTAATTCTTGGTTAGCAGAAAAAGCCCCAGGACCTGAAAGTGAAAGACCAACCTCTGTCATACTTGAACATGTGGATGGTGAAGATACTGAAGAAGAGGGATATGAAGGAGTAGATGATAAAGTCTGTAAACCACTGAAACAAGACAGTGAAAACTTGCATTTAAATAAGCAAGAGGAAAATTTGAGAGCAACATTTCATTCAAACACCAAAGTAAGTATATGGGGATGATTCAGTCTCATGGGTTTTTTCTAAGGGTCAGATAGGTAAGAAATACATGGTAAACTGGATTTCTCTTAATACTTATTTTTCACATATATCCATCTTTTGATCATCCATTTGTGATGTTAGATAGTGCCTTACTTGGAGTCAAAACAGTTTCTTTGCTATAATATGGTAATATACTATAATATGGAAAAAAAATAGGCAGTAGTCTCTTTCTGGAATCCGTTAAATTTTTCTCAGTTCTATGTTACAGTTTTTATCTGTGAAGTTTTACTACTATGTAGAAAAATTCGTGGTTTGATAGCTGAAAGTGAGGAAACAAAAATAAATTTGCATGAGATTGAGAGCAGGAGCAAAGTAGAGGGAAAAAAAGGAATATGCTCTGGAATGTTGTAACTTAAATGAAGCTGGAGTTAGATTGACATGAGGAATTGCTTATGGAGGAACAGCAAAGATGATGCTTGTTACTGTTCTTTTCAGCTGTTTTGGTTGATCTCTTTTAGGAAGAATCATCTGAACACAAAGGAGAGGAGAAGGAGGGCGCTGGCAAAAAGCTGCAAACTACAGTTGTTGATGTGAAAAATTCTGTTTGTAATGATAGGCATGAAGTCCACAAAGCTTCAAAAGACAGCTCTGGTGAGAGAAACGACTTAGTAAATCCTGATCGAAATTATTCCTCTGCAACTATTAATGCATAGAAAATGAACTGAAATGATGATTGACTCCTATGACAGCAAAATTTTGTCTTGCCTGTGAGTCCTGGTGGTCACTGGCAGAGAAGGAAAGCAGATTGTGTTGTTGCTTTTCATTCATTCTTTAAGAACTGAAACTGTAGCATTGTATACCAAGCAACGTGATATGAAGCAAGTGCCATTCTTGATTTGTTCCTATGTTCTCCCTGAAGTGATATGAACAAAATTTGCAGATGAAAAGAGGAGGAGGGCTAAAATGCCTTGAGTGACAATAGTATTCTCTTTTATGATGAGTACTGTCACACTGAAAGGTTGTGATTGCTCTTAGCTGAAGCCAGAGAAGGATTTGAGTCAAGCTGAGAGAAGGCTGTTCCAGTGCCTCACCTTGTCCAGTTTTAAAATGTGGAAGGTCTCTGCAGCACCACATGTGTGTGCTTGAAAACATTACCAGCCTAACCAGAGTAGAACACTTTGGTACTTCCCTGCGGTGTGGCAGTAGGAAGAGAAAGCAGCATTTCCATTGCTTGTCTCTGGAGAGTAGCTTGTTGTAGTAGATGTTACCAGAGCATGTGTAGCTGCTGCTCAGATGCTACACAGGAGGCCTGCCTGGCAGAACCTGCTGTATTCTAGTGTTGTGCCTATACCTGGTCATCTGTCTGTAAGTGTTTTACTGTAAGTATGCATTTGGCATTAGTGTAAGTAGTCAGAGTTCAGGTTGGAATCAGCAGTTGCCTCTTCTGGGGTGGGTGCCCTCACTGGTGTCCAGCTCCTTCCCCCTTCTTTATGTTTATGCATCCTCACAATCGAATCCTGAATCAGTTTTTCCTAATGGAGTAGCTTAAAATAGAAACACTATAGTATAATCTGGCTAGGAACCTCCTGAGACTGACCTTAAAATCATCTGATAGAGAACAGGTTTGAATTTTAACCCCCCCGAGACAGAAATAGCTTTTGTGTGTTTGGGTTGCGTATTTGAGGCGTGAGCCTCTACTTTTAAATGGCAATGCTTAGGTGTCTAGCTTCTGGGAAGGGGCTGGCCGACAGCTTTGTCAGGGAAGATCTTTCCTAGTAGCATGACAAAAGGAGCCTTGTGTCTTGGTGACTTTTTAGACCTTAGTGTGAGGAGGTTTTGGATAGTGTTTCTATGGTACCCCCTGTACAGTGGTAAGTGATAGTAAATGCCGAATTTTGGAGCTGTAGGCTGGAGAGACCTTAACTCTGTATACAACAGAACTGCAAGATACTGGAGTATCTTCCTGAATGTTACCCAAGCGTGTTGGATATTGCCTGTAGCTTTGTTAGCTGTTGTGCATAGCCATTTTCTGATGGAAAGGAAGCAAGAGAAGCTGGAAGTGTAAAGGAGATAACATGATGTGTCTGAGTGGGAAGAAACCCTTGAATAAAACTTGCTTCTTATTTTGTCCTCATCAGTAGAATCTACATCTTTGGATGCAGGTCTTGACTGATGGGAAAAAGCAGAGTGAAGTACAAATACTCAAGCATCTCACTTCTTTCCTTATTTGTAGGTGCCCTTCCAACAGTGGGAGCAGAGCAAGAGGAAGATGCTGAATCTCCCTGGGATTCCGAGGTACTTTTTGTGAAGGACACAAGGGTTTCCACTGCAGGGAGTAGGAGTAAGATCCAGAATCAGTTGGAACCTTGCTTTTGATTTGGACCCTACTGTTGATAAAGCTTATTACCTCTTTTCCTCCTTTTGCCATATGTTTGTAACTGGGGGCCTTAAAATACTTCTGCTCTAGGCCAGCTGCTCAGTTAGGATTGGGATGAAGTTAGGTCAAGCTAATGCCTTGGGTCTCAGCAATTGGCCTTTTGGGTCTGATTTCTAGTATAGTGCTGAAACAGCGAAGTTCCTTGCTGCTTAAAATATTCTGACCTTTTCACAGAGGCTGGCAGGATTGTTGCTTTTTAACCATACAGCCCTAGTCTGCTGACCTGGTTAGCCATTTCCCTTGGGGTCTATAACCGGCATGGCTAGCTGCTTCTGAACAGATCTTCTCTACCTTTTGTAGGTGTACTCTGGTCCTCTTTAAAGTCTTGTTCTGCAGAGACACCACACATGCTGGCCTTGTTTGCCTTTTTCGTTCTGTCTGTGGCAATGAGCAGGGTCTGTAGCTAAGTCCATCTGGTTCTTCTTGTGAGAAAAAAGACGAACTCTTCCCATCCCCTTCTTAAAAACACAAGGCTAAAATGTTGTTAGTTTTAAGATAAGATGGAAGCTCTGCCTTGCTAATCTTTGTTCAACCCAAATGGCTCTTGCAATTGTGAGCAGCACTGTGCTCATTCACCACTGCAGGATATATGCCATGGGAATGTCAGTACTAACTTGAATGTCAGATACATGTTCAGTGCGAACGCTGGACCGCTGCAGACCTGCAGCTGTTGGTTCTCAACCTGTATCTTGAGTTACTGTGTTAATTCTTGTGTGTAGTTGTCCGGTTTGTCAAGGTTTGTCAGCGTGGCAGAATAGTGGTGTGAAGTTTTTGCCCAAGATCTGAAAACAAACACAACTGGTGTGATTTTCCAATATACTATGTCTTGATGAATTCTTGCCAAGGGCCTTAAATGTTTTTGTATCTCTAATATACTTGATACTATGCTACATGAATTGGTTTAGCAGGAGCTTATTGTATAGAAATGAGTTGAAAATGCGTTTGTACCAATTCTTATTCATGTGTTTTAGGTTACACAGGCAGATTCTGAAAGTCCAAGAAAAATATCATGTGGTGTGCTGCTCCCAGCTGCAGAGAGACATGGAGCATGCTCCCAGATTGTTTCAGGGGAAAGTGACAATGGTAACTTCCTAGTGGGCTAATGTTTGTCTTAGAAATGCTGTCATGGTGTGAGTGCAAACCATACCAATGAAGTGCTTACTGTTGGTTAATTAACTCCAGTCATCACAGCACTTGCTGGCCAGTTTGTAAAGGAAGTTGTTTGCATTATGTATGTTCTTCAGGTGAGTGTCTAGGTTTTTTTGATTCAGGTTCTTGTTTCATAGCGATGACAGTGTATGTGTTTTAGGACTGACCTTTGTCCACATTTGACGTTCTTGGATGATAATGCGGCAGAAGACAGCTATGATCTGGCTTAGCATCTTTGTCCCCCCTAGCTTAACCTATGATGGCATTTTGATAGCTTTATGTTGTGCTTTGCCTAGGAGCCAAAATAGGGCTACAAGTACAGGGGTTTTGCTGAGGATTTCTGCCTGCAGTTTTTGACACTGTCTCTTGAGCATCTTGAGCAAAACTTTACAATCTTCCAGGAGCTTCAAATGTAGTTGTTAACTATTTGTCATGGAATTCTGCTTAGACAAGAATTTTACTAAGACAAGTTAAGCATTAGTGTGAAAAGAGGGTAAAAGGTGGTTATGGTAATCTTTCTAAGGTCTTTCCATACTGCTGGTCCACCAGGTTTACTGAAATTGAAAACTGGGTTTTTTTTAGTTTTAGTTTAGGGGTTTTTTTAATATAAAATATATTTTAAAAATTTGAATATAAAATATTTGCCATGGAGCCATTCTTAATAATTCTAAGTATTCTTTCATATATTTATTTAGGAGAGGACTTCAACTATAAGATGAGTAAAGCAGAATATTTGAGAAATATAGGTGAGACGGTAAGATTGTGTGGGTTTGGAAAGGATTTAATGTTGGACAAATTTAAAAAAAAATTTGGAACTATGCTATAAATGTAGATTAAAACCAAACAACATCTGTTTCTATTGTTCCCCTGCAAGCTAAACCAAAACAATCTGACGAACACTGCCTTGATTTCACCTTATTAGACATATATGAGGTTTCTGTGTCTGCACCTGTGCTTTCTTAGTCCCATCAATGGAAAGGAAAATGCTCGTCAATATTAAGCACTTGTAGAATAATCACAGTCATAATGCTGTTTTACGATCATTCATTACAGTAGACTTGCTTTGGCTTTTGAAATAATCCTTTTAGAAAGCAGGATTCAGCTCCTCAATAGGACTAAATATTTTAATCTTGTTCTGTTGACAAGCATGACCTTATTGCTTCACCTAAATTGTTCTAGTTCTGTGATAATTATTTTTTAAATCCAAGGTGCATGGTGGGAAGTATTCATTGTTCTTTTCTTGCATACTGAGACACGTGCTGCATGATGAGAATAATTGGCATGTTCAGTATTGTACTCCTGATGAAATAATGCTTGTGACTAATACTTAGTCATAGAAAATACTGATGTTGGATGGAGTAAAAGGTACCCACAATTAAATAAAATAACATTTCCCAAAACATTTTTCACTTCCAGGCTTTTTGGAGAAACCTAACAATTCACAGGTAAGTGTTTGTTTGTGTCAGACTGACTACTTATCTGCATAGTATGTAGTTACTTTGAATTTGGTGTTTTATCATTGAATTGTCTTTTGTAGCTGAAGACTCCCGTATCTGCGTTGGAAATGAATGAAACTTCTCCTAAAAACAGGCAGCAGAAATCAGGTAGTATTTGCCTTGAGTGGTTCTAGGTTTAGCTTCACAATCTTTTAGGAATATTTAATAAGGCATCTGTTCTATGTTTTGCAGATCTATTGCAGGAATTTGATTTAGAAGATGTCGAAGATAGTGAAGGTATTCATAACAGTCTCTTTGTAATGTTCTTTCATGGACAGACACATTGTAATTGCAGATCTTTTCCTGATTTTAAATTAATGATTCTAACAAGGTGTTCTGGAAGCAGAAGGACTTCTGAAATATGCACCTGTACATGTTTGTTCCCTCCTGTAGTCTACCCTTCCATGATGTAGGCTTCCTCCAGCATACATGTTGTCATCTCCCCTTTTCAGGCAGTCCTGAAGATGGAAGAACATTGTTGCCTTGTGTCTTTCCTGCCTTTTCCCTTGTTCTGTGTCTGTTACACAGAAATTTCAAGACTGATTAAACACCCTGTGAAATAGATCTTACGGGCTCCAAAGAGCCTAAAATCTTATTTGAAGACTGAGACTACAAACTCAACATAGCTGCGAGTGAAAACTTTGCTGATGGGCAAGACTGAATAGGAGTTTGGGTTGCGTTTGATTGCAGCAGTCTTGCTAGTGATAATTTAGGATACTCTCTACAGTAATTTCTGTGATGCTACCTACAAATATTTCTCAAACACCGGCACATCTGTCTGCTTTTACTGCTAGTTGGAGCCTTCATCTGCACCAGCAAACAGCTTGGTTTTGGGAAATGTATAAGCATGAGTAAAGTCGAAAGCTCCTCTTGTTGAAAAACAAGGAAAAGAGAAAAATGCCTATGTTCCTTGTGGAACATTGTCCTTAGATAATCCGTAATTATTGCCATTATTATTGTCTTTAGTATTTATCAGACTATCTGAAATGCATCAGAGTTATCAAGAGATCATCATAACAACCCTATGAAATAAGTGCTGACTTGTGACTAATGACTGTTCTGTGTTGTGAAATGCCTTGTGCTGGAATACCCAACAACCAAATCTACAAAAATTTTTGGAAATTTTACATAGCAGTGAGATGGGAGGAAAAGGTTGTTACTTCGCACTGTGTACCTTGGGGTTAGAATTGACTTCTGGAAACCTTTATGACTGACTTGAGAAGCTTGGACTGCCGGTTTGGTTTCAGATATAAAGTTGTAACTGAGCTTGTATCAAATGTTAAGAACCCTTCAAGAAATGAGGGCTTGCAAAAGTATTCACCTAAAGCAAAAAATGCCAAGAAGTGAGGTTGTGCCCTTTTGTATTTTTATGATGATATCTATCTATTTTTCTCCATCTCACTCGTTTTTCTTGTCGGAAGGATACTGTGTCCCTCTTTAGCAGCGAAACTTAGTGTATAGAAAGGCTATTGTGCAGAATCCATGGCATTATGGAGCAAGGCAGGAGGTGCAAAGTGATTAAGGTGAAAAGCCTCCATCTCTTGTTTCTGGATTCTACACTTGCTAAGACTTGTTTCTTTCTGAATACTTGTGACTTGAAAATGTACAATGTGCCTTCCACAAGAACAACGACAGTGAGTTGCTGCTTCTAGATTGTATCTGGGATTATCTGGAGTCCAATTTTCTGGTGTAATAGAGATTCAGGGTAGGCTGCCATACTGAGTGACTGCGTCTGAGAAGTTTGTGACCTGCCCATCTTATATAGAAACTCTGAGAAATTGAAGAGTGGTATCCAGTTTTCAACAGTATGAGCGAAATGTTCAGATCATGGTTTGTTTCTCAACATTACATAAATCTGTCTTTCAGTTCTCATCCGTGTCTTCTGCAACAGATGAGGCAGCAGTTTGAAATTGTCAGTGTATATCCATATCTAGAGACAAATTTGTTTCATGTGTAGAGTAAAGCTGCAGCCTTAAAATATTTCAAAGCTGTGATTATTTTTCATGATTTTTTGTGCACTGCACATATGCACATAGGGAAATTACAGTTGCTGGAGCCATGTAACTAGGTACTGTATGGCACACAATGTTTCAAAGAGAGGTGGAGATAATGCACCTTTAAGAAACAGGATTGGTTTATTTGTGACCGTTTATAGAAACTTTCAGAAAATTTCCTTTAAATGCCCTGGAAGAAAGCAGTGTACACACATGCATCTTAAATCTGTTTTATGGTAATTTTTGTTTCTAAGGGTTCACAAATTAGAGGGGATGCATTATTTTGTGTTAAGATTTTTCTCACAAATATTATTCAAGATGCACTCAATGTAAGTAAGTAGTGTTAGGTCGTACTGGTTATCAAAATACAGTTTTCTCACTCTAGGTGAGTACTCAGGATCTACTTTTCGTGTGTCATCAGCAGCTGAAAGAGAAGATGTTAAGGATGCCATTGGAAACTATGGAGTGTGGGTATGTAACACCACATATTTTGAATTAAGAGTCTGAATCAGTAAATTGTATTACACACTATAAAGCAAGGAATTATATATTATACACATATAAAGTAAAGGAAACTTATCAGTCAATTAATAATTCTGGAGAGTCCTGTAGATAAAGGTTGTATAACAGCCTGAAGTAAAATGGGATGCAGTCTTCTTACCATGGAGAAAAATCCTTGTCATTATGTTGGATACTTACTGTTACACTGATTTGTTTCCAGCTGGTTTGCTTAAACATTGTTCAGTGTTTTTCCTTGTGCACGGTGCTGAGAAACAGCGCAGTCAAATCATTTTTTTCCCTATGCAAAATGCACATTCAAGTAAAGAAAGAAATTTTTCTGTAATATGCTGATCTGTTTGATTAAGCATGCCTGGTCTTCCACTTTGTAAGAGAAGAAGAAGCAGAAAAAAATTAAATTTTGTCACCTTCTCAATGCTTTCCCTGCCTCTGCAAAATACATGCTTGTTTGGCCACATTAGTGTTTGAAAAGGTTTTTTTCAGAGGGCATTTTAGAGAAAAATAAGGCAGCCATCTTGTTTGTGTTGGGCTTACAACAGGAGAGGGAGAGGGCTGCATAGAGGGATCTGGAGTCTTCTGTAGCACGTTAAGGGACAGTGGAGCAAATTACTTCTACCCCACGCCCAGGTACGATGAAAGAGGAACATACTTAATAACAGACAGAGCATGGAACTTGGGCCTTCTGGAAGGTGGTAGTGGTTGGGCAGTGAACTTGGGGAATGGAGAGGCTGAGACAGATGTTAGCTGGCTGAGGTGCTCCTTCCTCGTTCTGAAAGCAGGAATTTTTGCAGAGAGTACCCCTGATGTCTAGACAACTCCAATCCTAGAAAAACTGTTGTCTCTAGTAAGTCCTAGTAGGTAGTAAGTCATTTATTTTTAAGAAAAAGGTCAGTCAGTGCACCTTTAATTTAGTATCCCTTTATTTGTATTATAAAAATTGCTTCCAAAATATCTTGATACTTATTTCTGTTATGTTTTTATATATATGTATATTTATGTTATATGTTATATATTTCTGTTATTTTTGTTATATGATAGGATGAGTTTGCAACAGAAATTACCTAGATTGACTGTAACTTCCTTTTTCTTGGTGATCTTTTTGTCTGTACCTGTTTGCTTAAGGATAAATATGTTTTAGAAACTACCAACTCGGTAGAAAAAACAATACGTGAAAATCAGACTGACAAAGCAGAAATTTCACGTCGGGAAGCCATAACAGAAAATGAGGAATTGCACAGTGCTGACAAAGGGTTAAATCTAAAACCATGGGAAGAAAGATATGAAAGAATATGGGTTGAAAATGAGAAGAGGGAATTGAAAACAAATTTTAAGAACATCACGGCAGAGCTGAAGCAGTTGTTTGGTGAAAATGAAGCTGGTAAAACTGCTTGCCTTGTGGAAGAAATACCAGAAGATGGCTTTAGTGAGGAATTAAAGAGTTCTCACATTTTTTCATCTCCTGTGACAGAATCAAGTAATAAGTTAAAAAGTGAAGGTGAATTTGGAGATCCTAAACTTAGGCTACGTGGAAAAGTACCCAAAATGGAAATTGTATTTCCAAGTCATGGTGTTCTTCCTGATCGAAATAGCTTAAAGACAAATGTAGAAGATACCTGGAATACAGATGAAGAAGCTGGCATTAACAATATAGGTAGCAGAAAGGTTTCGCTAGTAAAAGGAGAGAAGAAAATGCCTACTATGGAAACAGAAGAGAATGATAATGGAAACAGTAAAAATGCAGAGGAAGGTCCTGCTTACTCCCTGAGACATAGCTTAAAATCAAGTATTTTGGGTGACATTTCTAATATTCTTCCTAAAATAAGACCTGTTTGTACAAGTGAAGAAAATGCACGTTCTGTAACAGAAATGAAACTTAAAAAAGACTGTGGGTTTAATGATGATGTTCCCAGGGACTGCCTTATCGACAGTAATACAGGAGAAACAGAAATTGAAAGTCTTCTCGCTAATGCTCAGGAATCGTGTAGCATGCTGGAAAGGAGTCTTGATGAAGAGCTAAAACGAGATATGGAAAGATTTAAGAGTAAGGTAGGAATGCTGCAAACAGTATTCCTGGCTTTGGAGAAAGAGAAGGTACAGCTGCAAAAAGAGGTAGTTCACAGCTACTCCTTACTGTTTAGTCTTTCTCCGTATCAATGGTCCTGTTCACTTCAGCTATCATCATTAAATGAAGATACTTTGTGCAAATTGGTTGTTGTTTTAATGAAAATACAATACTTAACGAATAAAGAGAGCAGTGGAGAGTTGCCTTTCCCCCCTTTTATAGAAAACACAGAATGCACTGTTGTTCCAGTTTAACAGTATGTGGCACTCAGTTCCACATTGACTCAGATCTTCATTGACATAAAAAGACATGCACACAATTAAATCAGTTCTGATTCTGAAACAAAGAATGAAAATAGCTCCTGAACAGGGTCTTGACTGAACTTTTCATTTACCGTGATGTCTGCATGGTGTGTCTTCATTGCCCTTCACTAAAATTCCTGTTTGCTGTGAGTGGAACTGTTTCTCCTTGTGGGTTCGGAATCTTCTTCCCTGCCACCCTACCTGCCTTCCATGGAGGAAGCAGTAACCAAGCACACTTCCACTTGATTTTTATTTTATTTCTGCTTTTACAACTAATATTGTGCAGACCTCCTAACTCTTTAATCCATCAGTAATGCTTTTACATTTTTGTTGTTCATGTTTTCAGATACACTGTTTTTTTTCTTTCTAAGGGCTATGTTTCTGTTACATCATAGACTCATGAGTGAATTTGAAGTACTTGCAATGACAGTACACTTTGTAATGTAATTTTTGTGAAAATGCTTGTCTGTATTTTTTTTTTTCATTTTACACTTTTTCAGAGGTAAACCCTGAATTATTCAGTCTTGGATATTATGTTTCTCTTTTATGGAAATACTGATTAATACATGAAACTTACCTTTCTTTTTGTAGGTTGAGAAGGAAAAAAGCAAAGAAAGATGTTTCAGTACGCAGACAGTGGCAAAAGAGGAAAATGTTGATAAATTAAATACACCACCAGGCAACATTGCTAATGAGCAAATGAAAGAAAAGCTTACTCTGAGGAAGAGTGACTGTTTAAAAAAGGAGGATGATAACACTACAGAAGAAAAAGTCAACAAGAATTTTTCACCTGAGGAGAGGTCAGAAATTATTAAAATGCCAATGAAAGTATACACTAAAGACATGATCTCTAATTCTTATTTGTAGCATTACTTAAGTATCTTTTAGGTTTTCTAATGTTGTACCAGTTGAAGCAGTTTCTTTAATGCTGAAAACCTTGCTGAGTAGTCCTCTGCTTCACAAACATTTAAGAAATACACTATTTTTTTTTTTAGGCAGAGGGAAAAGAGATTACAAAATGAATCTTTAAAGTTTGAAAGAGGCATTGGTATTTTTATGTAATCCTAAGCAAGAGTGTTTTTCTGTCTGTCCTTCAAAGGAGTCTCTGCTCCTAATACTTCCTCTAATGTGGATATAAGATACTGCCTGAATCTAGTTCAGGTTCTACATTCTCTCCTTATTCCTAGGGCAAGGTTTTTTAAGTACTTTTAAGTACTCAGCAATCCTCAGAGTTAAGTCTATGTTTTATCAGAGATATTTTTCGTCTCAGTTGTTTCTGGACATCATCTTAAGTATATCTGTTTCAAAGAAATATTTTCTGACAAGTTACTCAATTGTTGGGTTTTTTTTCTTTCTGTTTATTGTAGTGAATTTACCCTGAATCCTGAAGTTGCAAGGAAGAATAAAGGACGGACTTCAAAGCAGAAGGCTCATCAGCAGATGAGCTCTTCCAGTGGGAATAATTTTCGAGTACTGGATAACAGCACTTTCATTGAAACATCTCAAGAGGAAGGAAGGTACTGAATATAAGGAATGTTATAAGTAAAACTTACTTAATGATAGAAATTGACATAAAGCTAAAGGTAAGTTTCTTATAAACCTGATGTGCACTGTGGTTTTTGTTCCTTCATGTGACAGTATGACCTGATGCCTTTTGTGTTCCAAAACACATCTTTTTTGCTTAATGTGCTTTGAACATCTTAGCAAAGTTCATTATAAAGACAGTGTGCACAAGTGCTGAAAAATTACCTGAAGGTCAGTGTATATGTAAACATATATTTTATATTTTTAAAAGGGGAGAGGAGAGACTTAGAGAAAAACAAAGTTGCTGTTTCATCACATGCATCTTAGGGTTTGGGTTTTTTCTATTTATTCTTTTTTTCTTCAGCCCTATGTCCTCCTGACTTCTTGCCTACCTCAAACTTAACTATAGGGGGCAAAATGAGAAACAGAAATTGTTGCCAGGGTATAAGCACTGTTCAGCAATAGCTAAAACACCGGTGTGTTATCAACACTGTTTTGGTCAGAAATCTAACACACAGCATTGTGTGGGCTGCTCTGAAGAAAATTAACTCCATCCCAGTCAGCCCAAATACACTAGAGAATCCAAAATTATGGTTCTTTGACCTGTACGGGAAAGAGTCTCAATACTGAAGAGAGCTAAACCTCTAGTATTAAACAAGGAATGCGCATAACTATGAATCTGTGTATCTCCATGCCTGTAGCGGTATGATTCCTCTCACTTTGAGTGAACAGTTAATTCAACTATTTTCTTAATACCTTGTAAAAAAAAAAATCTTCCAATAATGATGATGGACAGTTTTTTTCCAGTATTCACCTACATCTAAAAAAATTCTTGTATTCAATTTTACTTTAATTCCCTACTGAAATTAGGTTTTTAGAACAACTTTAGATATTGTTCATAATGCAAGATAAACATTCCAGAACTGAAATATGTTTCTGTTTTCCAGACCTGCAGCAAAAAGAGCGAGTGAAAAGAACAAGGTACTATAAAATTAGTTTCTTGATAAATAGTTTTATCAGCTTTTAATCACTTAGATGTGATCAATCAGATATGGACTGTGAATGAGAGAATGAGTCATTCATGCATCTCTAATATTACGTAGTTGTATACAGAAAATACTGTATTGTTTGTAGGTCAGCATACAAATGGATGTGACTGATGACCTTGATTTAAGTCACTCATCTGACACAACTTCAGAGGATGTTGAATTACCGACGTCCACCTACAGAGAGGCTATGCTGCTCTTAGAACAGCTTACTGTGGATCATACAGGTGTGTTCTAAAGTCACTTTTTCCTCAGATGTTACAAGTTCCTCTTTTAAAATATGGTTTCTTTGTATGCACTCCTAGGTATCTTAGTTTGTTTATATTTAAGGTAACACCTCCCCACTGCCCCCTTCGTCACTGACCTGGGTATATACAGAGCTGTTTTTCGTACTTGTTTCCTTTTCCTTTGCCTGAGCGGTGGTTTTGTCTTCTCCTAAATATATTTTTCTGACGTGCCACCAGCATGGCTGAAAGGCTCAGCTGTGCCCTGCAGTGAGTCCATTGTCTCTGTCTGGCATGGGGCAACCCCTGGCCGCTTCTCACACAGATCTCCCACTGCCTTCAGTCTTCCTGCTACCAAAACTTTATCACCTACACCGAATCAAATAATTTACACATTAGAAAGTATTAAGCTTTGTCTTTCCTATCTCAAAATAGGTTCTGCTGTTTTACTGAAAATTCAAAACATACTTCTTAAATATGAACAAATAATAGAGCATGAAAAAAATCGGTATGCAGCGGTCTGGAGAGAAGTGAGAAAATTGGAAAGTGAAAAGGAGGAATCAAAATTATTAGCAGAAGAGACTCAAGATTTGAAGTCCATATTGGCTCATCAAGAAGTGGAATGGAAAAGTGATATCCAAAGCCTTAAGTATGTAATTTTGTGTTCTGATAATGTGTTACCTTGTCAGTGTTAATGTGCCAGAAGGTGCTGATGGTACATGAGATGGATGGGAAGCTTCTAGTGTTTCAATTTTGTGTATTTTGAATCCCATGGGCAAGTTATGCTGTAAAGGAAGCATGTAACGTCAGGGGGAAAAAATCCGAGCACCTGGATATTAGCATCATCTAAAATCGTCTGGATGTTGTTTTCACTTTTTTTTAATAGCAAGAGAAGAGAACAAGAGTTTGTATGGGAAAATGAGATTTACAGGAGAAGTGATTTGTATGAGATGTGTATGTTTTTGTCTTTGCAGTTTCTGTTGGTGTATAATATTAGAAATTCAGGTAACTCCACAGAGTGCAGTTCATAAGTATTTAGGGAAGCCTAGAGTGCTTATTTGCTTGCGTGTTTGCTTACTTGAGAAGTCACATTCAGGCTTGCTCGATTCTCTTTAATCCTGAGGTAGAGTTGGATGATGTGAGGTTTTTAACCTCTGTTTACATCACTTCAGACAGGAGTAGCTAGTACACACCATAGGAAATACAGGAAGAACAAATGCAAAGCCTTGCTCTTGGGAAGGAAGATCCTCTTGTGATTATATCGTGGGGATGGTCTGGCCAGGGGGCTTGCTGAGAAGACCTGGATGGTCTTGCCAGAGAGCAAGATGAACATGAACCAGTATGAGCTGGCAGCTGAGAAGGCCAATGGCAGCAGATCAGGAGATGGAAGGGGGTGATTATCTACCCCTACTCAACACTTTCTGAACTGCATCTAGAGCACTGTGTCCAGTTTTGGGTCTTCTAGTACAAGAGGGATCTTAAGTGATATATGTGAGTTCAGCAGAGGGCTAGCAGGCTCATCAGGGAGCAGGAACACCAGCCCTGTGAGGAGAAGCTGAGGAAACTGAGCTTTGAGTTGTGCCTCCTGGTATGTGGAAGAGGATTATGAGGAAGGCAAAGGCAGTCCCAGCTTTGCCTGAATTAGACTCTAGCAGTTTGTCATGGTTTAAGCCCAGCTGGCAACTACACCTCATGCGGCTGCTCATTCACTTCCCCACCAGTTGGGATGGCAAGAAGAGAATCAGAATGGTGAAACTGAGAAAGCTCATGGGTTGAGATAAAGACAATGTAATAGGGAAATGAAAAGCCGTGCACACAAGCAAAGCAAAACAAGGAATCCGTTTACTACTACCCATGGGCAGGCAGGTGTTCATCCATCCACAGGAGAGCAGGACTCCATCACATCTAACAGTTACTTGGTAAGACAAATGCCATCACTCTGAATACCCCCCCCCCC